>CM040428.1:25794017-26244017 GCA_022702705.1 Papilionanthe hookeriana x Papilionanthe teres
TTTAGATGGCAGAAAATATTTGGATAGAAATTTTTGTGATAATTCTCCCCAAGTTTTAATAGATCCAGGTGCTAACGAATTTAACCACATTTTAGCCTTATCCCTTAAAGAAAAAGGAAAAAGTCTAAGTCTAATAGCATCGTTAGATACTCCTTCATATTTGAAAGTAGCACATAGTTCTAAAAACTAGCAAGATGTAAATTAGGATCTTCAGTAGGTGAACGACTAAATTGATTATTTTGTACCATTTGGATAATTGCAGGTTTAAGTTCAAATGAATTAGCAGCTACATCAGAGTTTTGAATAGTTAAATGGATTTCATCTAATGTAAGGTTGGTATAATCTCGTAATGGTCTTGGTTGATTGATATTTTCATTTTCAGGAATATTTGCCATTTGTGTTAGATTTATAATTTCTCTTTTTTGTTTTCTAATTCTTTTGATTGTACACTCTAATTCTGAATCGTAAGGTATTAAATTTTCATTTCCAAATTTTCGCATACAATTTTATAAAATAAAATAGTCCGTTACTTTAGTAAATAATTTCTTTACTTCCCCGGCAACGGCGCCAAAAACTTGACCCACTTTTAATATGTTTGCAAATTATGTTTATAGTAACGGCACCAAAAACTTGATCCCACTCTAAATATAGATATATGATTTAATGTATAATGTGGATTCTACGCAAGTATACGTATCATATCAAGTAATACAGGGCTCTAGTGGAGTCCTGGTTATCGATCCCACGGGAAGTTTTTAACAGATTTGTTATCAGCTAAATTTAAAGGAATTACTTACGAATATAGTGAACAAAAATTCAAAGTAACTATAACAAACTAAAGTAAACTAATGCTTGAAATAAGTTGATTTAAATAATTCAGAAAAAGTATCCTTCTCCTTGTTTTTAGAAAATTAAGTGAATAATGAATTTAAATAGAATTCTTAAATTGTATTGTGACAAATAGGAGCATTCCTATTCTTTACCCTTTGGTCCAGGTGCAAAGAACATTGACTAATCCTATGTTTGATTATCGAATCTGCGTTCAGTTCGGGAGGATACCGGTCGCCACTTCGCAGCTCCCACGTTCCCCTTACCTGAGGGCTAACATCTACACTTCAGCTCTCAAATAATAGGATCGAATTGAATATTTTAGTCTGTCACACTAAAGTGTCCAATTCTACGTTCGATAATTAATATTTATCTATTTATTTGCACCCGCCTTCCAAGGCTTTTGACTTCCCTGAATATTGGATGTAATTTTTACTATAGTTGATAATTCAACATATTTTAACAACTCAATTAGCCAGATTGAAAGTAAATTAAGTTTTAAGTAAAAAGTATCACAATTTATTTTACTATATTAGGTACTTCTATTTAATTTCATCAATCAGCATAATTTTCATAAACAAGGAGAAAGACTAAGAAAACTACTCAGAATGCATGGGAATAAAACAAAGCATGGATTTCATTTAAAGTTAACAACAATAAACAAAGATACTTATCTTAATTTCCTCCCCAAGCAGACTCCTTGAAGTTCCTTTGACTTTTCCTTCTATTACAGCAAACTAAATAGCACTCAATTAAACTAATGAACTCACTAAACCCACTCAAACTCACTAAATTAGACACATAGAAGACTCAAGAGACACACACAAATGACACTCAAGACACTAGAAAGACACACCAAATCACTAGAATTCGGCCTCTATTTATAGAGGTAAGCAAAGGTCCAAGGGGTGCTTAAACACCTCTTCAAAAAGTGTCCATGTTCAAAGTATTTGTATTTTGAACTGTCTCGCCGTCGGCGGGATACAACCTCGCCGTCAACGGGGCTTCTAGAAGGTCTTCAAACCGCGCGATCTCGCTGTCAGCGGGCTCGGGCTCGCTGTCGGCGAGGTAGTTATAATTCCTTCAGAAATTCTCCTCACGATCTCGCCGTCGGCGGCCTCGATCTCGCCGTCGGCGACTTAGTTCAATTTGCATGAATTCCCTCCTTTTTTATCCAAATTAGTTCCATTTCATGCTTTTTGCTTCCATCACTTATAAATCTTCATTCCTGCAATAAAATAAAAAAATATCTTTCTTTAAAGTGCAATTTCATCAAAAACAGATATGAATTTCTTAATGTATTTTTCTGTGATCAATGTCCAAGGGTTACTATGGTCGGCCCTACTAGTGACCCGTTCCCTTTCTATAAATCAAATTATTAGAATTTAGTCTCTCACTCTAAAAACTAATCAATTCTATGCCCAATAAACAATATCTTCCTATTTATTTGCACTTCACCTTGAATAACCCGCTCAAGGCCTTCGATTTCCCAAGGATTCATGTGATATCTACTAGTTAAGTACTCATCTATGGATGGTCTCAGTATTCTTCAACAGGTTTTAACAATTCAAATAGCTAGTTTAAAAAGTAAATTAAGATCAGGTATTAGTATCATCGCAATAATTTTAAATATTTTAATTTAAGTTCTCCAAAAAAATCAAATTATCTTATTATCTTTTCATAGTTGAAAGGAGAAAGAAAAGTAACTACTCAGAACACATTGAATTCACACAACAAAACATATTTATAAAACTTTAAACCAAGTTACAAATACTTATCTGAAATGTTCATTCAAGTGATCCTTTGACTCTTACTGACTTCAATGCAAGGTACAAAACTTTAACAACAACAACACTTATAAACTCACACTTACTACTCAAGGAATTATGTAGATAAACTCACTAAATACTCAAGAAGAAAATATGGTGGCTCTCTAAATCTATCTATGGATGTTGGAGATCTAGGGGGCTAGATGGATGGAGAGAGAGGGCCCTTTTTTGTAGAAATGTCTCCTATTTATAGAGCTCTGAAAATGGCCAGGGGTTGCTTAAGGAACCTCTTCAAAATTTATCCAAATTCAATGAATCTTCTAGAAAGGAACTGTGGCGCCTAGGTGCCAGAGTCCGTGACCAAGTCTTCACACCTCTTCACTTTGGATTGCACCTCTTCACGATTAAAACCATTTTCCTGTGTCCAGATGCATTGTATCACATGTCCTATATATTAGGAGTAACTTCTAGTCTTCTAGAAGGTCTGATAACCGCTTAACACCGTCAAAATAACTGCCCAAAGTTGTCAAAAATCTTATTTGCTTCAGTATCGAACTGGCGCCTAGGCGCCAGAATCACCAGACCTATAATTTTGACAACTTTGCTTTTTAGCTCTATTTTTGCTCCTTTTTGCTCCTTTTTTCCTTCTTAAACTCTTTTTTCATTACCTACATCCAAAATAATAATAATACCTTTCATTAAAGCATAATATCCTTAAAAATTGAATCATAAATAAGGCATAAAAATAGGTACTTTTTAAGTGGATCACTGGACACAAGTACTATTGCTTTCTGGATGGATATACCAGTTACCACCAAATTTTTATTGCTCCTGAGGATCAAGAAAAAACTACATTTATTAGTCCTTATGGAACTTTTGCTTTTCGAGGAATGCCTTTCGGATTATTTAATGCACCTGCGACATTCCAGAGATGTATGATGTCTATATTTATTAAGTTAATTGATGACGGAATAGAAGTATTTATGGATGATTTCTCTGTATTTGGAACATTGTTTGACGCATGCTTAAATCATCTTGAAAAAGTTTTGAAGCTATGTGAAAGAACTAATTAGTTTTTAATTGGGAGAAATGTCAATTTATGATCACAGGAGGAATTATATTAGGACATAAAATTTTGGAAAATGGCAAGGAAGTAGACCCTGCAAAAATTTAAGTTATAGCTAAACTATCACCTCCAACTACAGTGAGAGGGTTAAGAAGTTTTCTTGGACATGCTGGTTTTTACAGGACTTATATTAAAGATTTTTCAAAAATTACCAAACCTCTATGCCAACTTTTAGAAAATGACAAGAAATTTGAATTTACTGAAGACTGCTTGAAGGTCTTTGAGTTATTTAAGGAAAAACTAATCACAACACCTATAATAGTTTCACCTGACTGGGAGAAACCATTTGAATTAATGTGTGATGCTAGTGATTATGCTATTGGAGCTGTTCTTGGATAAAGATATGATAAAATTTTTAAAGTTATATACTATGCTAGTAGAACTCTTAACGATGTTCAAATTAACTATACGGTTACTAAAAGGAGTTACTGGCTATTGTGTATGCTTTTGACAAATTCAGATCTTATTTAATTGGGACTAAATGCTAACACTGCAGCAACAGAAAAAATTCATTCATGATGCAACAACATATTTTTGAGATGAGCCTTATTTATATAAGCAATGTAACGATCTTATTATTAGGATATGTGTGCCTTATGAAGAAACTAAACTGATTATTCAAAAATTCCATGATTCTGAATTTGGAGGACATTTTGGTGTTGACAAAACTGCGCATAAAATTTTGCAAGTTGGATTTTATTGACCTACTCTCTTTAGAGATGTTTACAGATATATCAAAACTTGTGATAGATGCCAACGAGTAGGTAATATATCTAGAAGAAATGAAATGCCTCTAAATTTTATGTTAGAAGTTGAGATTTTTTATGTTTGGTGATTAGCTTTCTTGGGACCATTTATTCCTTCATTGGGTAACTTATATATATATATTGATTGCAGTTGATTATTCTCAAAGTTGATTGAAGCATAAGCTTTACCTCATTGTGATGCTAAAAGTATTTCAAGATTCTTAATGAAAAATATTTTCACAAGATACGAAATACCGAGAGTGATTATCACTGACGGAGGATCCCATTTTAGGAATAAATATATTCAAAGATTGGTAGAAAAGTTTAATATTATTCATAGAATCTCTACTGATTATCATCATCAGACGAATGGATTAGCTGAAGTTTCTAATCAAGAGATTAAACAAATTCTAGAAAAGACTGTAATTCCTAGTAGATTAGATTTGTCTGTGAGATTAAATACTGCATTATGGGCATATAGAACTGCTTATAAAACTCCTATTGGAATGACTCCTTACAGACTTATTATTGGAAAAACTTGTCACTTACCAGTAGAATTAGAGCATAAAGCATATTGGGTGATTAAAGAATTCAATTATAATTTGAAAAATGCTGGTGAAAAGAGATTGTTACAAATGAATGAATTAGAAGAATTAAGAAATGAATCTTATGATAACGACAGAATCTATAAGGAAAACTGAAGTTAAGACATGATCGAAAGATTAACTAGAAGAAATTTGAACAATGACAAGAAGTTTTGCTTTATAATACAAGGCTAAAGTTATTTCCTGGGCAATTGAAGTCTCGTTGGTTAGAACCCTTTATTGTGACTCAGGTTTATACTTACGGAGCTGTTGAAATTGAAGATCCAAAGAATGGGAATAGATTTAAAGTAAATGGACATAGATTAAAACCATTATTTGAGGGTAAAAGACCAAATTATAAAGAGGGTTTAATGCTCAGTCAACCTGAATTACACCTGAATAGGTCGGGCTGACGACGTTAAACCAAGAGTTTTATGGGAGACAACCAATAGTTATCTTTATTTGTTGTGTGTTTGTTTGAATTTATCATTAGTTTGTGGTAAGTATTGAATTCTACTACTCGTATTTACCCTTTGATCATCATATAATTTGGAACCATAGAGAAAATTTGGAACGTATTCAGACCACGGCATTTTTGTGCAAATTTTGCCTTGGACGCCGACGGCGGGTTTTTTCCGAGAGCCCTGGAATTTAATTGCACAAAGCTCGCCGACGGTGCCATCGGAGCCGCTGACAGTGAGATCGGCGAGTGGACAGTTTTTTTAGTTTAAAATGGCGGTTTTTGGGTGTTTTAGGCAAATTCTTTCCTTATAAACTTATATTGACAGTTCCAAAACTCTCCATTTCTTAAAAATGAATGGAAACTCCTTTGAATTCTTCCATAATGGCTTCCAAATCAGTAGATTACCCTAGATTTTGATTGTTCAACTGGAGAAAGTTCGTCAGTGTCGAGGCACAATGACTCTTCAACAAGATGTTGTCAAAGAGGAGGCTAATCAAAGAAAGAGGTTATGTGAGTCAAGGATTAAACAATCCTTCGACAGCGATTGAAGAAACGATTGTATGACAATGATGGGAAGTATTTTGCTACACTACTGCCGCAGTAGTCGTTCTCAAGGTGAAGGAGTTTTACGCCAATTTGCATGGAATCAACCAAGGAAGTGGCTATGTGTGAGGTAGGTGGATAACATTTAATTCTGGACTTATTAATGAATTTTATATGCTCGAGAACATTCCTGTCTGCCATTATTCTAATTTTGTCCCAACAAGAAATCTGATGAATGAAATCTACCAATATTTGACGGACGAAACTGAAGAATAGGAAGTTAGAGAAAACAGGTATGTCAGTTTTTCTACTACACTTTTAAATCACGTATCGAAACATTGGCACTTTTTTCATTTCTGCGAAGTTATTACCAATGATGAAATTCGGTAAAGTTACCAAAGAAAGTGCTATATTGAATTACTGCATTCAAATGGGATGGCCAATTGATGGCAAATTGATATTGGATCAATAATTGTGAAGTCTGTTATAGGCCTGATCGTTCAAGGATCATCGCAGGGGCTTGGACATCCTTCAATAATTTTCTCATTATGCAGTTTGTTTCAAGTTTCATACGAGATTTGAGAAAATGTACTGCTACCTTGGAAAACTTTAGACCCAACCAAAATGCTCCCAACAAATGAAGAGGAAAATGAGAATTGTTCATTATCTTTATAAAAGACCAAAATTAAGAGAGACTTAGAGATTTTTGAGCTACACCTTAGCCCAAGAGGAGAGTCCTCAATTGGGTTAGGTTAGAAGCTCCTCCTTGACACCACAAACCTTCTCCAAGTGTTGAATTGCTCTATGGATGGGTCTAAGTATGACCTAGACCAAAGGTGGCTCGGGTGTCGTCTAGAGCTATGGTAGAGGTCACAGAGAGGAGGATTTTGATTGGACAAGTGGTTTTGAGGTGTGGGGAAGCTTTTGGAATAGTCAATTTGGAGTTTTGTGGAGTTTGGTGAAGTGGCCAAAAAAGTCATAGTTTTCAGTTGAAAATTAGGGTTTCTCAATGAGAAAGAAGGGTTAAGGATGGCGGGGATGAACTTCGTTTGAGTGTAAGAAGATTTTGGAAGCATTTTGACAGAATTTCCCTAAGGTTTTTGCACACCTCCTCATTCGGTTGTGAGGTAGTCACTAATTTATAGGACAAAAATTGGGGCTCCATGTTCTCCTCTTATGTTGGATTCAGTAAGGTTTTCCATCCTAACGTTTTCAGGCCAATAAATCAAAGAAATCAAACAAATAAGTCAAACTTTCAGACAATTAACTAAACAATCAATGAATTTCATTTTTTTATCTACTCTAAGGTTGAATGTGAATCCCTATGCTTCTTATCATGTTCTAATCACTATGTTCACCTCTTAGGTTGGATGTGAGTTTCTGTATATTCAATCCTAATGTGTTCAGATAAGCTCTAATTTAAACATTTTTTATCTATATGACATGAACTTAATTGAACTGTCTATAAAATTTTTGCTTTAAATACATAAAACCGTTACAACATCATCTTTTTGGCTTTCAAACATTTTTGGACTATAAGACACAAAGCTTAATTGCAGTGTCCTTGGAATTTTTGCTTTAAAGACACAAAACGTATCTGCACTGTCTTCAGGCTTTCAAACACTTTTTGGTCAATAGGAGATGAAGCTTAATTGCAATGTACTTAGACTTTTTGCCTAAAAAATACAAAGCATAACAGTGTCGTCTTTAGGCTTTCAAACTTTTTTACTTATAAGGCAGAAAGTGTAATAGCACAATCTTTAAGCATTCAGACTTTTTTGTTCTATAGGATTCAAGTTTAATTGCAACATCCTTAGAGTTTTTGGCTTAAGGACATGAAGCGTAATAGGACCGTCTGTAGGCTTTCAAAACTTTTTTTCTACAGACACAAAACATAACATCACGGTCTTTAAGATTTCAAATATTTTTGGTTTATAAGAAAAAAAAATTTATATGTACCACCATTAGAGTTTTCATTTTAAAGATACAATGCATAACAACACTGTCTATAGACTTTCAAACATTTTTAGTCTATAGGACACGGGCATAATTGCATTTACACCTTAAAGACTTGAAACGTAAAAGTACCAAGACATGAAGCATAACATTATCATATTTATGCTTTTTTATAGGACACAAGGCTTAATTGCACCGTTCTTAGAATTTTTTACTTTAAAAACACAAAGCATAACTACACCATCTTTATACTTTCAAACATTTTATTGGTCTATAGAGCACAAAGCTTAATTGCACTATCCGTAGTCTTTTTTCCTTAAAGAAATGAAGTGTAACTGCGTCGTCTTTAGTCTCTCGTAAATTTTTGGTCTATAGATATGAAGCATAACAACACCATCTTTTTTCCTTAAAATCCTTTTGGCTACAGGACAAAAAGTTTAATTTCACCATCTTTGGAGGGTTTGTTTTAAAGACATGAAGCATAACACTGTCTTTAGGCTCTTAACTCTTTTTGGTTTTTAGGATATGAAGTTTAATTGCACTGTCCCTAGACATTTTGCCTCAAAGATACGAAGCGTAACAGGACCATCTTTAGGAATTCAAACATTTTTAGTCTATAGGACACATAACTTAATTGCACTACCCTTAGTCTTTTTTCCTATAAGAAACAAAGCATAATAGCATCATCTTCAGGATTCTAAATCTTCTAGTCTTTTTAACTGCACCAGTCATAGACATTACACCATAAAAGCATGCAAAAAAAAAAAAAAAACAATAAAAAAAAAACAATAAAACAGCATAACATAATCTAAACCAAAAGAAAAAAAAAAACAAAAGAGTCAATTCAATTTCCCATAGCAGAATTAAAACACTCTGTGTTGATTTGCTTTCAAGATTAGAAGTGATTCTGCATGATTTTTTATCCTAACCTAATCACTTTGTTCACCTTTTTTGATTGGATATGAATCTGCATGGTTTTTCACCATAATGTCTTCAGGTGAACCCAAATCCCCAGCACAAGTCTTTAGCATATCCTATTAGTAGGAGACTTTAGAACTCATATATTTAGTTAATTGACTGATCGTTTCGACCAATATCAATATGTGTGTCGTATCACCAATATGTGTGTTGTATCATAAACAATCCGCAACACATATTAAGGGTCTATTTCCTTACCTCACTTTTGGTCAACCCTTCATTCATATCAAGGTTCTAAAATAAACTTGAAATAAAACACATAAAATGGAAATTTAATGAAATTAACTTTAAACAATAAAAAATCTAGGGTTGATATGCAACCTGATGTGGGAATATTAAAAAATTATCATTTTTATGCCCTGAAATTATCATTTTCTCAAAATATCATTGCAGTGCTTGAAATTTAACCTATGAGCTATAGTTGGAACATTATAAATGTATGAATAGCAGAAATAAGAGTGGTGCCTAACGAATAACTTCTTATATGAAACGAGGTTTCATGCATGAGGATTCATCCTATATAAAACATTTTCATCGGAAAGTCATTTTACAAAATAGGCTCTGTGAATGAGACCGAATCATCAAATCCTTTCAATGAGCCATTCCGTGCCCAAATTAGATTTCATTTAGGGGCCTATCCAACTCACAATAAATTACGAATGAAGATAATTACGAATTCACTCTTCAAATGAACTTAAATCAATTCTAAATTCAAAATGTAATCAAATTAAGTTGAACACGTTGACTAGTTCAAAGTTCATTTGAGCTCTTGTAAAAAATCTCAATTTTCGGGAGGTGGGACCCACATTTAGACCTAATTTCTTCAATTTGGAGACCATTGTGATTAAAATTGATTCCAACATTTGATTCATTGATTTTTCTCTCTTCTTGGTGGTTAGGGTCATCATATTAGTCAATCCCAAGTTAGGGTCCTATTGGCGCCCCCGTGCCACTTCGGCACCCCGCAACACTTTGGCACCCCGCGCCACTTCGATATCCCCTCACTACTTCGGCACCACCTTACCAACCTACGGCACCCCCTGCCACTTACGGTGCAGATAGCGCGACCACATCGAGGGAGGCACCCCCGCATCTTCGAGGGCACAGGTAGCACGCCCATGCTACAAGGAGGCTCGCCCGTACCACCTCATGGGAGCCCCCATGTTTGTAATGCACTTGGCGCCCGCACGCCCATGCACTCCCTACGCCACAAAGTTAACCAACATGAATGCACAACGATTGTAGCACGCATCGTCCAACCACATGCACTCCCACGCTACCACAATTAGGACCTTCGTGCTCGAGTTTGGTAGCAAAATAATGTGTTGTTTCACTGTCGACGATCAGTGGGGGGATCTCCAACTTCTCCCACTTCATTTGACGACGATGAGGAGGATGACCCTTGCTTTACTTAACAGTCCTTGGGGTAAGGGGGCTAATTTCCAGTCTGGTAAAATATATTCCAATTCAAGGAAAGATAACCTTTCATAATTTAAGACAAATTCTAGTAAATTATATTCCAATTTTCTTGCGCCCAATGAATCTTTTTTTTTTTTAAATTTTTGCAAAGGAAAATTCTCATAAATTGTGTTACGCTTTATTAGCGTGTGCACAAATTTTAATGAAAGCTGAGCTGATAAACTCCATCGCCACCATTACACGATATTTTAGCATGCAACAATGGCATTGAATAATTGAATCTATAATAAAAAAAAAAATTTATTTATGAGCAATTAAACATATTTCTTCATAATTCATTAGTTATGTAAGAAAAATATAAATATTAGTGGACAACTCATTTGGATGTTTAATTTTACTCATAAATATTGATCAACCCAAAATAAATTTAATATATTACGCATGTTCATTTAGGGAAAGTTATATAAATGCCACACAATTTTTAGGAAGATCTGTATTTATTGTGCGTCAGAAAATTTATAGCAGTAGAGTAATAATTTAACGTCTCAGCATTATACGAAATCTAGCGTACACACTATTAATAAATAAAAAAGAGGAGTCACAAGAATTTTTTAGGTGGAAAACTCGATAAGAGAAACAATCATGTAGCCTAGCCTAGGCAAAATGAACCATTATAAGTTTGCAAGTACAAAGATAGGTTGTTATCCCACAACTAAAAAGTGGTTACAATATTACATCAAATAGGGGGTGGCTTACATTGGTTGACAGAAGAAGATAGGTAGTGGTCGACAATACTTGGTAGCTACGGTGTCTGGAAGTAGACGCCTCTTCTTCTCTTATTTCTCTAAGTGAAGAGAGGAGATCTATTTATAAGCCCTGAAGTAGGGATATTTTCATCCTTCGGTGAATAACTATCATAACCACCCGATCAAATAATCTGCATTAATTCTTCTTGATCGTAGAAGGATTTTTGATGATCTGATAGCCTTAATAACCTTGGAGAATCAGATGATCTTGCCCATGATAGATTTCTCTCATTGAAGCGCTCGAATTGACTATAGACATGTCAAGTTTGATCCTCACACCCAAATAACGAGAAAAAACCTCTGAAAGATTCACCTATATGAATCTCTTACAATATGCTAATTTCTTTTCTAAATAAGATAACCTTCTATAATTTAGGACAAAATCTAATAAAATGCTTTCCAATATGCCAAATGAACCTTTTTTTTTTTTTTGAATTTTCGCAAAAAAATAAAACATTTATTTCTCATATAAATTGTGTTACTTTTTCTTAGTATGTGCACAATTTTTAATGAAAGGAGAGATGATAAATTCCATCCCCACCATTACGATACTTTAGCGTGCAACAATCGTATTGAATAATTGAATCTATAATTAAGAAATTATACATGAGCAATTTTTCAACTTTTATAATAATTGATGATTATGTAAGCAAAATAAAAATATTAATGGACAACTCATTTGAAAGTTTAATTTTACTCATGCATATTTATCAACCCAAAGCAAATTTAATATTGCATAAATGTAGATTTAGGGAAAGTTATATACATACCCCACAATTCTTACGAATTTATATATTTATTGTGTGCCAGAAATTTCATCGTGGTATATTAATAATTGAACGTCTAGGAGTTATACGAAATTCAGCTTACACACACATAATACAAAAAAGCGGAGACACTAGAAGATTTTTTGCATGGAAAATCAATAAGAAAAAACCACAAGGCTTAACATAGTCAATGATCAACTATAAGTTTGTAAGTATAAAGATAGGTTCTTATTCTGCAACTGAAAAAGAGTTACAATTTTACATCAAATATATGTTTGGTTGATGCGCAATACATAGAATGATTCGATATATTATTTATACAATGCACGAGAGCAGTGGCCGATGAGTGTTATCTTCGGGTCTTTAATACACAGTGTTCGAGTTACGTACTTGTGCAGTATTTGGGATATTTCGTTATTCAACAGAGTACTTCATTACTTAACATAATCCTTTGTTACTCAACATAGTACTTCGTTACTCAAAGAGGCAATCGTTACTTAATAGAATACTTCATTACTCAATAGAGTTCATTAACAACTGTGAGTAGGCATGGTCGATGGTTGTTGACTGTTGTAGACAAGTGGTGGTCAACAATGCTTGGCAGCTAAAATGTCTGGAAGTTATCGTCAAGTCTTTTGTCTAGTACAACGCTGGAATTAGACTCCTCACTTTCTGCCCTATTTTCAAGTGAAAAGATGAGGTCTATTTATAAGCAACAGAGAAAAGACTTTTTCATCATTTAGCTAACAACCATAATCACCCGATCAAACGAACTGCATTGGTTCCCCTTAATCATTGAAGATTTTTTTGATGATTTGATGGCCCTATTAACATTGTAATCAAGTGATGAGACGCTCGAATAGATTCTAGCCAATCAAAGCCTCCATAAGAGATTTAACAGCTTGTTACTGGCTTCATCTAACTCTGATTGGATCAATTTTGTTATCATTGGATTTGTCTCATCCATCCGTTCTGTATGACCTAAAGTTTACTGAAACCAAAGCTCAATATGACTATTAATTTGAATCGAAATTTTTATCTTGCTCAAATAATGCTTTGAGATGCATGCCAAATGCCTCAAGATTTGTGATAAATGGTAAAATTAGTGGACTACTCATGAATATCTTACACCTAAACTTGCATATATATATATATATATATATATATGTGTGTGTGTGTGTGTGTGTGTGTGTGTGTGTGTGTGTGTGTAATAAAAATTTGTGAAATAAATTAAAAGTTCTTATAAATTCAATAATTTTTTTATTTTCTCCTATAATTAATAAAAATTTGTGAAATAAAAATAAATATATTGGAAGAAAATACAAATAAATACAAATTTGTGAAAAAAAAATAAATATATTGGAAGAAATTACAAATAAATATATACTAATTTATTCGCTTCCCTTCTTGGAGATGCTACGAATGATATAGGGGCCGTTTAAATTTGCTAAAGAAAATGGTTGCAAAGTAAGATAAATAAATATTTCATAAAAATAATACTTTGTTTGAATGAAAAATAAAAGCAATGCAAAATTCTGAAGTAATTATAATTCAACATTCAATTCATATTTAATATATTTGCCATTTATTTAATTTTAGTTGAATTTCAAATATATTATAGAAGTGAAGCTTTAATTGTAGCAGTATCTCTTAAAGTCATCGACCACACTCTATCGCCTCTGATTACCTACAACTACTAAGGCTACTTAAAATTGCTGCCTCTATCAGTGCCTCATAGTTATCAACCTTCGATGCACCATAACCACCGTTAACGATCACCACCTTCGCTTGCTGCCACCACCAACCATCATAAATCAAAAGTCACCATTATTCTATATTTATATAATTTTATTTTACTCAATTTTATTTATAAAAGATAAACATATGTATTTATTCTATATAATTAAATAAAATCACAAATATTTTTAAAATTATTGTATTTACTTTACCTTATTATTTTCTTAACAAAATTTAACCGTAACAAGATATTTAGAGAAAGAAAGGAGATGCATCGAAGCAATCATTGAGTGCTATAATGTCAAGGTATTGGAAAACTTGCAATCTGTGGGGAGTTGAGCTGTTAAACAATTATTTATAACTATTTATCGATGATGGCTCGTAACGCTAACATGGGGGAAAAGGCCGAATAAGTGACTGTTTGTCCTTCATGTCACCAATGGTGGGAGCATTAATTGGTTGTAAGGTAAGGTAGCAGTCGATGTCTGACAATATTAGTTTTAGAATTGAAAGAATTTAAACTGAGAAGGAAGCATGCACCTGCCTTCCTGTAAGTATTACATACCCATCCACTCCAATTAATGTTCTATGTTCTTCTAGATTAACGTCAGGAATCTTGCACTAAGCCTTGGGAAAATTAGCTATATGAGTAGGGTTCTCAGAGCAAAATATAAATATATTTGTTGAATTCAGTTTTATTCGATGGGCCATGCTCAAGGATAGGATCTACTTGAGACAAAAAAGAAGAGAGAAATAGAAGGAAAGAAATAAGTAAAATAGCACTCATTTTATATATTGTGACTAGGGAGTTATAAAAGATAATAGGAGAAAGGTCTTCATATAGAATATGAGCTTTGAGAGAAGAGCCAAAAGCCCATAATGTATGCTATGAATCCCCTATTTATAGGAGAAAAATGGTCAATGGTAGAAAATTACAGGTCTGTCACTCCCCCCGGTGTGCAGCCATGTGCGCACTCACGCCAACAACTGTGTGCAGCCACTCATAGTCATGTTTGGGTAAGCTGTTTATTCGTTATTGTGAATGTTTGTTTCTAATCAACCTGAGTGGCTCTTTGGGTTGTTAGATTGACCTAGAGTCGCTCGTTAGCTCAACATTCTGTCATCAGCCCTTCGGTCGGCAAGCTGCTGGCTGGTTTCATGAGTAACTATACTTTTTTATTTTGGAGATCTTCATTCTACCTATTTGAATCTGAACCACATATTATCTCAAGATTCGTATAAATCATCTTTTTAAAATATATTTAATTACAAACATTTAATTTTCACTTCTTTTTAAAGTCTATAATAATGACCATTTAACGGTTAAATCTTTTTTTGAGCCTATAAATAGAGACATGAAGGAGAGTGTAGAGGTGGAGTCCTCAGTTGATCCAGGATTTCCCAGAAGAAGAAAATCGATCGGCGTAGCGGTGAAGAGTTACGGAGCTGAGTTGGGGCAAAGAGTTGCGATGAATGGTTGCGGCGAAGGGTTGCGGGGAAGCGTTGCAGTGCGGAGTTGGGGTGCAGCGTTGCGGCGAAGCGTTGCAGTGCAGAGTTGCGGTGCAGAGATGCGGAGCAGCGTTGCAGTGTAGAGTTGTCGTGTAGTGGTGTGACGAAGGGTTGTGGCTAAGCGTTGTGATGCAGAGTTGCGGTGCAGAGTTGTGGTGTAGCGTTGCGGTGCAGTGTTGCAGTGAAGTGTTGCGGTGCAGATTTTCGGTGCAGTATTGCGGCGAAGGGTTGCGGTGAAGCGTTGCCGCGCAGAGTTGCGGTGCAGCGTTGCGGTGCAGAGTTGCGATGCAGATTTGCGGCGAAGTGTTGTCGTGCAACATTGTAGAAAAGCTTCATGGCGTACCGTTTTGTGAAGCGTCGCGTTATACCGTTGCTGTGAAGCATTGTCGCGTACCGTTTCTATGAAGCATCGCGACGTACCATTGCTGTGAAGCGTCGCGGTGTATAGTTGCTGTGAAGCGTCGCGGTGTATAGTTGCTTTGAAGCGTCACGAAAATGGCGACAACTAGAGAACCCGTTCTACTGAGAACTAGAGGAAAAGTCAGAACCCAGAGGATGCCGTGTTAATTTTGACGGAGAGCGACTTGATCTTTTTTTGAAAGAAGTATTACTTTCCGAATGATATGGTGGTGAAATTGCCAACTTCAACTGATCGAGCGTATTCTCCTCTTTATGGGTATGTTGCTATTCATGAGGCAGCCTTGAGAGCTGGCTTACGATTTCCACCGGCACCTAAGTTCATTGAAATTTTGAAGGCGTTTTGTGTTTGTGTTGCTCAGTTATCTTGTCGGGTCGTGACTGTCATCATTGGGTTGACTGTCATTATTAGGTTCTTTAGCGATCCGCATGATCGTGTGATGTTTAAGCATAACGCATTAGATTTCCGCCTAAAAGAATCGATAAGACAATGGTCCGTGAGATTCTTCTTTGCACAGAATGATCAGGGGCTTCGCGAGAGGCGAGAAAGGTTTCAACAATTGTCTGTCTCTCTTCAGATTACCGAGGAGGGATTGGGATTTCGTTACTTGAAGGACCTATTGTTCGAGATGCAATATATTTATGAACTTGTGAGCGAGGAATCATTGTTTCAGGTTAAGCTTTCATTCTAACCCGAATGATCCACGACTGTAGTATTAAAGAAATCTAAGAAGCGACCTTTCCAAGCCAGCCCTTGTAGAATCCTTAAAGCAGCTTCCACTTAGCTATGACTATGAAGTACAGCCTCAGAAGCAAAAGAAAGTTAAAGCATCGCGGGAACCCTTGCCAAGTCCTTCGACCATTCACGTTCCCAAGAATTTCATATCTCATGAATGTACTAGGCTCCTAGAAGCCGAGAGTTTGGTAAATTTCCCTTATCTTCTACTACTGTATTATTTTATCCATTTGACCCATATTTCTTTTCTTCTAAGTGGATAACATGGTGGAAATCCAGAAGGGCTTAGGACTGACACTGAGAAACTGGAGTTCTGAGTTTGTTAAGATTAAATATTTTCAAGGCGAGTATAGGCATCTGTATGAATCTGGGCTTAAAAAAATTACATCTCTAGAATCACAGTTGACACAGTGCAGGACAGAACTCTCAACAATGGCAACCTCCTTCTCATTGCATCTTCATAATCTGGAGAGAACTTGGGAGGGGTTGGTGGAAGCATGAGCCAGCCTTCGAGTACAGGCATCTGGAGAGAACTCGGGAGAAGTTGAGCGTAAAGCGGTGGACGATTTTAAGAACTCACTTGAGTTTAAGTCTATCATTTGAGATCGTGTTCAAGAGACTCGTGATTGGGTTGTTGATGTTGTGGTAAAGGAGCAGCAAAAATGGTTCACTGAGGAAGGATTCATCCGAGGTTTTCTTAAGGGGAGTCGTGCGGTGCAACGTTGAACCGGGATTGTCATGGAAGGGCTCACTCTCAGCCAAGCTTCAAAGGATCCTTCCTCAGATTCTGACGGTGATGACATTGAGAGTGAATTGAAGAAGGTACACTTCTCAATAAAGAGCGGGCAGAGGAGAATGTTGATGTCGACTAGCGCTCTACTCTTCCTTTTTTGTTTGTAGTGTGTTTGCTTTTGTCATGTTGTTTGAACCTCACAAATGTTGCTATGATGTTGTATGAATGATGCATGTGGATTATCTTGTTTAATTATTTGATTCTATTAGCTTTTTATCCCCCCCGAATATCTTCTTTTTGATAATACTGAAACTCTTTTTCTTTTTTTTTTGCCACACTGGATGCAACATATTATTTAAAAGTTTTAGTATGTGAGAAGGTTATCATGGGGATCACTAGCGACCTTTGACTTGGCTAGGGCTATGCATTAGAGTATTACTCACAGATGTTAACCTGTATGGGAGGAGCCGATGGAAGTCTGTTGAAGACTATTAACCCATCCAAGGTTGTTTTCTAGAGCATTGCTCACTTGTGAACCTGTGTGAAAGAGGTCAGGTGTAGTACACCAAGGACTATTAACCTTTCATGGGTTCTTTACCGAAGTAAAAACTCGACGATGTTATCCAGGATGGAAGAGGTCAGATCAAATCCTCCTGGGATCGATCATGCTCTGACTAAGATACAACCGGAGTTGTACTTTTTTTAAGGAAATTTAGTTCAATAAAGTAATAGGATAGGCTTGGGTTTAGATTGCATTTTGGTCGACCTGAACCAAATCCAGCTAGAGCCCAACCAAACCCAAACCCAATCTAACCTGAAGTCTACCTAGTCCGAACCTAATTTAAACCAATCCTAACCCAAAATTGACCCAGCCTAACCCGAACCCATCCTAACTCGAACCCAGCCTAGCCTAAACCCATCCTAACTTGAACGCAACCTAACCCTAACCCAATCTTTGAACCCAACTTGGTCCAACCCTAATTTAAACTAATCCCAATCCAACCCCAAATCCAACCTAGCTCGAACCCAACCTAGCCAAAGCCCAAACTCAACCCAACCTACACCAAACCTATTCTGACTCCAACCTAGCTTGAATCCAACTTAACCCAATCCCAACCTAGCCAGTACCCAACCTAACTTAAAACCAACCTAGCCCCAATCCCAACCTAATCCAAATTCAACCTAAGCCAAACTAAACATAACCCGAACCAAAGAAAGCCCAAACCTAACCAGATCCCTACCCTTCCTGAATCCAACCTAATCAGAACCCAAACTAATCTAAACCCAAACTAACGGAGCCCAACCTAGCCCAAACCCAACCTAGCCCAAACCAATCTAACCCAAACCTAACCTAGCTTGAACCCAACTTAGTCCAAATCCCACCTAGCTAAAACACAACTTAGCCCAAACCAAACCTAGCTCATACATAACCTAGCCCAAACCCAACCTTGCTCGAACCCAAACTAGCATGAACCCAACCTAGACCCTTACTGAACCAAGCTGAGCCTAGCTCACCCTAGCTAAATTTAGCTGACCCTAGCTCAACCTGGTCTAACCCTTGTTCACCCCTAGTTCGAGTCTAACCTAACATGAGCCTAACATAACTTTAAGTGTATTAGTTTGATCCATGCTTCATGTGCAGCCTAATCCACGTTTCATGCTTAAGAGTTTAATCCATATTTCATGTGCGGTATATTTTAATTTATGTTACATTTATAGTCCAGTCCAATTCATGTTTAATGTTTTTTTCAATTTTCATGTATAGTTAGTTCCATACATCAAATGCATGAAAGTAAAATAAAAAATTAAAAAAAAAAAAAAGAGGAGGAGAACCTTTCACGTGGTAGCTCTCCTTATAAAAACTTTAATAAACTGTATGTCATTTCTTAAAAAAACTTAAAATTAACTTAAAAAAGAAATTAAATAATTTAAATAACTTCAAACTAATTTGAGAATGGTTTAAAATTAATTTAAAAATATTTTAAAATTAATTTGAAATTGATTTATAACTTAAAATATATAATTTAAAAATAATTTTTTTAAGAAATAATAATTACAGAAGAGATAATTCTACACTAAATAAAAAATTTAGTTTGAAATTAACTTAAAAAAAAAGAACTTAAAACACTTAAGCTGAAAAAGACTTTGATAATATTTAAGCTAAACAATGTGACTTTATAATAATTAAACTAAATAACCCAAAGATAACTTAAATACTCAAAATAATTAACTAATTTAACTTTAAAAAAAATCTTAAATTAGTAAATTTAAGATAACATGGACACTTAAACAAATTAATTAAAGTAGATGTGAACACTTAAACTAAATAACCTTAAGATAACTAAGACATTTAAACTAAACTAATTAACTTAAAATAACTTGAACCTTCAAATTAACTAAATCACTTAAACCAAAGCAACTTACGTGAAAATTTTTAAAAGTTAAAGAACTCTAAATCTTTTGAAACCTTAAAAAAAATTTAACATGTTTGCAAGTGACAAAACTTTGAACATGGAGAATCTAACTTAAGGATAAAACTAAACATTTGTCACACCAAGCTAGAAAACCAAAAAGTGCAAAACTTTAAACTCAAAAGAACTAGATTTTCACCATGACTGACAAATTAAGAATCCAAATAAATCACAAATTAAGTTTCAAACCCTAAAAATAAAGTAAAATTTACTAACTCTTGTTTTAAGTATTTTATAAAAAAACTCAAAGTCGCTAGCTTGTCTTATCATCGTATGATTCCCTTTTCCAAATAAATCTCCCTCTTGGATCATAGAAATGACCCGAAGAGGAGAGGAATTGAAAATATATGATATACTACCGAATTTACAAATTTTAAAAAGAAATAAGGAGGGCATATGTAAAGTAATCCTCATATAATAGATCAGTAATATATTTCCAAAGATTTCAAATCGAAACATCTTGAAATACAATCCACGAAGAGAATCCCTAAATAAGCCACCCATTTAACTGCAAAGTCTAGGTTTTGTGCTTGTTATGGGTTCAAGAGTACTCCCAAAAGAATATATCCCTTTAATCAATTATATCTTGAGGGATGCCTAAGAATACTTTCAATTACTTACATTATTTATGACATGCAATTAATTTGGAAACCAAAGGATTTTTATCATCTCAAGTAGGATAATACTGATACTTTTGGTGTCTATACGGGACCATAGAGTAGAGGGTGAATTATTGTATCCACTACGAGCAACAACTACTTAGCATGTAGGGCCCACGAGATGACATCAAAAATATTTTTCAAGGGAAAGACGAGACTTAAAAGAGATCTCAATATAAAGGAGAGGAATCCCAAAGCATGTAGAAGTAAAAATATTAGGATGCCATGAATCTCTCATTCTATGCTAGAAAGACTCAAAGTCTAACTAGTGTTTCCCCATCAGGCTTTCATTAGTATAGATGTTCGCTTTCCAACTGACATGAGCCTTTTGGATGTTGAACCGGCCTCTGCGTACTTCGCTTAATCTTAATATTGTAACAAGTTTATAATATATTCAATAATAGCAGAGTTACATTTATCAACGCAAATATACGTATCGCTCAAGTAACACAAGGCTCTAGTGGAGTCTTGGATATCGATCCCATAGGGATACTTTAGTGGCTACGAACTAGGATTATAGAAACCAATTCAGAATCAATTCTTGTAAATCGAATTGCCTATCTATCACTAATAAGCAATCGTAAATAACATGCAATTTTAACAAACTAACTCTACTAACAATTAACTACTTCTACTAATAAAGTGAGGTTTAATATATAAGAATGCATCCTTCTCCTTTGTTAAGAAATTTAAGTGAATGAATAATTAGAATTAGTTTAAAAGTATATTGTGCCAAATAGGAGCATGACTATTCTTTACTCTTTGGTCCAAGCATAAAGAACATTGACTAATCCTATGCTTGGTTACTGAATCTGCGGCTAGGCTGATAGGATGCCGTCTCTCACTTCGGAGCTCCCACGTTCCCCTCGCCTGAGGGCTAACATCTATACTTCAGCACCGATAAGATCAAATTAAGGATATAAGTCTGTCACTCTAAAATCTCCAATTCTACGCCCGATAAATAATATTTCCCTATTTATTTGCACCACACCTTCAAGGACAGTGACCTCCCTGAATCTCGGATGTAATCTTCACTTTAGTTGTTAAACTCAACATATTTTAACAAATCAATTGGCCAGATTGAAAGTAAATTAAGTTTGAAGTGAAAAGATTATCACAACTTATTTAACATTCTCTTGACACAACTAATTCAAATCACCATTTCACAAAAATCTCAAAACAAAGAGAAAGACAGAGCAACTACTCAGATTTCATAGAGAAGATACGATAAAACTTGGATTTCATATATAAAAACAAAGTTATACAAACTAAAATAAGTAAATACATCTTATCTCAAATTCTTCCCCAAGCAAACTCCTTGAAGTTCCTCTGAATATCTTCCTTTCTTTACAGCACACTGAATTCTCCTTCGAAGCGGCAAGGAGAAAGAAATCTCTCACTTTTCTTCCACTCTTACAATCTCTCGAAGAATTCCTCACAAAATAAAACCAAATAAACTCACTCTCTAAAACTCTAATGGAACCACTTTAACACACTCCTAGACTCTTGAGACACTTGATGGACACGTGGTGGACCCTTTTTTCGGCCTCCATATGTTTCTTTTAAAGTAATTGAAGAGTTTCCAAGAGTTACCCAAGCATCCTTTCAAAAATCGTCCACATTCAATGCACCTTGTGAGAGAACCGACTTTCTCGCCGTCGACGAACTCGATCTCGCCGTCGATGGGCTTCTAGAATATTTGGCTTTGGACTCTCTCTTTTAAGGCCCACCATCGGAGCCTCGATCTCACCGTCGGCGACCTCCCTTGTAATATATGTATGAACTCTCGGGAAAAAACCGCCGTCGGCGCGTTTGATCTCGCCGTCGGTGCCCTAGATCAAATCTCCATATTTTGGTCCTTTTTTCTCCAAATTAGCTCATTTTTTCATATTTTCGCTCCAATGTCCATAAATCTACATACTTGCAAAAAAAATCAAAAAAACCTTTCTTTAAAGTGCAATATCATCAAAATCTATATAAAATAGGCATGAAAATCTTAACATATTTTCAGTAGGTCAAAATCCCCCAAACATAACTATTACTTGTCCTCAAGTAATTTTTAGTACTACATAAAAGTTATGATTCATTGTGGTAATGTTTTTTATTCAGAAATACTATAATTTCGATTTAAATAAATATCATAGTAAGATTTCTTAGAAAGATTTTCAAGTAATTAAATTAATTCTGTAGATTAAGACTATATAGTCATCAAGTCAAGAGTTCTAGTCTTCTATTCATTTCAAGAATGAGTATATGTTGCAATATCAATTCACTTAGAATATTCAGATGATAGGAATTTCATGAGATCACTACTAGTAAAAATACTACTTCATAAATATAAGTTCAGAAATGTATTTAGTTTTCTCTTTTAGGTTAATCCAGGTGAAGCCAATTTTTGATAAAACATCTCCTCAAGCTTCTCCTCACTTACTTTTCTTTCTTTTCTTTTCTTTTCTTTTCTTTTCTTTTTGGATTGCTTTTCAATCCTTTCTTTATGTTTTTTCTTTTTTTTTCTTTTTTTTAAGTGAGGATTACTATATCTGGATAACCTGTTAATAATTTTGAACTTCACTCTTCTTTTCTTAAATTTGAAACTTAAAGCATTCCTTTCCTTATATGAAATTCATAGTCTTTACATCATTGAGCCCCAATCTTTTCTTTTTCAACTAAATTCCTAAGATTCTTAATATTTCAAAATATAGTTTTTCTTTACTTTAAATTGTTAACTATAGTCTTATCCCCTTATACTAAATATCTTAACTTACAAAATTAATTTTCATTATCAAAAATATTTCCTTGATTCTTCTACAATTTTTAAATAAAATCTAAATATAGTTAACTGAATTAAATTTTATCACAACAATCATATTTATAAATTTTGAAAATATTTTAATTGAGAACACATAACAGTTAATATTTTTCTCTCCCCCCCCAAACTTAAAGTTTTTAATAATAGAAATAATACAGGGTGGAAAGAAAAATTCTAAATATAAATCATACCTTTGCACTTTAGCCATTTTTGTCTTTCTGAAAATTTACAGGTTCTTCTCGAAAATTTTTAACTTCAGCTGGTCTGTAATATTAGGCACTTTTCTACACATATAACAGATTAGAGAATTTTCTGGGGTAATGAAATTTTGAAATAAGCACATAAACAAAACATTTAACAACTATTATACTACACAGTTCAATATTAAGTAACATTTACACTTCACAGCACAATAACACACAGTCTACTATATTTAAGTTAAAGTTCACAATTACAATAACAATCACAATCCATCACAATCATCTAGAAATGAAATAGAAACTACAAACAAAATATATATCTCAGAAAATAATACACTACATAGAATACAAACAAAAAAATAAAAGTACTACAACAAAACACACCCACATCACATCACAAATTCAGGCATCAAAATCTCTTACTATGTCTTCATCTCCTTGGTCAGCAGGTGGATTGGGTTGATAATGAGTATATCGAGGTCATTCAGGAAAGGCAACATCAGGCTCACCTCTATAGTGTCTAGCTTGAGCATCATAACAAGCAATCTCTAAATCAGAATGCCGTTAAAGATACTCGCTATCATGATTGTGTCTCTGCTCTAATCCTTCAATCCTTTGATCTATTCTTTCAAGTCTTTCATCTAACTTTTCAAAACATTTTCGCTGCAGGGTCATCACATTCATCAAATCATAAACAGTAGGGGAGCTAGATACAGGAGAGTCATAGTTAGTAGAGAGAATATCTCTAATGGTAGAAGGTGTTTTACTACTACTCCCATATCTCCATTCCTCATGGGATTCATAAGTCTTTAAATTAACTTACAAATGGGTTTCATAAGGCACACCCATTCTTCATTATCTCTAACTTCCACTCCAGATAATTGGCAAAGTGCAAAAATGAGGCCAGGATGTCCTGATCCTTCACTTGATTCACTCTTTGCCATGGCCAAAATATTCTTATAAATTATATTACCTAAATTTATACTTCTATTGTTCTGAATACAAAAATTCAGAACCGCTCTATCTCTCGATACTTCACTATGATGGTAGGTAGGTAGCAGAGTAGAACAAATAAAATAATGTCATGCTTTAGCTATGGCATTCATCATGAAAAGAGGGAAGTTTATTCGTTCACGCTGTTTAATTTTCCATGTCCCTTTCCCATCAGTGAGAAAGTCAATGACATCGTCTAACGTACCTTCCATAGTTCTAAATGTATCATACTCGCTAAAATAAAAATTGTGAAGTTCGTAAAAGGAATTAATACGGGCAGCATTAAAATTAACAGAAAAACCTCTTACTTTGACAGGCTCGTCTTCAAACTGAGTTAGAGTGGAATAGAATTCCTTTACAACTTCTACAGCAGCTTTGTTTGTAGTGTAGCAAAAGTTCTACCAATTTCTTTCTCTGATAACTTGCTCTACTTCTCCTCTAGGATTATCAAAAACTCGATCTTGAACACATTTCTTTCCTTGGAAGATTGAAGTGTACCTTGATTGGGTTTTTGCATTAATAAATTGAGCCTCATCAAACTCAAGTCACCTCTTTTGTCGTGGAGCCATTTTTTTGATCTATCAAATTTACAAAAATCTATACTAAACTCCAAAATAATGATAAAATGGCTTCTAAAGGTAACTTTAAGATTTCTAAATTAAGTTCCATGAGTTTCTTCCAAGTCTTTTCTCCACATTTTCAATTTTCTCGAAATTCTTAAATGTAGAATAAATTCATGGTGAAAATAAAAAATTTTTACATAGGAGGGAACCTCTTACCAAGTGATGATCAAATCTGGTGTTAAAATGCATTGAAATTGCACCAAATCCAAGATCTCTCAAGCCCTAGCTCGAAATGTTTGGTGAATCGGGGAAGAAGACGATGAATTGTGGAGGTTGACTGGTCAAAATTGCGGTTAAAAGGTATTTTTTTGGATCTCGCCGTCAGCGGGGTCATTCGCGCTGTCGGCGAGCTTAATAGGATTAAATTTCCATAGTCTCAGGAAAAACACGCCGTCGGCGGCCTCGAGTGCGCAGTCGGCGAGATTCTTAAATTTTGATAATTTTTTAAATTTTGCAATTTCGATCAATTTCAAGTCTCGTCAACATTCGTTCGATCATTTTAAACATAAATTTAAAATGAATAAGTGATGTATTAACATAAATGAACATTCAGAACACAAAATACCACAATTATATGTCAAATCCAAGTGTTATAATACATATTACATAACACCATAAGTAGGTATTTTCTCAACATCAATTCATCAAATCAGCGTCACAATCCAAGCCACAACACTCTATACAATGAAAACAAATATTTCAAACTTAATCTCAACTATACTGAGATCAAAAAGCAAGCATCAAAAGCAAACACACAAATATAGTTCAAATCAAGTCCAACATAAAGAAACATACAAAGTAAAGCAATTCTACTACTACTCTGATTCAGTGCTAGTTTCTCATCTGATATCACCCATCGCTTGAACATGCACATAAAGGTGAAGTGCAAATAAGTATGAAGATACCATACATTCGATAGTTTGGATTAGTCGAGCGTAAAACTACAAGTAAGACATTTATCCCGAAGGGTAAACATACACTTGAATAGTGACACTTAACCAAATGAACTAGAAAATCTACAGTATCTGTTCAGTCTGCGAAACTAGTTTTATAAGCCAACAAGTTCCCCTATTTAATACAAAAGATTAAATAGGGTTAATATTACCTGGGTTCTAAAGTTCCCTATAGAGGGAATCCCCTATAGTTAATTACATCTCAAATGACAGGAGTCACTTAAGAAAAATCTCGATTAAGATCAGTGGTTCTACTTTCAAGATTATCAAAGTTTAGGTTTTCATGATTGGACATTGGAAATTCAAAATGGGATGGCTCAAAATAGGAACAGTTATTTTAAGAGTCCAAAGGAATGAAATGTAGGGGATGTCACGGTTTCGAGACAAGCCTCGGTAACTTCCCAACTATCCTATTTGTTTGGCTTGAATTTGAGAAGATGTTATTTAATGTTTCATCCTGCCTGTTTTATTATTCAGGGCTTATAATTGCACGATACCCGATCGTATGAATAGCCTAGGAAGATAGGAGGATTTACATCATATCATACGGCAACCTCGAAATCCTAAAGTGTTTGGACTTATATTGCACAACAGAGTTGTACAAAAGCCTAAGAGATAAAGTGAGGATTTACGTCACACTAGGCTAACTACCTCAAAATCATATGGGATTGTTATTAAACTAAGGAAGGGTTTGCAAGAAAGAGGTGTCGGCTAGGGTTAGCCACGGAGAAGAAATGCGTGTGAGAGGGTTTTCGATGCTCTTTTCATGAGTGACTTAGGGTTAGGGTGTTGCGAGGTTTAAATAGAAGATTTTCTTTTTTTTTAATTCTAAATTGCATGCATCGATTTCCGTGAAATTTGCTCGTGCACGGAGCACTAGCAAAATGGGTGTCCTTCCTGGCTATAGTCGACGTTTCAGACGCAATATAGCGGTTCGTTTCGTCGTTCGGGGTCATTCAAACAACCTCGTCGTCAGTCGCGTCAAAAACGCGTCAAATTCAATTTTCATTCAAATTTTACCTCGCGATCGATCAAATTGAAAATAAAGGTTCGAGTAATGTGAATTTTGGTGTAAACATGTCAATGGTACGAATCGCGGTGTTTGTGCGCACGAGGGTGCGAAATTGTGCACAGGACAACCCTAAGGCTTAAAAGTCCTATAGGGAACTCATTTTGAGCTCCGTCATGTTAGTTTCAACCTTCTAAATGTTAGAGGTCAGCAACTATACAAGCGGAACTTCAAAAATGAGTATGGAGTTGGTTCGAGCTTCTAAAATAAGGTGGGTCCCATCTCTAGTTCTCTAGGATAGTCAAAAGAAAGTCTTATGGCTAGATCCTAAACACTAAGAGGAAAGAAGGACCTCACCAAAAATGAGGTCAACAATGTATCACATTATATACTCTCTCATATAAGATGGACAACCATTCTTAGAGAATATATACACAACTAAGAATCCTACAAATATGTTATTGAAGGTAGTGACTATTGAGAAATTGGAGCTATGATTTACTTCAATTGGAGCCTATAAAGGTTAAGACAGGGGATGAACCACACTAAGGTACATTACTATGAAGATGTATGAAGATAGTATAGATAGAGTTGTAGATCTGAAAAAATTTTGTTAGGTGTTAGTAGTCTCCAAATAGGAGATTTTTAGAGTGTGGAGCTTGGCACCTAAACTCTGGTGCTTCTCAAAGGGGCGCCCCTTTGTAGCTTCTACAGGCACTCCAACTCCTCTCTTGGTGTAGCCATGCTCATTTCAAGCATGGCTACGTCAGGTGGCATAACATGCTGCTACAAGCATAGCTACACCAAGATGTTTTAGTTACTTCACTTCCTTCCACAACATGTAAAATATTTATGTTGCTACTCATCATTTTCACATGACTTAGGTAGTTAGTTTGGTTTCGATTCTTACACCTTTGCTTTGACAGATAAATTATTTACAATTTCACGTGTGACATTCTCGACAAGTTTCTCAGGAAGTAGAGAATATCGAGCAGGAGGATGTCAGTGAATGCTTTCTCTTGTGAGATTAAGAGAAAATGTTGGAAAATTTTGTAAGTTTCTATATTTACATAGAGTAGATTTGAGTGTATCCCTGTATTTCTTCTCCCATTCATTGTGTAACAATGTTATGGTGCAGCGCTGTGATTTTGTCTTGTCCTTGGGGTTTGCCATGTAAATCATTGTGTGCTTTTCCTAAGATATTTTTTGTTGTGCTTTTGTTCAAATTTTGCTCTAGATTTCTTGAATTATTGTGATTGTATTATGTGGTGTGATTTTGATTTCTATCTAATTGAAGCTGTAATTTCTCATATTTTCCATTCAAACAATACCTTTCAAGCCCCCAGAGGAAGGAATGCTTGGGCCTAGTGGTAAAATCCTGCGACTACTCTTCAAGGCATAACCAATAAAGCTTATTGGTGGTGGAAAGTACCATTTCAATTGAATATGAATAGAAATGTTTCCAAACAAAACTAATAAGGAAGAATGTCTGTTGCGATCGTCTCATTCCTCTAATCAAGCATAGAATTAACTTATTCTTGCATTCTCTCATTCTTCTCACAATATCCAATCAATGAGCTAAGAGAATTGGATAACTTAATGTATATATAAAATTACATTTTTTTAGCAATAGGAGAGGTCAAACACTGAACGGGCCTCATGGGCTCAATTGATTGAGCCTAGCAACTGTACACTTAATGATTTGGTGCTGACTATTAAAATCTCATACTCTTTAGTCGTACCTTTGGAAGTGACAAGCTATAATGCTTCTTGTTACCTAGAAGGTCCCTGTAAGTACCTCTAAAGTAATTCAACATTCTTGTGAGCTATTTAAAATGAGCTTTTCAAGACTTAGTCTTCTGTCGAGTTCCTCTAGTTGAGTTCACTCACATTGCTCGTGTTCTTATTCTAAGCGTATCAATAATTGACTGGTTATACCATCTAGCTTGATAGGCAGTTCTTCAAGGCAAGAGGAGGAGAACTCCACTTTGTCAGTATACATATCGTCATTTTTTAACAACATGAAATCTAGACCAGTAGTCCTGTTGATAACAAGTTTGCTCAGGCTTTGTACTATACGAACTACAACTAAGATCTATATTTCATCCTTTAGAGCCCTACACGAATAGATAGACTATATAACATATAAATAAGAAGTAAAAGGGAAAAGTGGGATCCCACACCCAAAAAATATTCAACAGTATATATATATATATATATATATATATATATATATATATATATATTGGAAGAAAAGATCCCTTTGTTATGTAATATGTGCATCAATTTTGTTTATAATGCAGAGAGAGAAACTATAGTTCTCGACAACAAATGTGTCGATAGTCAAGTCTCACTAATAAAACGAAGTAATCAATTTAGATTTCTCGCAAACAAAATTAACTAAAATGAATACATTTGCATTCTATAATAAATGAGTGATATAACAAATTTAAGTCATGCAAAAAAAAATTAACTAAAAAAATGACTATAGACTATATATGTTGAGCGATATCAAACTATATTAATTAGTACAAATTATGATAATTCTATGAGGAGACAACTGCCAATCCAAATTATTAAGGCACGAAAATGAAGAATGGCAAATAACAAAGTTATATTAATTAGTCCTAAGAGAAGGTGATAAAGATGTCTCAAATTTTATTTGAACTTGTAGATTGTTATTTTTCTTTAGAGATGCTAATGATTCTACTATATTAATGTTATTAAATTATTGATGTTTTGAGCTTTTCTTAATATATATATATATATATATATATATATATATATATATATATATATATATATATATATATATATATATATACATATATATATATATACATATATATACATATATATACATATACATATATATATATATATATATATATACATATATATATACATATACATATATATTATGCCTAAGCAAATGATAATAGGATGTACAATATTTCAACAGATCACATGTTATATCTATTGAATGTAGAGTTAGCACCAGATTACTGTCAATAGTATGTTAAAATCAATAACATTTAGTAACTTTTTAATGAGATACCAGCCAATAAATAAAGTAATACTTTACAATTTCTTTTAATATTTAATGATATTTTTCTTTGCCTATTATACCTCTGCTTTCATTTATTTATCTAATTATTTATATTTCATGTTTGGCCATAATACTTTTATTTTTTCTTATACCCATCTACACATATGTTTCAATGCATTAAATGTAGTGATAAATAATCATATGGATACACAAGCTCTTATTTATTGACTTGCAAGAACATAAAATATAACCCATAGGTACTAGGGACTATGGGATAATTTAATATATATAATTACATAATCATATATCACAAAATTATTTTTATGCAATATATATAACATTATTTTTTATTTTTTGGACTATATAGCTAATTTTATCAGTTTAAATATACTAAATAAAAAATATAAAAAAAATATTATTTATTTATGATAACATGGTTAATACCATAACTTCAACAAAATAAAAACTTACATGATGAAAACCTTAGAATTTTCGCACATCCAAAGTTAATTAAAATTTAACTAGATAAATAATGAAAATTCCCTACAAAAGCGTTAATATTAAAATCTAAACTAGGATAATTATACTTACTTCAAGCTGAATACCTTTTCAACTGGCTCAATGAATGAAATATCTCTAAAATCTCACTTTCTCACTCTTCCCCCTTTTTTTCCTTCTTATCTCCCTCTAAAATGGCTAATGGGTTAAAAAATAAAAAATAATAGAAAAATTATAGAGTTTTATAATGTAATACAAAAGAGTAAAAATATAATTATGAAATTTATTTTATTTTAATTGATTATTTTACATAAATTCTCTTATGTCTTAAAATATAAGACTAGAAATTTTAAAAAAAAAAATTTATTAAATAGTATATTCTGTCTATAACACATTTATGATAATATTTTTTAAAAAATAGATGCCTAATAATTTTAGAATATCTATTTTATAAAAATGCATTATGTTCTTAATCAAGATAAGACTAAAAATAAGTCTTTTTTTTATATGCCTAGCATACTTATAAAATAGATAAAATATAGTTAAATAAGAGTTTTTATAGCTATTAAATTTGCTGAAGATGATTTACACGTCAAACATAAAGCATACCTAAAACAATTAATTTAATGAAGTAATATTGATTCTAAGATATCAAACTAAAAATTGAAGGCATGAAAGAACTAATAAAATTCATAAAAGTTAATAGACATAATGTGAATATGTAAGTCTTATCATATCCAAATTTTGTCATCATAGATAAACTCCAATACTATACAAATAGCTATTACATTAACTACATATGTTGACCATCATCCTACATTGCGACTGCAAATAACTACTCTTAGCATCCCTTTCCTTTTCATTGTATTAATGCATTCTTTGATTCACGGGAAATAATAATTTCTTATTAAGTTTTATCCTTTTTGATATTAGAAGTTGTTTAACTGAACAAATTGTCATAATTCTGCTTCATAGATTTTTCAAGTGACAAATCTTTTGTCTCATTCTATTAGGTATGGCTAATATATCAAATAAGCGCCAGATACCTGGAGCGGAACGAAGCGAGCCAGCAGAGCGGAGCAAGCCAGCAGAGCGGAGGTGGCGAGCAAAGTGGAGCGAAGCATCCGTCTAATCGTGAAGTTTCGTTGTGTGGGTAGGGGTGTTGGGCAACGCCTTCACTAGATATAGTACGAGGTAACTTTGTAATTAGTACACCAGGGCTATATATATATATATATATATATATATATATATATATATATATATATATATATATATATATATATATATATATATATGTGTGTGTGTGTGTGTGTGTGTGTGTGTGTGTGTGTGTGTGTGTGTGTGTGTGTGCGTTGTAACTCCAAGCGGTATCCCGCTCTTCTTTTCGAAATTGAAAGGAAAGCAGCAGCTCTGCCCCCAAGAATATAGGCATCTTTGCCGAATCTAGTTAAATCTCTGTGTTTTCTTCCGAATTTGTGCCGATTCTTGCTTGTCTTTGCCCTAAAATTCTCAAACACATTTTATTAAATTGTTTGTGCAAGATTAGAAAATTCATTCAAGTGAAATCGATCTTCACTATTTTGGTTTAATTTCAACACATAACGGACTTATACAAGCGCACAAGAGGTGCATGATACCATCCATGTTAGTTAAAGTATTATTATTTTCAAAGAAAGAATTCTTTCAAGAAAAAATAAAATAATATAAATACCTATTTTACAACTTGAAAAATAATATCTTACATTTTATTCTGTTTATTAACGCTGTCCAATACATGGACCACCTCCTATACATCATAGGCATTTCTTCATGAGAGCATTACCATTGTAGTCAGAAACGACACATAGATCTACTTCAAAGGGGGACCATATAATTTGCATGTGAACTATAGCGACCATTCAAAGGAGCGTGTAATGGATGCTGAAATAGCTCATTATACTGATTTCGTTGCAAGTGGAAACCATTGGTCAGTGACACGGAGCCATCTTCTAATTCATGAATTTCAACGAACAATTCAAGCATTCATTTTTTGCATTAATATCCTTAAAAGTCAAACAAGCGATGTACTTGTGGATGCATGCTTTTATACCTGTCTAATTATATGGTAATAAATTCGGTCATGGGCTTCCAAGTGATGTTTAGCTCGAAAGTTCATTATTTTTTGTATTAAAAATATATATATATTAAACATATTGATCTTTTTTTCTTTTTAGGAAATGGTAGTGAGAAGCTATACTATTAACAACTATGTCACAAACAAGTGCAGATTAAATATTTTGAATTTGTCTCCCAATCAGTTTGATCTCAAGTTAAAATTATTTTTCTAAAAAAAAAATTATCGCACCAATAAATTGGTGAACCAAGATTATTGTACTATCAACAGGTATGGAGAAAAGAAAAATCAGTTGAATTAGGATTGTAACTCAACACCCTCACAAATTTTCCACAATTCCCCATATAAATATATAAGAGAATTATGATACACAAATTAGAAATATTTCGAATATATATATATATATATATATATATATATATATATATATATATATATATATATATATATATATATCGAAAATTAGGTTTCACAATATAAACAGATAATATAATTAGATATTCTTAGATCAGGTTACTTAGTATTAATCTTTATAATATACACACATCTTGATTTACAACCATTAGATTTTAATACTTTTCATAATAATCATCAACTTATCTCTCACTTTCAGATAAGTGGGAGATGATCAAAATGAGATCCAACATGATAATGACTACACTAAGATGGTTGCCTACGTAACACCCTCTCCCGAAGGCATTAAGCCTCATGTTATTCTTCAAAATAACATAATTGGTAATCAATTATGAGCTCGGATGTTCACCAACCATTTATAGTTGGTGATTTATGGACTAGTAATACCTTTATGAGCATATCCATTGAATTCTTCCTTGTATTTATCTTTGTAAATGTAACATTGACATCATTAGTCAATTCTCGAAAAGTGGTACCTGACATCAATGCACTTGATATGAAGTTGATGAACTAGATTTGTGGCTAAGAATATTACACTCTGAGCAACACAAAACACTATTAAAGAGCCCTGATCAACTTCTAAATCATCCAATAAGCCCTGCATCCATGTCCCTTCCTTCATCCTCTCTGTGAGTGCCAAGTACCTCTGAAGTAGACAAAGTGATATTAAACTGAGGAATTAATCTATAATTGAGTAAACCTCTTCTCAATGTGAATAAATATACAGTCATAGACCTTCACCTATCCATAATACCTGCATAGCTGAGTTAGTGTATCTTACTCACAAAAAATAATAGATGATTGCCCATCAAATACCAAGCTAGCATCAACTATACTCTTTCGATTCCTCAAAATATTTTTCACAAACTGATATTGACTCCGAGTTGGATCAAACTTGAACCTACTCACAATACCAACAGCTTGTGGAATGTATGGTCTAGTACAAACCACATCAGCTTGCTCATTACACTAGTATAAGAAATCAATCACATATCATTTCTCTCTTGATCATTTTTAAGACGTTGATATGAACTCCACTAAATGTGAGATGTAATAGATAGACTCGCCACCTCATTAACCTAAAAACTCTTAAGCATCTTCCAAACATATGCTCCTTGCAAGAGCTAAATATTTATGACTGTCTTGTCTCTAAGAATTTCTATGGCATGAACTCTGCTAGCTTTACCCAAGTTTCATCTCAGCTATTAGGACAGTTGCTTCTTCATCTTATCAACTTCTGTCTGACTAGCAGATGCAATCAACATGTCATCAAAATATAGAGGCAAGTAGATGAATTCACTATTGCCAACCTTTTAATATATGCACAATGATTGTTTTAACTCCTTGTGTACTAATGTCTCAAAATGAACCGATCAATGTTCTTATAACACTATCTTTATGACTGTTTCAAACCATATAAATAATGTTTCAATCTAAAAACTAAGTCTTTTGAAGCTCTTTATCCAGACAACTATAACATATAGATCTTTTGTTTGTAATTCCTTATATAGGAATGAAGTTTTCAAATCATGGTGCTCTAAAATCAGATCAAATTGCGTTGCAAGTGTTAATATAACATGAATCAAAGGATATTAGACCATTGGGGAGAAAACCTCATTATAATTAATCCCTTCTCATTGTGCAAAGCCTTTTGCAAATAACCTTGTCTTGTCTGCACATCAGCTATATGAGATCCTTCTTAGTTTGCATACACTCATCTACAACAAGATGGCTTTTCTTTCTAAGAGGAAGCTTCACCAATCCCTTGTAGCATTCTTTCGCAGAGTCTCCACCTCTCATCCATTGCTTCTCTCTAATGATCACCATCTGAGCTCTACACAGTTTTCTTGAAGTGATAAGAGATTTCAGCTTCTGTGTCCAAAAGTGTAAATGTAATGTGAAGTCTCAACCAAGCTGGTTTTGGGATAATCTGGCTCATTTTTCTGCTCTTAGCAATAAATTCTTAAGCAGAAACCTCATTCTCAGCATCTTTCTCCAATTTCTTTTTAGCACTGTCAATAAGAACTTCCTAACCTGCAACAGAATCATGTACCTAAGTAGGAGTGGTTAAATTCTGTAGAACAAATGGAGTTACAACAAACTTCTACTTCTACTATATATTTGTGGTCACAATGGAACACTCAATATGCTTCAAACCTTGAAACTTTAACAAATTTGCCTCATTAAATATAACATCCCATTAATGAGCACATTATTTTTTGATTAATCATACAACTTAGAGCCCTTAAATCCACGCATTAAGCCAATGAATATCATATTCTTTGTCAGTTTATCACTCTGCATGTGGTAGTAACTTGGACACCAAAACACTCATGTGGTCTTAATCTCTAATAGGATGCCTTGATCGCATCTTCTTTAGGGCCTGCTTCCCAATTGTTGTAGAAGGTGGACAGTTCACATAGTGATAAGAATAGTCTATGGCCTCGACCAAATAGACACTATCCAACCTAACATTAGACAACATAAACTAAATTTTTAATATTCTTTGACACTCCAATGTTTTATGTTATCTCTCCATAAATGAAGTGGTGTTCTATCCTAAATCTCTAACACACTTGTAACAACAAATCTAATGTGTATTCATCCTCACTATCTGTTATGATACATCGAATTCTCTTACTATTTTAAGTCTCAATCCATTTCATTAAATTTATGAAAATCTCCAGCACCTTGCTCTTGTGCTTCATGATGTATACCTAAACATATCTGGAGTAATTATCAATATAAGAGAAAAAAAATTTCTTCACCCTTCGAATAATGTCATCTTCATCCAGCCTAAACATCTGTATGAATATACTCTAAAATACAATTTTTATTGTAGATGATAGTACCAAAGGATTCACGTATCTTCTTGTCAAACATACAATGTTCATAGAAATTAAGCTTATAGGTGTTTGCTCCTTTGATCAATCCTTGCTTCACAAAAGCCTGAAGTGAAGCCTCACAAGCATGAGCTAGTTGTATATTCTACAATATATTGGCGTCAAATGTATAATAAGTAACAGACATAGTTCTAGTCATTATACCATCATCAAAATATTAAATGTTATGATAATGAACTCCCTTCATAAAAATCAGTGCTTCACAACATATCCTTATAACATTTCCCTCAAGAACTACCTTATAGCTCTTGTACTCTATGGCCCCAACTAAAAATAAATTCTTTATGATATCCAAAATGTATTTAATATTTGTCAGCTCTCTCATTATACCATCTTCCATCCTAATAAAGATGATGCCTACACTAATAGAATGCCAAACTTTATCATTTCGCATAATCATTGCACTGCTAACCATCTTCTTATACATATAGAACAACCTTCAATAGAGACAAATGTGATAGGGAGCACCAGTGTCCAAAATTCAACATGAATCATCTATATAGAAACTATAAGTAACATCGGTAATGTTGATTCTGAATTCGTCTTATCATTCCTTTCCAGAATAAGATTGACCTTTGCCCTAGAAGTAACTCCCTTTCCTTTCTCCTTCAAATTCAGATTATTTTTTCCAACGACTAGTCTTTAAACATAAAGTACGCCAACTTTTCCCAAGAGTGCACCCACAATTCTTGTCCCGATTTTAGGAAGTATCGTCATTGCCACCCTTATTTGCCTAATTCTTCTTCTTCTCAGATCTGTCACGTTGGAGTGTAAGTGTTTCAGCTGACTCAACGTTTGTTGACTCTTTCTCCCTTCAATAGAACTAATGGTTCAACATCACTGTAATCACCTACCCATAATTCAAGATATCATTCCCATGAATGAGTATTATCATGAAGCTTTCTTAGTCATCTGGCAGTGAATCCAATAGATCATCTCCAATCTCCTCATCCATATTTAATAGATCTTCCAAAAGCTTTGCAAAATTATTCAAGTGCTCAGCAATAATATCCTCACATTCTTATATGAAACATGAAGAGGCGACGCTTCATAAGAAAACAATCACCCACTATATTTATTCTCTAATTTCCTCCATTATTTTTCTACAAAAGCCTCCATCAAGACCACATATTTTTTATCTTGAGATAAATAATTTTAGATTAAACCACAACCACTTTGATTTATCTTCAACCAATCTCTATCTAACATCTTTCCAGGGCATTCATCACGATCAAGAATTTCATCCATATTCAAAACGCACGACACATCTATAACCTCGTATCGCTACATGTCAACTTTTTCTTTGTTGTCAAACATCACCTCGATCTTAACAGGATGTGTAATCACCTGATGAATCTACACATTTTTCCACCTTCGTGGCAGATGTTGAAGTAGCCGACAACAGGTTATTATTCATGGCTCCACTAGAACATGTAGCCTAACGTGCTCCAATCTTTTTGTCTTGCTTCCACGACTTTGCCAGAATCGCAACCGCCCATTGCCGGATTCACTAATCTGGCTCTAATATCAACTGTTGTGGCAAAAAATGTGAAAAAAATTATACAACAAACAAACAAGTAAACATAATGCGACTTACGTGGTTCGACACTATTGTACCTCTGTCTGTGGGGAAATGTTATTCTACTATCAATAGGTGAGAAGAAAAAAAACCGATTGAATTAGGAATACAACTGAACACCTTCACAAAGCCTCTATAATCTCTGAAATAAATAAAAGAGGATTATGATATAACAATTAGAAATTATTTAAATACGAGAAAAGGTCATTAGATCTTCTTAAATTATATTTCACAATATAGAAAGAGTATATAATTAGATCTCCCGAAATTAGATTTCTTAATATCAATCTTATAAATATACACTCTTCCTAATTTAGTACAATTAGATTTTAATACATTCAATAACAACATAGTCCTTATCAGTATCAGGAAAAAAAATGTGCATTACATATATACCACACAAAATTTAAATAATTACATATCAAACACGTAAAATTTGATATCTATATGCATATCACTCAAATTTTTAAAATTACATAAAAATGTCACTTTTATTAAGTGAATTATGCGTTTTCATGCAGTAGTTTTAAACACCAGTGTTAGAAATGTCAATATCAAACTTCAGGTGCTACATATTTAAATAAATAAGAACTGTGGTATGTTTGTAAATTTTCCAAAGAAAAAAGTTCGCCTTTGCTGATTGATAAGGGAATATACGGAGACATGAAAAAGTGACGGAGAAAATGAGAGAATGGTTATCACGTTGTCTCCCATTAATTTCTCTCGTTTTTTATATAATTATATATCAAAATCTATTGTTTGTAAAATCCCAGAAAATTTAATCCTCTATTAAATAACTTTTTATACAGTGCGTGTGTGTATGATATATTATGATTAGTCATTTGGCCTATGATGATGATGTTATTATTTTTGCTAATGCTTCTAAAACTTCTATTAAAAAATTAATGTCTGTTTTAGATGACTTTCAGGGCTGCTCTGGTCTGTCTTTTAACAGAGAAAAATGTCTTTTCTATTTTGGAAAATATGTCCCTAGTGCTACTATATCTTGGGGTGATAATTTCACTGGGTATAGACACACTTCTCTGCCCCTCAAATATCTTGGGGTTAACTTGCTCAGGGGGAGGACTAAGCAAATTCAAATGGATGAGGTTCTTGATAAAATTAAAAAGAAGATTGTGGATTGGAGGAATGTTTTCCTCTCTAATGGGGGTCGGTTAACTCTACTTTCTAGTGTTCTTTTGAGTATTCCACTTTATGCTTTGCAAGTTTTAAGCCCCAAAAAGAGTTCTTTGAACAGTCTTCAAAAACTGTTTAACAATTTTTTGTGGTGTGGGGGGAAGGCAAAGAAGATATGGGTGTCTTGGAATAAGCTGTGTAAACCCAAAAAGTCTGGAGGTTTGGGGTTTAAAACTTTACAACATGTTGTTGAAATCAATATGTGTAAACTTTGGTTTAAATATTGTACGGGAACCTCCCTGTGGTCAAAGTTTATGCTATCTAAGTATTGTAATCTCCTCGTCCTTCTTTAGTGGTTTGGAAGGTGAGAGACTCTAAGATCTGGAAAGCCATCCTTAATGTCAGAGCTGTGGCAAACTCTTTTATTTATTGGGATCTTGGGGAGGGTCACCTGTCCTTCTGGTTGGACAACTGAGGTATGCCTTCTCTCCAAAACACTTCCCCCCCTACTCACACAAATTTGTTTACTGTCTCTGAATGCTGGAATCAGGGTGATTGGGACTTGAACTTACTTTCTTCTCTGGTGGGGGAGTCTAAAGCTTTACAGATTTCTACTATTTTTATTCAAGCTAACAAAAAAAGATATTCCTATGTGGAAGAAGACTCCCTCCCAGTACATTAGCAAAGTAATTTATGCTCACCAACACTCTTCTCCTGAATGGCTTTGGGAACACTTAATCTGAAACATCATTTTCTCTCCCTTTATCTCCTTCTTCTTATGGAGATATTTTACTTTACTGCTACCTTTGGATGATATATTAAAGCTAAAAGGCTTGAGGCTTGTTTCTATTTGCCCTCTTTGTAAAGAGGCTGAGGAAGATTACATACATGATTTTTTCAACTGCACTTACTCTTGGAACCATTTTGGTTCTCATTTTGGTATTACTTGGCGTCATGATAGCATCCTGGTGAATTATCTCTAGTGCTAGAAACTGCAGGAGGATTTAAATGGTTGCCTTCATCATTTTCCTCTTGTAGTTCTTTGGTTCCTTTGAAATGCTAGGAATGCTCATAAGTACAAAACCTCCCCTTCCTCCTCCCTTTCTACCACTTCTTATATTTTAGCTTATTATTATAAATGTTTTAAAGCCACCTCTTTTACCTTACCCCCTATACTTACTGCCAGACCTGTGTTAGTTCTTTGGACCCCCCACCCCCTCTTTGGGTTGGGTTAAGCTTAATGTGGATGGTTGCTGGTCCTCCATCTCTGCTGCGGTTGGGGGTGTTTTTAGGAACCATCTGGGAAAATGTCTATGTTACTTCAATTCACCAGTTATCTCAGATGGCCCCCTTATGACTGAATGCTGGGCAGTTTTTTTTGGCATTCAAACTACTGCTACTTTTTCTTTTAACAATTTGTGTGCTGAGATGGACTCAAAAATTCTTTATGATATCTTGTCTGGAAATTCTCCCCCCCCCCAACTGGAACCTGATTTACCTGCTGCATAGAATTTATTGTCTTATTAATGCCAATAATATAAATGTTATTTGGAACTTCATCTTCAGAGAAGGGAACACCCCCGCTAACTGGTTGGCTCGTAGTGCTGGTAATCTTCCTATGGTGGGGTTAAACCCACCCATTTCTCTGTGACCCTATTTGGTTGGGGACTCTTTAAATCTTCCCTATATCAGAACTTGATTTAGTTTTTATCATTTTTTGTTTTATACATTTCCTTTGCATCCGCCACTTTGCTTTTGTGTCTTGCCACTTTAACTTTAACGGTCATTTCTGGCACTCCTTCTGGGCAAGACTACTCTGGTATCTTCCTTTCTTTGCAGGCTGTCTTCCTTTGCAGGTTGCTTTTGCTTTGACTCCAGGGATTCTCCTTTTGGCTCAAATTGTTCTGAAAACCTTTTCAAATGTTATCTATTTGCGGATTTAAAGCTCATGTCTTCTGTGCTACCCTTTTGGACAAATTTTGAGCACGCAGGTTTTAAAGTCTATTACAACTCAGTTTTGGTTTTTGCTTCTCCTTTTGTGCTTAGTGTTCTTTTGTATTTTGGAGATAATTTTTGCGTGAGTTGTACTGAGGGAAGTGGAACCCTTACGGGTGAGTTTTACTGTATTTTCTTTTGGTTTTAGAATGGGATCCACCTCCCTCTTCCCCTGTAATACTTTTTTAAATTAACGCGTAGGGAGCCACCGTTGCTCTTTCCCCCAATATATATATATATATATATATATATATATATATATATATATATATATATATATATATATATAATGACCCTAGAATTGCACAAAAGCTAAACGCATAATACTGAGTGAGATTGCATGCATAACACCAATATCCATGTATTTAGATATCTACACCTACATTTTACTTTTTTACATTTATACCACCAAAATTTATTAACATTTTAAAGGTGAATTCTACCCTTTTTTTTAATGCAAAGGTAAAGTGATATGTATGTAAACATTGAAATTTAGACGTTAGATATGTAGAAACATTAGAATTGAGTGGAATGTATGTAAATCTTCCAAATAAAAAGACGTTGAAATGTTGAACCTCAAAGAACAGTATTTTATAAGGGAAAGTCAAAAAGAAGAGTGATGCTGCAGAAAGCAAAATTATAATGAATGGACTAGCAGTTTAGTCTTCTATATGAATAGGTAAAATGTAAGATAAACAATATAAAATGATGGACTACCTATTGGTTAATAATTAGTTCTGATAGTCACGTTGTTGTATTCTAAATTGTCTTGTGGAACACGTCCAAAAAATAGAGCGTTAGTTGGATGAAATAACAAAGACGATTTCAACACTATATTTTTAGTGAGAATTTTGTTTGTAGAGAGTTACTTTTTTTAAAAAATGATCCTCCTATTTATAGTGTATAGGTAGGATCTAGTAAAGTACATGGTTATCCACATTTAAAAGAAGGATGTTACTATAATTAATGAATCATTACATTTACACGTTTGTAACTGAATAACATTTATTAACTGTATTAAACACTGCTTTACATTCGTAACTGCCCAATTTAGTTGGTCGAAATTCATTTGGTCTGTCAGGATTCATTCGATAGACCAAACATCCTTCGGTCGATTTAATAATCTTCAATCGCCCACTTTGTCGAGACCGAATGTTAAGACACATTATCTTGGGTAGGATTATTTCATTGTGTAGATGGTGAATCACAATAATCCGACAAGCAGCCTACCTTCGATTTACGTGTCTATACTGAAGAACCTCATCCTATGCTACTACTTATTTTCATGATGGTAATTACTGGGAAGTAGGTGTTGACACGGCCGTATGGTATTTGTTTGGCCGTTCATTCTCTTCATTCTATCGGCCTATGAGACTAATCGATCGTATGATGAATTATCCATATTTTTATGTCTCCAATTACTTATACTTGAGATTTGTGTAGATACATTCATGTTGCACATAATTATTTTCTCAATTCTCTTATTTATTTGAAAGTGACGAATACCATAAACATAAGAAAATTAAATAACATAACTATTCATATAGCGAGTAATAAATATAATCATAAATTATACTCCCTTGATTTTTGTGCCCAATTTTTTTCTTAAAATAAAGCACAAAGTGTGTTTTTCTTTTTTCCCATTTCCTGCATCTTCTTCTTGCAAGTTGATCACTTAGGAGAATGAAAATATCAAGTGAGGAAACCTTGGTGAAGGCCTTTGGTCTTCCAAATTCTAGAACCCGCCACACAGAAGACGAATGACAAAGGAAATCTGATGGTTATCACCCACTCCTTAAGAAAAAGGTGGGCGAAGAGAAGCGATAAAATGAGAAGAGAAGAAAATGGTCTGCAGAAAATGGAAACAATTAACTACAAATTTGCCTCGTGTGCAAGAGGTTGGTGAGTCGTCTGACTCAGTAACACTTCTAGCAAAGAGTCGGAAGCGAGGAAAGGTATTGTACCCCCTATGGCTCCATCGACTTCCAACCTAACTATCGACATGGGAGGGGGAATCCTCGGGGAATGTTATGCATGTTCTATTGTCGGACTTCACTCTACTTCACCCACCAACTCTGAAGACCACTGAAGGTGATGGTCGCCTTTGGGCAAATGATCCATTTAGTCACTTACCAATGAGGCTATGCAAATCGAGGCTCCACCAATGGATGATGTTCCTCCTTCGCCAATAATCGAGAAAGATCTTCAGGGTGTTATGCCTTCTCCCTTTGTAGAGAGCATTCGGATATCAAAAATAGACTGATTGATCAGTAACTTTGTGGTTCTTTTTCATTCGGCCTCATTTACCATTATAACAAAAGCTCAATTATTATAGAGGAAACCACATACATCATTGACTCTCAACCCTAGAGGTGGCATGCTAAATCGATCCTGCGGAGCATGGCAGTCTTTCAGCTCATGTCGCAGACAAAGGGGTATCCATTCCATGCCTCTTCCAGCTTTAACACCTCTTTCAATAGACCTGGAGAGCAAAAATGACGACCACAGAGAGTCTTATGGGTCATTAGTTCACGATGTGGACCAGTTTATGGAGTCCCTTGTTCATGGTTCATTAGTTCAACAAGAAGCCACCGTCTTGGATTTTTGAGAGGATTTGGCAGTTCTGTATGTAGATATGGAGATTCTTTGGGTAGAGTCCTTGGGGCCAAGGTTGGGGACTTGGTAAGTCTCTGGGCCCAGGTGACATACATGAAAGCTCTCTGGGCTGAGGCGACAACCCTAAGGGGTGAACCGATTGATTTTTGGATGGTCAGTTCAATTTCTCATGTGTCTCTCGAAGATAGAATGATAGAGAAATACAAATTTGGGGATGTGCATTGTACATGAATTTAATGAATCAAATTTTTGTCTTGCTTGAGGTGGCAGACGACCCGATTGTAAAATCTTTCTTTTTATGAATAAATTTTTCCATAATTTAAGAAGTATATTTTTTTCTCAAATTTTGTGTTGAAATGACATTATTGACGAAACTGAATGCAATGCTTCAGCTTCGAAAAAGGAGGCCTATAAATAGGTTTGAATGAATGTTAAGAGAAACTTTCACATTTTCTGCTATGACTATCTCGATCGTTTTACCTCTGATGCTCGATGGCTCCCAAATAGTCTCCACAAATTTTTTGTTAGGTTAGATGTTCTGAGAGATCGATCCTTACTAAGTTTGAGGTTAGGATACTGGACAAGACTTATGTTTACAACACAAGTGTCATCTTAGAGCAAGAAGATGCGAAGGTCTGGGCCACTAATTACTTAGGTGATGATTTGATTTTCTACCGAGAGCAGTTCCACTGCAGGCTTTAGGAGCGCAACATATACCGAGCTTCATTCGATCTTCAAATTTTATGGCATTATCTCAGCTTCAGTGAAGTCACTCAATTGCTGCAGTTATGACATACATGTTTTATACGCGCAGATGAGGTGACCCTTAGTCACGCAAATTATTTTCACATATGTTTTCCCTTCGGGTAAAGCCCAATGGGTATGTTGTTTTTGAAACTACCTAGAAGTCTAATTTAATCGATCTGGAGAATAGGATAAAAAATTGGAAACTCCACTTTTTTAGGAGTGTTGTCTCAGTCAAGTGCAGGCGAAAGGGCTAGGCCATCTCTTCCAATTCTTCTCTCCCGAGTCCCCAAATAAGTAAGAAAGGAGAAAAGGTTCGATGGATTCCACTACCAAAAGGACCGTCTGAATGTTTATATGAACTCTGATTCAAGTTTTGTCCTGGTCAATATTGAGATAAATTGGCTTCCGATGAACTCAGTATTTGCAGGTTATGCTTCCACGATTACAGACATTCTTTGGTCTGCTGGCTTAGATAAGCATCTTAGCGAACTTCGCCTGGTCAAATTGTGCAAATTGCTCGATCATTATCAATTCTTGGGTTATGCTTCTACTCATCATTTGACCTTTATTTACACATCCATGTGAGGGAGGCTTGCCAAATCTGAGGAGAAGGCAAGAAGGTATTGGGAAAGGGGGAAGCTAGCCACCACGAGAGAAACTGAAGCGGAAGCTGATCTAAAAGCTTGATATAGCATCTGAACGGATTTCAGTGGTTCAAGAAGAAGATGCTGAGTTGACCTAAAAAATGTCTACCATGACAACTGTTGACGAGCTCCTCGCTACTCGAGAGGAATACTTGAAGACTATTCACAAAATTTTGACCGTTGAATTCGCTCAAGTAGGGTTGTCAAACAAAAATATTCCAACTTTGAAGAATTCAAGAAGCTTTATGATGCTCACTCTGCTTCCAAACATTGCAGGGAATTAGGGGACTACAATGCGGTCGATGATGGATTGTCCAACACTCGTCTTAAAGACCCATAGATTCAGTCTCTTATTTTTCTCTCTTTTTAAAAAGTATATATACTTGAATTTTTTAACAAACATCCATATGTTTGAATCATGATATTTTGATCAACTGTTATTTGTGATCATAGGTTTGCCTATGGTTTCTTCGTTTATATAATTCACACATTTTTTCTTCGAAATAAAAAATCTTTGCCAGATGCAAATTCAGATCCTTAGAAAAAATTCTTAGTTTTTTATTTGCTCATTATTGGAATGTCTTAGTCTGAATATTGGTAACCATTTGTTAGGGCATTTTTTAGTCATTTCATTTGCGACTAAGCATATTAATGCTTTCATGTCATCCTCGTTGCAACCAAGCACGGGAATGCTTTTCGGTCTTTTTTTTTTTGTAACCAAACATTGGAATGCCTTTCGGCTGCCCTTCGGCAACCAAACGTCGAAACACTTTTCGATCTTCTTGCTACAACCAAGCGTCTAAATTCTTTTCGATCTTATCTCCGGGACCAAGCCTTGGAATGCTCTTCGGTCGTCTTTCCTGTGACCATGTGTTGAAACACTTTTTGGTTGTCTTTGTTGTCATCAAGCGTCATAATTCTTTTGGGTCATTTTTTAGAATACTTGAGTTCCCTAATTATTTTGTTCCTTTTATTCAACACACTACATACAACTTTCAAAAAGAAATTAAATTAAACGCTAATACTACTTCTTAAATTATATCACATATAAAAAATTAATCATTTTGTTTTTTATTAATTTGTTGAGGTCGTTCCCGCTCCATGTTCATGGGAGGACTTTTCTCGTGTATGTCTTTGACTTATACGCACTAGGAGCAACTTGTTGGTCAATGATAAACGGCTGAGCCATGTCCGATAGAGCCTGCAGATTGAGTGACTTATTCAACACACTACATACAACATGTCTAATAGTTCTTAAATACTACTTCAGAACTAGATCACCCAAAAAAAAATGTATGTTCATGTACATGTCGGTTGTAGTGGCGGGTTGTCCTTCTTTTCATTTCTTCTTGTCACAGAGCAGCATTGATTCAATTTTCTTCTAACAGATCACAAGTGAGTGAAGCTCCTTCCTCATTTGCACCTTTCCAGTCAATGAGCTCCTCCTCCTCAAAAGATGTTGTAGTGATGACTCATTTCCAATGATAATTACATTAAACTAGTAAAATGGCTTCCAATTCCTAGGAAATCATGTATGGTGTTTTTACGGTTGATTTTGTTGGATTTGTTCGGATGGCCCAAAGGAATGAAGGATGCATATCTGTTCATTTACCTTTTGCACCTTCAGCCATCTTCCATAGTAGTTTTAGGATGTTTTTATTTGCAACTTTAGCTTAACCATTGATTTGGGTGAGATGAACATACAAGAACTTCAAGTTAATTTCTTGGTTCTGACTGGAATCTGTTACCCCCTGATCAACAATCTGAGTTCCCTTATCTGTAATAAGTATTAGGGGTAAGTCATAATGACAAATTATTTCTGTCCAGATAAAATGTCAAACCACGCTTGCAGTGATTCAAGCAAGAGTTTTAGCTTCTATCCATTTCAAAAAGTAATCCACAATGGCTAAAAGCAAATTTCTCTATCCCTTTGATGGCGAGAATGGTCCGAGAATATCCAGCCCTCACATGGCGAAGGGTCAGAGACTAACAATCCTCAATAATTTATGAGCAAATTGGTGTTGTGGCGGATCATATTTATCACATTGTTCACTCCTTCAGCAAAACTGTTATGCATCCTTCAAGAGGGTTGGCCAAAAGTAAGCTGTCTTTGCACTCAATGAGCCAAATTATTTCCCCCTAAAAGGCTTACGCATTCTCCTAAATGTACTTCATGGAGGATGTATTCCTCTTCACTCCCTTTAACACATCTTAAAAGCAATGATGTGGTTGATCTTCAGAATAAAGTGTCTTCAATGAGAATATATTGGGTGACTTTGAATTTAAACCTGCATGGATCAGTCACTGCTTCATTAATTTTTCCTATTTTGAAGTAGTGAAGATAAGGATCGATCCAGTTTTTTTGTCATCTACTTCCGTCTCCATTACTTCCGGTTCTTCAATGGATGATAGAAGAAGTTGTTGGAGCACTCCATTCCTAACATGCATATTTTTAATAAGAGATTTGCCTCTTGATTTCTATTTGTCCAACATATTTAATACAGAAGCTTATCAACCTACCAACTTCCATTTTTTACTTTATTCTGGTATCTGATCATCATCTCTTCTTGAGCTTCTAATTCCTCGTTAAATTGGTTGATAACTAGTTGAGAATTAGATTCCACTATTAGATGCAATGTACCCACATATTAAACTAATCCTAGCCCAGCTATCAATGCTTTCAGGGGTTAAGAGGCACCCTATCTAAATTCTCGAGATTATACTTAATGTCTTTAGGGGTTAAGAGGTACCCTAAGAATTTCCCCATTGAATCTCAAATTCTACATTTCAACGGATTTAATCTCAAATCAAACCTCCAAAGTGTTTGGAAGCTTTCTTTTAAATTGCAAAGATTTTATTTGACCATCTTACTTTTCAATAAAACATCATCAACATACACCTCAATGTTTCTTTTTATTGTTCAAAAAACATTTCATCCATTAGCTGCTGATAATTTGTGCTGACATTTAACACTCCAAAGGGCATTACAGTACAATAATACAATCCATCGCTAGTAATGAAAGTTTTCTTCTCCGCATCGATCAGGTGCAATTTGATCTGATAGTATCTGAAGAAAGTGTTGGGGAAGCTCGTGATCGAGTATTCGACTGCAAAGTCCACTAATGTGTCGATCGGGGTAGTAGATAGCAGTTCTTCAGTCAAGCGGTGTTCAAATTTGTAAATTCCTTGCACATTCTCAATTTACTTTTGGACATACGCACCTTAAATATGTTGGGTACCCAAGATAGGTATTGAATTTCTAAAATGTATGTGGCTTCATAAAGTTTCTTGGCTTCTTCGTTAATTAGTATGGTTAAAGTTGTCACTGTTGATCGAAGCTTCTGATGTACCGACCGGGCAATTGAACTGAAATTGAGTTTATGACAAGCTATGTCAATGGGAATGCCTGGAATTTTTGCCACCGTCCATTGAAGAAAATCGTAGTGTTCTTGAAGAATTTGGATCAATGTACCTTTGTAACCTGCATCATAATTTTCTCTGATTAGAAAAAAAATTATCAGAATCCTTGTTACCATCTGTCAATTTGATAATAGCCTTGTTAGTTTTAAGGTCACATTCTCACCGATGTTGTATGTCCAGTACTTCATGCTCCATTCTTCTTATGTCTTGCACGTAACATATTTGAGACAGCTCCAAATCTTCATGTACAGTGACTATTACCCGTCACATGAAAATTTTACAACTACGTAGAAAGTTGTACCATTTCTTGGAAATTATTGAAGAGAGGCCGACTCAATATTGCATTATTTGTAGGGCGTGTGTCAACCCCCAAAATATCCTCCATGATGGTAAATTTATTATCACCTTCTCCCCAAGTAACAAAAAGCACTATTACACCAAGTGCGTCCTTTCTTTTGGCAAAGAAACCGTACAACAGATGAGCTGGTGCAGTTAGCTTATTGGTTGTTAGATTCATCCTTTTGAATGTGGCTCAAAATAAAATGTTCCCTAAGCTCCCATTATCGACAGAGATACTTCCTGCTTGGTAACTTCTGATCAGTGTCGTAACAAAAAATGCATCATTATAGGGATTTCTGGTTCGAGGAAGATTTCCGTTGGTGAAAATGATTGGGGCATGTGGTTTCCATTTTTGGAACAGACATCACAATATAGTAATTTCCTGATCAGCTTCTTTTTTAATTGACCTTGGCTTAAGCATCACCTCCCAACATAGCTAGTTCTATTCTTGTTAGGTGAATAGCTTTGATCTGGGTCCATCCAAAATTTTAGACTAGAAATGGGCTAAGTGTTGGGTCCAATCAATTTGAGCCTATCGCAAGCTTGAACTTTGGGCCTAAACCATTTCAAACAAAACCCAATCTTAGGCTCAAACCGAGCTAATCTCCAAATCTTGAGTCTAATGCATAATTAAACTCATTCTATGTTTTTGGTTCAACTCAAACTTAGGTTCAACCAAACTTGAACTAAATTTTCTATGATGGGCTTAGTCAACTTAAACCCAGCATAAACCCTAACTAGGTCTAACCACATTAGACCTAATTAGATCTTAAGCCTTACGTAAATTAGGCTTAATAAACTTTTTAAACCCTAATTTGGTCTAACCACATTAGACCTAATTAATTCTTAAGCCTTACCTAAATTAGGCTTAATCACCTTTTTAAACCCTAATTAGGTCTAACCACATTAGACCTAATTAATTCTTAAGCCTTATTTAAAGTAGGCTTAATCACCTTTTCCAAACTATAATTAGGTTTAACCACATTAGACCAAAATAATCCTTAAGCCTTACATAAATTAGGCTTAATCACCTTTCATAAACCCTAATTAGGTCACATTTGACAAAATTAATTCTTAAGCCTTACTTAAATTAGGCTTAATCACCTTTTTAAACCCTAATTAGGTCTAACAACATTAGACCTAATTAAGTCTTAAGCCTTACTTAAATTAGGCTTAATCACCTTTCATAAACTCTATTTAAGTCTAACCACATTAGTCCAAATTAATCCTCAAGCTTTCTTTAAATTAGACTTAATCGCCTTTTAAACCATAATTAGGTCTAACGACATTAGAAATAATTAATTCTTAAGCCTTACTTAAATTAGGCATATTCACTTTTCATAAACTCTAATTAGGTCTAACCACGTTAGATTTAATTAATCCTTAAGCTACCTAAATTAGTCTTAATTACCCTTTAAACCCTAGTTAGGTCTAACCACATTAGACCTGATTAATCCTTAAGCCTTACTTAAATTAGGCTTAATTAATCTTTAAACCCGAATTAGGTCTAACCACATTCGACCTAATTAATTCTTAAGACTTACTTAAATTAATCTTTAAAATCCTATTTAGGTCTAACCTCGTTAGACGTAATTAATTCTTAAGCCCTACCCAAATTAAGCTTGATCACCTTTTCTAAACTCTAATAACCACATTATACCTAATTAATCCTTAGGTGTTACTTAAATTAGGTTAATCACAATTTTTAAACCCTAATTAGGTCTAACCACATTAGACCTAATTAATTCTTAAGCCTTACTTAAATTAGGTTTAATCACTTTTTTTTTAAAACCCTAGTTAGGTCTAATCACTTTAGATCTAATTAGTGCTTAAGCCTTATCTAAATTAGGCTTAATCACCTTTTTTTGAAAAACCTAATTAGGTCTAATCACATTAACCTTATTTAATTCTTAAGCCTTAATTAAATTATGCTTAATCAAAATTTAAACCTAATAAGGAATAAGTTTGCTTTAGACCTAAAACTTTAGGTCTAAACCCATGTCGATCTTGCACTGTTATCTCATAAGTTTCACCTATATTGAACTTAACCCAGACCTTAAACTCTTAGGTTAAACCCAAATTGGATCTGAGTCAACTTAAGCTTTTAGGTTCAACCTAAATTGAACCTAAAATAACCTCAGTTCATAGAACCCAAACTAAACCTAAACTCACTAAAACACTTAGGTTCAGTCTACATCAAACCTAAATCCTAAGTCTAACTGATATTAAACATAGTCATCGGTAAGTTTAACTTACATTACACTTCTCAGTCAGAAACAGTAGTACTAATCCAACTTAAACAACATAAAATTAACTTTAAAAGACAATAAAACTTAAACTTGAAACAAAAACACAACTTGGTTTGAGAGTATATTTTGGAGGAGGTAACCCATTATTGCTAACAAAATATTCTCTAGTCTTTTGTGACTAATAAAACCACAAACTTCGATGACCAGAGCTGTTGACATCATTTTTGGTGAGGTCTAATCCTTCTTAGAAATTAGAATATAGCCATAGAACTTTCATGTTGACTATCTTAGAAGACTAGAGACCGAACCCACCCCCCTTAGAAGCTCAAACCACTTCTTTACTCTTTTTTTATTCTCACACGGGTGGTCTCAATTCCTCAAAATTCATTTTGAGATTGTTAAGACCAACATGTGAAGACCCTAGAGTGAGTTCTAATAAGAGCTTAAGGCCTTAAGGTAACCCTGGATGGCTTGGCCATGCACACCACCATACCCATCACATACCTTTCCAATGCATCCTAATCCCACCAAAATTTCAAAAATTGCAAAAATACAAGAAATTACCAACATTAACCAAATTACCCAAACTTGCCCATAATTCTCCAAATTTTCAAATTCCCAAAAAAAGACTAAAGTACCCTTAAATCCTCAAAGTTTCATAAAATTGCCCAAATACCTAATTTCCCACAAAAATCACTCTTAACCCCACTAAAATTACCCAAATTGTCCAAAATTCCCAATTTGACACCAAATTAAAACCCTTCAAATCCAACCTCATATCCAAACCTAATTCAACCAATTTTGAAGTTAATTGCCAAAATTTACCACCAAATTTCTCCCAAGTCCAAAATTCTCCTAATTTGAACCAAATACTGTTTCACTAAGTTCAAGTCCCAAATTCTATCACGAAAAATTTAAAATTTCATGAAGCCCATCTTGAGTAATTTTCAAAATCATCAAAATTAAACCAAATTCCAAATTCCAAGCCCAAAATCCAAATCCAAATGAAATTAAAAAAAAGTCCACCACACCTAAATTCCAAAAACCCAAACCAAGAGTCCATCCTCTAAATCTCATCCCATCATCCATTTATTCAAAATCAAGCCCTAAGTGTTAAATTTCTTTAATTTGGCTTCAAGATAAATATTCCCAAAAATTCCAAAAATTCTAAAATCCACTTCCATGCAAATTTGCCAAGCCAGATGCAAGCCATAAAGCCTTCCCCAAGCCATAGGTAAGTCATGAGAGCCATGCCATGTCACCATTCCTAAATTTGCAAAAGGAGGAGCCCTTTTAATGATTCCTTTAAAAGTGATTAACCACACTCATGACTCACTTATGCTCATGATTAGTCCTAATGCTCTTGTATGGGGACTTGACCCCACTAATCTAGCTGATCCTCCACTAATCCAGCTGATCAAATATACTCAAGATCTTTAATTTCTTTCTAGTCTTTAATGGTCCAATTCTAGCCCCCACAATGTACATAGGCTCTTCTCTTTTACATAGACAAGGGGGAATCTCTTTATAAATCTTGGGATATATATCTCGTAAGTACTGTTAAAATCATGAACACTTCATTTAATAGCTTAGTGTGATTTCATTGATTGGATGACATTGTTTTTAAGAGTTTGAGTGCCTTAAATTTTCAAATTAAAGATCACAGGCTTGTTGGAATCATTTTTTGATACACTTTATTTTAGCTATAAGCTTTCAATGTTTATAGATCGTTTGATTCACTAGTTATTATCCCAAAATTTTCAATTACATGTGCTTCAAATGCTTGATTTAGGCCCATTTGGAATTAAATAAAATCACTATGGATGTCACTAAGTTTTCTGCACCATGAATTTAGCTTGGCCATTAAATTGTTATAATCTATGTTTGGATGGTCCTATATTTGATTTTGAAAGTTTTCAAGTTAATAATGCATCAAGTTTCATGCTTCATTGGGTTAATTCTTTTGCCAAAACATCAATGTTTATATCATGCAAGGCTAAGGGGCTCGTATATCTATTTTTAAATTAAATGTTACTTTTGTCAATGATGCCACTGTTGTGACTTTTTTCTCTGTGTGCTGCTCCTCTTCTTGGTTGTCACATGTCCATACTTGTCATAACTTTTAGGATGTTGAATTCTAATTTGTTTGTGGATCACACCCAAGAAATGGAACATAAGAAATGAAAGAGAGAGAGAGAAACAAAGACAAAGAGAGATGCATAGTAATGAATAGTAATTTATTTTATTAATTAGCCACTCCTCATAAATAGTTCCCCTATTTATAGACGTGGGAGTACAATAAATGAAGTTACAAATTTTCCTCTACTTTAATGGGGGCATTATAGAATATTTGTGATATTTTACATGTATAGGACTATGACTCGCCTACCCTGCTGACTTGATCAGTTGAAATCAGAGGGTTTTATTTCGAAAAGACTAACTTGTCTGAGTGTGTTGAATCAAGATGGTCAATCAGCCTTTGATGGTCCTTGTGTTTGTAAGACTGGTTGGATCACATGGCTTTATTTGTCAATTATTCTAGTCACATTGTCAACTATTGATCCCTAGATGAGGAGCTTCTATCGATAGAATGAGATTAGGCTATCAGATAGAGGTTGAATCTCGTAATTCAACATATAGCTCATTCCTTGGTGAGGTGTCCTTAGAAATGTCTATAGGTTATGTTATCACCAACTCTTGGCTCATGATGAGTACTTTCAAGGGAACTCATGAGACTGTTGGTGATACCAAACACTTGCCTTGAGTCAAGTTACAGCAATAAGCAAATTGATCTCTTTATTTTGCTCGATTAGACTTAGTCCTCGGTTCGGGTGCCTACACCCAATTCGCTTCTAGTTAAGTGGATTCTCTTATCTCTCTCTAGTAGGCCCTATTTAGTTGTATATTTCTCTCTCCTGGTCCATTGAATCTATTTGAGATCCATACACCCAATTTGCTTGATTTGGGTTCATCTGGAATCAAATTGGATCACTTTTAATGTCACTGGATTTGTTTCGTCATGACTGTAGCAATGTAGCTTGGTTATTAGATTGCCAAATTTTGGGCTTGGATGGTTTTATATTTTCTTATGGAAGTTCAAATTTAAAATGCATCAAGATTCATGCTAGATCAGGTTAATTTTTTTGCCACAGTTCAATATGCAAAACTATTTTTAGATTATATTTTACTTACATAAAATGTTATAAAACTAATTTGATTTATAAAAGTCTAGTGAAGCGTTTGGCAGAACAGTAACTTTAAAGTAATAGTTCTTTTTTCCTCAATAAAAAGATGGTATCATGTAAAAAACACTAATTCGAAAGGCAATGAAATTGTTATTTATATGAGATGCACATTTATAATAATATAATAAAATCATGGCCAAAATAAAAATTAAATACATGTATAATACGGTAGTCCTTCTGCCAACCTTAAAGCGAAACTTTACGAGAGATGATATGATAGATGAGAAATGCAATGTTAAATGGATACATCCCCTCAGCTTGACATAGACATAACATGACGTAAATTAATGTCCTTATGGGATATGAAATCCTGTGCTCTCAACCTTGCATTCCAACCATGAATGAAACCATGAGAAAAAATAAAAGAAATAATGAAGATTTACATACGTACCTGTATTTATACATCTATCGGAGTAACCTGATTTATATACATAAAAATGTGAATTTGACTTATAAAATACTAATATAGTGATAGTTTTGGTGTGAAAAAATAAAATTAGGTGATACAATTGTAAGAGAAAATAAAGTTCAGGTGTAAGATGTATATGTATAAAAATTAGGTGATATGCATGTAAATGCATATGCACAAGAAAGAAAAGATCATAGAAGAAAGATTTCTTAGGCCTAACAAATTTAGAAATTTTAGTTTTATGGAAAAGAATTTAAAATTGAGTGAGAGAATTGTAGGATAAATAATTGATTAATGATACTTAAAAAATAAAAATAATTAAGAGCTAAAATTTTATATTTATATGTAATGATATATAATAGTATATCATTTATCGAAAGTAATATCTGATTTAATTCGTTCTAATTTTTAACTTCTACCTATATAATTAAAGTTCTAATATTTAACTTTTAACTATTGCGTCTCTATTTATTGTCTTAGTTCGATGGGTTCTGGCTCAAACAATCAGGATGTCTTTAGACTTATGGGCTCTAGCTTGGATGGTTGCCTCTGGGCGGCTTTGGCCTAAGCTTTGGTTCAGACTTTGGTGTTCGATAATATATATATTGAAGTCTGAAGGTAAATTCATTTATGTAGAAGAAAGATACAAAGATTATAGTGAGTGGGTACGATGAACCCACACACAAGGTATACAACTCACTACAAAAAAAAGTCTTTAAAATATACAAGTATACCCTATGAACGAGAAAATTTCCAAAAAAGTAGTACTTGCTCGGAGAGTGATCTATAAAAAAATACATATTTCTTTATGTCTTAATTCTTATTAATTTCTAAGGATATTATGCTTTAATGAAAGATATTTTTTTGTGTTTTTGGATGTAGGTAATGTAAAAATGACTAAGAAGGAAAAAGGAGCAAAAAGGAGCAAAAATGAAGCAAAATACTAAAAGTATAAAAAATTATGGTCTGGCGCCTAAGCGCCAGACTCGATACGAAAACTGTCAAGTTTTTGACAATGTTTGATCAGTTATTTTGACGGAGTGAGCGGTTATTGGACATTCTAAAAGGCTGGCAGTTGTTCCTTGATAATAGGACATGTGATACATTGCATTTGGACGCTCCAAAACGGTTTTAATCGCGAAGAGGTGCGAGCCAAAGTGAAGAGGTGCGAAGAACTGGACGTGGTGTCCGGCGCCTAGGCACCAGATTCCGGCACCTAGGCGCCGGACCGACCTTATAGAAGATTCATTGAATGTAAACATGTTTTCAAGAGGTGCCTCAAGGCAACCCTTGAAGCCTATAAATAGAGGTACATTTCTTCAGAAAACGTGCCCCTTCCATTGTACCCCTTTCTCTTATCTACTTTAGGATCTCTCATCCTTAGAGAGAGAATTAGAGAGAGGAATTTAGGGCCACTTTTGAGTTTATTTTCAAGTTATTGCATCTGGAGTTCATTACACTGTGGAGTCAGTAGGAATCAGAAGATCTGTAGAAGAAATATTTGAGATAAGTATATTTTTACATTTGATTCAAAGTTTAATTATCGTGTTTTGCTATTTATTTTCAATGTGTTACGAGTAGTTAGTTTACTTTCTTCCTTCAATTATGAAGAGATAGATAAGATAATATAAAGATTCGATGAAGAATTAAAATTCAAAATTTTTTTCAAAACATTGTGATGACATTAATACCTGATCTTACTTTACTTTTTAAATTGGCCGTTTGAATTATTAAAACCTGTTGAAGAGTTTTGAGACCTTGAAGAAGAAGAACTCTTAACTTGTAAATGTCACATGAATCCATGGGTAGTCGAAGGCCATGAGCGGGCTATTCAAGGTGAAGTGCAAATAAATAGGAAGATAAGATTTAAAGGGCGTAGAATTGATAAGTTCTTAGAGTGACAGACTAAATTCTTATCATTTGATTTATAGACTAAGAAAGGGTCACTAGTAGGGCCGACCATAACCACCCTTGGATATCTAGAAGTGTGAGCCTAGATTAACCCATTCTACTAACAATACATCCGGATCTATTCGTAAATTAGTCGATGTTCTTTGCGCTCGGATCAAAGGGTAAAGAATAGGAATGCTTCTATTTGCACAATACCATAAATCAAATTCTCCAACAAATATTAAATTATCTTAAAAATCTTAGATTAATTGAAGGAAAGAAAGTTGTTTATTTTATATAGAATTCATAAAATCATTTTCTTATTATTGTTGTCTTTATTTGCATCTAGTAAATTAATAGTAATTTATAATCAAATTAAAAGATAAAATAAAAATATTTTTACTATTTTATTTTTCTCTATAAATCTTCCTTGTGGGATCGATACTGGGGTCTTTGTTTAAAAACTCTATATTACTTGAAACGATACGTATACTTGCGTAGTACCCTTAGTGTGTAAAAATATTTTCTAAATTATATAATATTAATTTTATACACTAGCAGCTATTTATAAATTTAGTCAAAGCTTTTAGCTATCTTTTGGAAGCAAACATTACTGCGTTATTTGCGGTCGAATCAAGTTTTTGGCGCCGTTGTCGGGGAAGAAAGTAAGAAATAGAATAGTTTAAACTTTATATTATATTCCTTGTTTTATGCGAAGATTTGGTTCTGAAGGATTAATACCTTTAGATTCTGAATTGGAAAGAACAATTCGAAAAATTAAAAAGGGAAAACAAATTCAAAAATTTCAAGAAATGGCTACTTTACAAAATCCAATTGAACTTAATGATCAAAATGTTTATAAACCATTAAGGGATTATGCTAACCCTACAGTTGATGAACTTCATAGTAGTATTCAAATACCCACTTGTAGATGCTAATTCTTTTGAACTTAAAGCGTCTATTATTCAAATGGTGCAAAACAATCAATTTGGTGGATCACCAAATGAGGATCCAAATTTACATCTTGTTAGTTTTTTAGAACTTTGTGCTACCTTTAAATATAACAATGTTTCTGATGATGTTATTAGACTTAGGCTCTTTCCTTTTTCTTTAAGAGATAAATCAAAGATGTGGTTAAAATCATTAGCGACTGGTTCTATTAAAACATGGGCTGAAATGACATAAAAATTCCTTGCTAAATATTTTCCTCCTTCTAAAACTGCTAAATTAAGGAATGATATTACTTCATTTAGTCAATTTGACGGGGAGACAATATATGAAACTTTGGAAAGATTTAAAGAGCTATTAAGAAAATGTCCTCATCATGCTTTACCTGATTGGTTGATTATTCAAACATTTTATAATGGATTAATTGGATCTTTAAAATCAATTATTGATCTGTCTTCTTGGAGGTTCTTTAATGACTAAATCATTTGAAAAAGCTTACACTTTAATTGAAGAAATGGCTAATAATAATTTTCAATGGCCTTCCGAAAGGATTAATCCTAAAAAGATGGCCGGTATTCAAGATAATGAAGCCTTTTCTATCTTAGCTTCACAAGTTGCGACGAATGTCTAAGAAATTAGATAATTTTGCAATTAATATTTCGCATAATAACTCTGCTAATATTGAAGATTCTCAAAGTATTGAAACTTTACAAGCTATTACAAGTAAAAATAATCCTTATTCAAATTATTATAATCCTGGGTGGAAAAATCATCCTAATTTTAACTGGACTAATTCACAACAACAATGAGGCAATAATCAATCTCATCCCACTGGAAATTGGAATAATCAAGTTAATTCAAATTATAAACCTCCTGGATTTAATAATCAACATAAAAAGTTATCAATAGAAGAATTAATTATGCAAATGAATAATCAATTACAAAATCAAAATACTGTTATTCGTAATATTGAAAATCAAATGAGGCAAATTGCTACTTTAATTAATAACGGACTCGTAGGAACACTTCCTAGTAATGTTGAAATCAATCCAAAAGAAACTGGAAAAGAACATGAACGGTTTAAAGGCTGTGCAACTTAGAAGTGGAAAGGAATTAAAAGAAATATTGCGAATGAAATTGAAAAAGAGATTGAGGTTGAAGAGATTGAAAAACCTAAAAAACTCTCTCTCCTAGTCAAGATCAGACTGTTATACCTATTAATGTGGAAGTTGAAAAACCACCACCATCTTTTCCTCAAAGACTTAAACAGCAGAAACTTGATCATCCATTTTCTAAGTTCTTTGAAATTTTTAAGAAACTATTAACATACCTTTTGCTGAAGCTTTGGAACAAATGCCAACTTACGCAAAATTTATGAAGGATATTTTAAGCAAAAAATGAAAATTTGAAGCTTTTGAAACTGTTGCATTAAGTGAAGAATGCAGTGCAATAATTCAAAAGAAATTACTCGAAAAGCTTAAGGATCCTGGAAGTTTCACTATACCCTGTGCTATTGGAGAAAAATTTTGCGGAAATGCTTTATGTGATTTAGGAGCAAGTATTAATCTCATGTCATTTTCTATCTTTCGAAGATTGGATTTAGGAGATATTACTCCCACCACTGTAACTCTTCAGTTATCCGATAGATCTATCACTTATCCTAAAGGAGTTATAGAGGATGTCCTTGTTAAAGTGGATAAATTTATCTTCCCTGTAGATTTCATAAGTACTTGATATGGAAGAAGATAAAGAGATACCTATTATTTTAGGAAGACCTTTTCTAGCTACCGGACGAGCTATGATTGATGTGTAAAAAGGAGAATTAACCATGAGAGTCAATGATCAAGAAATTAAATTCAATGTTCTTAAATCAATGAAGTACCATGATAAAGAGAAATGTTATCGAATGGATATAATTGATTATTTAATTGAAAAACATTATCAAGAAAAATGTAAAGTTATTTCGAAGAAAAATTTGAATTTTTAAGCGATGAAGATGAAGTAATAGAAGAAGAAGAGACTCATTTTATTAAAGATAATTGGGAAACTTTAGACATAACTCAAAATGATATACTTTTACCCTCGATTAAAAAGCACCTGAACTGGAATTAAAAATGTTACATTTCCATTTAAAATATGCGTTTCTTGGAAATTCGTTAACTTTACCTGTTATTATTTCTTCTGAACTGAGTAAAGATCAAGAAGAAAAATTACTAGGTGTGTTAAATAATTATAAGAAAGCTTTTGGTTGGACTATTGCTGATATAAGAGGAATAAGCCCTTCCATTTGCATGCATAGAATTTTAATGGAAGAAAATTTTAAACCTACTATAGAATCGCAAAGAAGATTAAATCCTATTATGAAAGAGGTTGTTAAAAAAGAAATTATTAAGTGGTTAGATGCTGGTATTATTTATCCTATTTCGGATAGTCGATGGGTAAGTCCTATTCATTGTGTTCGAAGAAAGGAGGTGTAATCGTCGAGTGTTAATGATAAAAATGAACTTATTCTACAAGACAAGTTACTTGGATGGCGAATTTGTATTGACTATAAAAAACTAAATAAAGCCACTAGAAAGGATCATTTTCCTTTACCTTTCTTGGATCAAAAGCTCGATAAATTAGTTGGACACTCATATTTCGTTTTACGGATGGATATTCCGGTTATCATCAATTACTTATTGCTCCTGAGGACCAAGAAAAGACAACTTTTACAAGTCCTTATGGAATATTTGCTTTTAGAAGAATGCCTTTTGGTTTATGTAATGCACCTGCAACTTTTCAAAGATGTATGATGTCAATATTTTGTGATTTGATTGATGAAAGGAATTGAAATATTCATGGACGATTTTTCGATCTTTAGAACTTCTTTTGAATCTTGTTTGGAAAACATAGCCAAAGTTCTGAAAAGATGCGAAGAAACAAATTTAGTTCTTAACTAGGAAAAATGTCGATTCATGGTCGCAGAAGGCATTGTACTTGGTCACAAAGTATCACAAAAGGGATGGAAGTAGATCAAGCAAAAGTGAAAATTATTGCTTGAATTGCAACCACCTACTACCATTACTCGATGTGAGAAGTTTTCTAGGTCATGCTAGATTTTATAGAAGATATATAAAGGATTTTTCTCAAATTACTAAACCTCTTTGTCATTTATTAGAAAAAGATGCACAATTTGAATTTAATAAAGAATGTATTAATGCTTTTAATATTCTAAAAGAAAAATTAATAACGGCACCTATCATTGTTGCACCTGACTGGAATAAATCTTTTGAATTAATGTGTGATGCAAGTGATTTTGTAATTGGAGCTGTATTAGGACAAAAATATGAGAAAGTTTTCAAAGTTGTATATTACGCTAGTAAAACTCTCACTGAAACACAAAGAAATTACACTACCACTGAGAAAGAGCTTCTAGCTATAATATATGCCTTTGATAAATTTAGACCTTATCTTCTTGGTACTAAATGCATAGATCATACTGATCATTCTGCTATTAAATATCTAATATCTAAGAAGGATTCTAAACCTAGACTTATAAGATGGGTTTTACTTCGCAAGAATTTGATTTTCAAATAGTAGATAGAAAAGGAACCGAAAACCAAATTGCCGATCATTTATCTAGAATTAAAAATGATATTATTTCGGAAGAAAATATAAATGAGAAATTCCCCGATGAATCTTTATATGTTATTCGAAGAGAGAAAACACCGTGGTATGCTTGATATTGTTAATTATTTAGTTAGCAATATTTTGCCTTATGACTTGGATAACAAATTTATTAAGAAATTTAAATATGATGCTAAATCTTATATTTGGGAAGAACCTCATTTATTTAAAATTGGTAAAGATTCTATGATTCGAAGATGTGTACCCTATGAGGAAACTTTTGCTATTATTCAAAAATGTCATGATTCGATTTTGGAAGACACTTTGGCATAGATAAAACTGCATTTAAAATTTTAAATTCTGGATTTTATTGGCCTACCATATTTAAAGATGTGAGACAATATGTGAAAACATGTGATCGATGTCGAAAGGATGGGAAATATATCTAGGAAAGATGAAATGCCTTTAAACTATATATTGGAAGTTGAAATTTTTGATATATGGGGATTAGACTTTATGGGACCATTTGTTCCATCATCTGGAAAAATTTATAATTTATTAGCAGTTGATTATGTTTTAAAGTGGATTGAAGCTGTTGCTTTACCCAACTGTGATTCCAAAAGTGTTTCAAAATTTTTAAAGAAAATGATATTTTCAAGAATTGGAATGCCAAAGGTAATTATCACTGATGGTGGAAGTCATTTCAAGAATTTAAGAATTCAATAATTACTACAAAAATTTGGAATCAAACATAGAATTGTAACTGCTTATCACCCTCAAACTAGTGGAATGGTTGAAGTATCAAACAGAGAAATTAAAAGAATTTTAGAAAATACTGTTAATCTTAAAAGAATTGATTGGGTTGATAGACTTGATTACGCATTATGGGCTTATAGAACGGCTTATAAGACACCAATCGGAATGTCACCTTACCGGTTAATTTATGGTAAACATTGTCACTTACTCCGTAGAACTTGAACATAAAGCTTATTGGGCGATAAAGGAGTTTAATTTTAATTTGAATAAAGCAGGAGAAAAACGATTATTGCAACTAAATGAGATGGAAGAAATTAGAAACGAATCGTATAAAAATGCGAGAATTTATAAAGAGAAAATGAAGATGATGCATGATAAGACAATATCAGGAAAAATTTTTGAGCCTGGACAAAAAGTATTACTGTTTAATTCTCATTTAAGACTTTTTCCTAGAAAATTAAGATTTACATGGATTGGACCTTATTTAGTTGAGAAAGTATACCATTATGGAGCTGTGGATATTAAAGATCCCAATACAGGAAAAATTTTTAAAGTAAATGGATTAAGATTGAAACCTTATTTAGGAGATATTAAGAAGATTTATAAAGAGGCTTATGAATTGAGTCAACCTGATTAAAGATTTACTTAAGTCGGGCTGACGACGTTAAACCAAGCGCTTTGTGGGAGGCAACCCATAATTATCTTGTGTTTTTGTGTTTTAATGTAAGGTTATGCCTCGATCTTGATAAATTTTATATTACTTTAGAAAAATTTGATGCTTATAAGTCTTATTTGACTTAGGCTGAAAATTATTTTGATGTATGTAAGATATAAAAATAGGATCACTCTGTTTTGAATATGAGTAAAAAGGAGATCAAGTTAACCTTCATTATGGTAGTTTACAATGTGAGTTATCGAGTCTAAATTACTCTTACCAGTATAATTTAACTATCTTAGAGAACGAAATTTTGAAAATTTGACGATTAGGCGAAACAGAGTTGAACATAGTTCCGGCGCCTAGGCGCCAGAATTCGGCACCTAAGCGTTAGAATCAACTATGTATCAATAGGTCCGGCGCCTAGGCGCCAGATTTGGCGCCTACGCGCCACGGTTACTGGGTCGTGCAAAAACCGAAAATTTTCTGTTTTTCACACGATTTTCACCTTTAAATCAACCTATCTTCTTCCCTAACCATCAAGCAATCAAAATTACGTCCCTTACACTTCATTCTTGAGAGATTTGAGAAATTTTTGAAGAAATGGAAAGAAGAAATCATGGAGAAGAGGCTAGGGACAAGGTATCGAGGATCCTCAACCCTACTTCAATGGTTTCATCGCTCGTAAGTTTAGAGAAAATTTCTAGTCGTTTGGATAAGTTTGAAGAAGATTTTAAAAGGATTGGAGATCGCCTTCGTGAGATGTTTCATTAAGTTGAACATCTAGAATGGCAAATGAAACTTCAATTTGATCATTTTGCGGCTTATCAAGATGCTCAAGTTGAAATATATCCGAAGAACAAATGGATTGACGAAAAGACGGCTACAGATTTCCCGAGAGCGTTAGTTTTCTTTCCAAGTGGAATACACAATTTCCCTTGTGAAGACTAGAATATTCTGGTAATGAGATAGTTATTATGGTTTGTTGAGTCGTTGTATCGATTTAGAGAATCGATTGTGTTTGTTTGTGTATTTGCTTTCATTTTCAATGTGTGTTGTTTTGCTTTGAAATTGTTATGTTTGAGTGTGTATTAGGAACTTGAATCAAATGTAGTACTTATCTGGAATGTATTGAGTCAATATTGAAGATTTTAAATGGAAATTAGTGAGTTTGATTGAAACCATATGTTTGATTGGTGGATTTAATATTTAATTTTTATAAATTTTTTAAAAATGTTGTGGAAGTTAGAAACTGAAGCTCTACTCTGATATGAGTAATTGGAAGTTGAATTTATGAATTTTGGGTGGAAAAATAAAATTTAAAAAAAAAATTTTTGTGAAAGGCGAGTCTGGCGCCTAGGCTCCAGAATTCGGCGCCTAAGCGCCAGTTCGGCCTGTACCCAAAAATTTACTTAAATAACCCCCAAAAGCCATTTTTGACGCCTAAGCTTCATCTTCTTCCCCATTTTCGCGAAAATACATCCTCTATATCCATTTTGATGTCAAAACATCAAGGATTTGAGCGCGAAACCACTCGATTTCTTTGTCTCAAGGTCAGATCTACACTTTAAACCATTTATTTTTGATTTTCACCATAGATTTCCCTAAGTTTTGCTAAGAACCAAAAATTTTGAAAATAAATATTCGATTTTTAGTGATTTCTTTGGATTTCTAAACTTATTTTAAGTTTTATAAACTTAAAAAGAGTTTAAATCTTTGATTCCTAAATTTGTTCTTGTTTTCTTTCACGTTTAGATGGCTCCAAAATCTAAACGCGGGAAGGCACGAGATAACTTTGATAGCAGCAAATTCTCTACTGCGGCTGCGCATTTTCACTTCCATGAATTTGCGACGTCTAGAAAGTTCATTTCTGAACGAAGTTTCTACCATCCTGGAGAAATGATCAAAAACACTATTGTTGCGCACAACCGGCAACGATTTTGTTTTTTTACTGTTGTTCTTTGTTATCCCGATTGTTCGAGAATTTTATGCAACCTTTCTGGATGCCGAGGATTATATAGTCTTTGTCAGAGGAATCGGAGTAGGATTTAGTCCAGAAAGAATCAACATATTTTATGGCCTGCCACCGACTATTGAGTGTTATTATTCTGGATTATCACCATCTGAGGGAGATTTGGATATGATTATTGCTTCGATCGACTGGCAGTCGGATCTTAGAAGATCAGGAACGGAAAAAGGGTAAACTTCAAATCCTCTGAATTAAATGGTGTATCTAAAGCATGACATTATTTTATTTCTACAAGATTGTTACCTTGCAACCACCTGAGTGAAGTGACTAGAGATCGAGCGATCTTAAATTACTGCATTCAGGAGAGGAAGCCTATTGATGTCGGGAGCATTATTTATGATTCTGTGGAGTCTACTGCAAGGTCCAGCACTTCTGTTGGATTGGAATTTTCATCTCTGATCTACTCACTATGTGTTAGTAATGGAGTCACTGCTGATATTTCTGAGGAGAAGCTGAAGTCTACTAAGCCAATTGCGCAGAAGAGTGTTAGTATCTATGATAGTCTTCGAGGGAAGAGATCAACCGCTCCTTCTACTTCTGCACATACTTCAGGTAGACCTTCTACTTTGAGACCCTCTACTTCTACTGAGCCACCATCAGATTTTTGGGAATCAATGCATGATCAGTTTTAGAGCGACGAGCGAGGAGTTATTTCAAATTCACTTGCAGGATTGATACTATTGATAGAAAACTAGATCATTTATCCGATTATACCCGGAGGAAGAGTAGTTATGATGTTGAGTATGATGAAGCCCTAGTCGGATTTCGAAGGGTGAACATGATGTTAGTTTTCCTACTTTTCCTAGTTTCACACCATTTGTAGATCCTAAGGACGTAGAATTTTCCTTTGGTGATGAAGATGATGATGAGGCTACAGCTAGTGATTAGTAGTTATAGATTTCTATGATGTGTTACTCTGTTAGTTTGTTTTATTTGGATTGTTTGTTAGTTTTGTATTTGATGTATGTTGACTGTTTAGTATTAGGATTCTGTTGTGTTGAGACCGAAGTTAGAATTAATTTATATGTTGTTTTAGTTTAATGTTTAGTAATTAATTATTTTGCTCTGTTTTAATTCTCGTTTCAAATTTAATATCATCAAAAAATTAGCCTGCTTACTTTTTATATACATGCTTCAATTTTATCTTAATTATTCATAAAAGCATGATTAGAAGTTAATTTTTCTTTTTAAGATTGTTTTTATATACTTATTAAAAATTCTTATGATTTTCTTTCTCTCATACTTTCAAATTATCATAGTGTACCAAAACTTAAGTTTGGGGAAAGGGAAAATCCATTCAAAATTAAATTTTATTTGTCCTTAAAGAGCTAATATTTTCTTAAAAATAAAAACGTTTTAACATAACTTAAGGAATGAAAAATTTATTTGAGATCACTTTTATTTTTGAAATTATAAACAATTTAGTGAAATTAACCAAAATTTTACTAACTTTGATTGATTTTAAGAATAGAATTATTTAACTTAAAGAAGAATGAGATAAAGAATTTTTCTATTCATGGTAGAAATAATAGAATTTTAGAATTATTAAGTAATAAAAAATTATCACTTGAAAAAGAAAAGATTGGAATTCTTTTTGAATTTTTATTTATGTTATAATAATTAAGTAGAAATGTATAAGTTTTGAAAATATAAGTTAAGGATAGTGAAGTTCAAAACCATTAACAGGCTACCTGAGATATAGTAATCCTCTCCATATATATATATATATATATATATATATATATATATATATATATATATATATATATATATATATATATATATATATATATATATATAGAGATAGAGAGGAGAAGCTTGAGGAAATGCCTAATCAAAAATTGGCTTCACTTGGAATTATCTTATAGGAAGAAAACTAGTTACATACTTTACTTAATTTTTATACATAAATATTTATTTAGAAAAGATTTTTCAAGAAGATCTTTTTCTTGTAAATAATCTATGAAAGCTTAATATAATAGACTTCTATTATTTTCAAAATGAATGAAAAGTTTGAAATCTTATGATTTGGAAGTTAAATACTCTTTAAATTCTTAAAATTAAACCTAGTTAGTGAAATTGGGTTAATAATTTACTAAAGACTTTATAAAATCAAAAATTATAAGGAATCTTAAATATTTATCTTTATTTCCAAAAGTTATATTTTATATAGTAGAAAGAGTTACTTGAGGACAAGTAACATTTAAGTTTGGGGGATTTTGATCTATAAAAAAATACATATTTCTTTATGTCTTAATTCTTATTAATTTCTAAGGATATTATGCTTTAATGAAAGGTATTTTTTGTGTTTTTGGATGTAGGTAATGTAAAAAGGTCTAAGAAGGATAAAGAAGCAAAAAGGAACAAAAATGGAGAAAAATACCAAAAGTATAAAAAATTATGGCCTGGCGCCTAGGCGCCATACTAAATACGAAAACTGTCAAGTTTTTGACAACGTTTGATCAGTTATTTTGATGGAGTGAGCGGTTATTGGACATTCTAGAAGGCTGGCAGTTGTTCCTTGATAATAAGACATGTGATACATTGCCTTTGGACGCTCCAAAAAGGTTTTAATCGCGAAGAGGTGCGAGCCAAAGTGAAGAGGTGCGAAGAACTGGACGCGGTGTCCGGCGCCTAGGCGCTAGATTCCGGCGTCTAGGCGCCAGACCGACCTTCTAGAAGATTCATTGAATGTGGACATGTTTTGAAGAGGTGCCTAAAGGCAACCCTTGAAGCCTATAAATAGAGGTCCATTTTTTTAGAAAACGTGCCCCTCCCATTGTACCCCTTTCTCTTATCTACTTTAGGATCTCTCATCCTTAGAGAGAGAATTAGAGAGAGAAATTTAGGGCCACTTTTGAGTTTATTTTCAAGTTATTGCATCTGGAGTTCATTACACTGTGGAGTCAGTAGGAATCAGAAGATCTATAGAAGAAATATTTGAGATAAGTATATTTTTACATTTGATTCAAAGTTTAATTATCATGTTTTGCTATTTATTTTCAATGTGTTACGAGTAGTTAGTTTACTTTCTTCCTTCAATTATGAAGAGATAGATAAGATAATATATAGATTCGATGGAGAATTAAAATTCAAAATATTTTTCAAAACATTGTGATGACATTAATACCTGATCTTACTTTACTTTTTAAATTGGCCGTTTGAATTATTAAAACCTGTTGAAGAGTTTTGAGACCTTGAAGGAGAAGAACTCTTAACTTGTAAGTGTCACATGAATCATTGGGTAGTCGAAGGCCATGAGCGGGCTATTCAAGGTGAAGTGCAAATAAATAGGAAGATAAGATTTAAAGGGCGTAAAATTGATAAGTTTTTAGAGTGACAGACTAAATTCTTATCATTTGATTTATAGACTAAGAAAGGGTCACTAGTAGGGCCGACCATAACCACCCTTGGACATCTAAAAGTGTGAGCCTATATTAACCCATTCTGCTAACAATACATCTGGACCTATTCTGTAAATTAATCAATGTTCTTTGCGCCTGGATCAAAGGGTAAAGAATAGGAATGCTTCTATTTGGCACAATACCATAAATCAAATTCTCCAACGAATATTAAATTATCTTAAAAATCTTAGATTAATTGAAGGAAAGAAAGTTGTTTATTTTATATAGAATTCATAAAATCATTTTCTTATTATTGTTGTCTTTATTTGCATCTAGTAAATTAATACTAATTTATAATCAAATTAAAAGATAAAATAAAAATATTTTTACTATTTTATTTTTCTCTATAAATCTTCCTCGTGGGATCGATATCTTGGGTCTTTGTTTAAAAACCCTATATTACTTGAAACGATACGTATACTTACGTAGTACCCCTAGTGTGTAAAAATATTTTCTAAATTATATAATATTAATTTTATACACTAGCCGCTATTTATAAATTGAGTCAAAGCTTTTGGCTATCTTTTGGAAGCAAACATTATTGCGTTATTTGCGGTCAGGTCAGAGAGGGCAGAGGGGTGATGACTTCATGAGTGGATCGGAGGATTGACATTGAATAACATCTGCGTGGGAACTAATACAACCAACATTGTAGAGATGCCACTGGTTGTTAAACGAACACAACTACGGAAGGTGGCCCCAATACTACCACCATATACCCAAGATAACACCAGAATAACACCTGTTGTAAGGTCTAAATAACATCACCAATATACCCGCATAAAGTCCTAAGTAACACCATTAATAACACTAAGAATAATGCTAAGAATAGCTCCCATAGTAGGTCCTGATACACCCAAAGAAAAACAGCTGCTATAACACGATGAAAACACCTAGAACAACTCCTGCGGTAAGTCCCAATACACCCAACGAAACTCTGAACCTTAAAACCACGTCTATAACACGGTAAATAACACAAAAAATAACTCATGCGGTAAGTCCCTATACACCCAAAGCAGCATTTGAACTTATAAGGAATCAACATTCTGACAATAACTAACCAGAAGGTGGGGCAATAACACGCTAAATAGTTGGGAAACAAAAACCCAGAAATTGGGTAACAATAGCCTAAGAGGATTGGGCAACAACCTAAGAATCGAAACAACATATTTCTAGGAGGCGAGACAACAATAGCCAAGAAAATGGGGCAGCATTAGCTCAGGAAATGAGGCAACACCAAACTAAGAAGTGAGACAACAACAAACCAAGAAATGGGCAACAACAACCCAAGAGAGAATACAACACCAACCAACAATATGGGGCAAAAACTGATCAGAAGGAGAGGCGATAAAAACCTAAAATGAATTTCAATGTCACTGGGCAACAACAACATAGAAGGGCATACAACATCAGCCTAAAAGGAATTTCAACATTATTAGAAAACAACAGCCCAGAAGGGGAGGAAATAACAACCTAAAATGGACTTCAAAGTCATCATGTAACAACATTTAAGAAACGGAGACAATATCAACCTACAAGTGACCCTAATGTTAGGCAACAATAGTGTTGGCTTACATAACTATGTTGTTAATTAAGTCATTAGAACATGACAAAGTTGACGAGGTTCAAAAAGGGTGTCATGAAAAATCTTACCTAAAAGCATTTTAAGCATCATCGATGTGTTGAAATGATATTTGATCACAAGATAACTTGCGAGAGTGCTTTCGAGTCTTCGAGGCGATATATATAATAACTACATATAAATTAACACCCGATAATTTAATGATTTTGAGCAAAACATTTTCAAGGAAATCCAGCATAATTCTTCTTTAAAAGCACACTACAACTCACATGAAGCTCTAAATAGAGGATCCACTTCAGTAGGCTATCAATCTACAACAGAAAAATTGAAATAAAACATACTTAAGATAATATATTTATGAATAAACCAAACCTAATTGTTGGCATCAATTTTGATGTCACAAGGGTAGGGTCTCCACCTGCATGGCTCAAGGTGGTCTACGATTAGTCCGTAGCATCCGGTAGCTCCAAACACTCACCCGGGGCATTCCTAGCACTTATTCGGAGTGAGTAGCTAGGTTTGTTGGCGATTCAAACATAACCAAAAAAATCCCCTTCTAGAGGACCATCTAGGATGAGAGACATGCTTGGTGCCTATTCTAATGATTAGAAATCATCACACGTACATCCAGAGGCTCCCACGACCATAGAAACTCACGGAGTCCACTTACGCACTCTATAGGAAAATTCGTCGTGGTCTAGGACGAATGTTGGAACCGATTTTTTCAGTGAAAGAACAAATAAAATATTTATTTTGAAGTTATGGGACTATATTTCCATCATATGGAGTCTCCCATATCTTCGGATCAATAAAATCCTCCGTTGGGTGCTCCAAGTGAAAATCAGGGTTTCAAGCTAGACCGGCGCCCCGAGGCCGACCCCAGGGCCCACATACCTAAAACACCTTTTTGGCTCATTGAGTGCAAGCCTCTGTATGTCTAAGACATTATTTCAAAATTTGGCACAGACCCAGTGCCTAGGCGCCAAAGAAATTGAGGGCCAAGGCCTCAGACGAGCTAAACAACCAGCTTTTTCCAAGAGCTAGGCACCTAGGCACCATATACCTAGCTTCAAGATCCCAAACCAACACACCGAGACCATGGTACCCAAAATAGGTGGCTTCTAGGTGCCACTCTGGTCGTATATTGTGATTTTTCACAATTTTGGATTTCGTTTTGGCGTTATTTTGACACAGTAAGCCTCGAGACCTTAATCGTGGGTAGCTAATCTCATTTTTACCCTCGTATAGAATGATCCAATGCATCTCTTTACGATAATTTTGTTCAGTTTCATGAGGAAAATGGATTCAACCTAACTCCCCCCCCCCCTCTAATTTTCAGTGGGCTTCATTCTTTCTTGAGAAGGGCTTCGACTCCGCCCCTCTCCTTCTCCTTCTTCCTCGTCGGCTAGGGTTAGAGGGAAAGCTCTTGGAGAAGAGCTTTTGGAGGCGTTGGAGAGCCTTTAAAGGTTCTTGGGAGGATCTTCTTGGAGAGAAAGCAGAGGGTAGAGGTTTCTCTTCCCCTCTGTCATCTTCTTCTTCTTCCTTCCTTCCTCTTTTTCTTCCTCCTCATTTTCTTCACCTACTTATACGTTTTGCGAGGATGTGAGAGAGATTTCTTAAGGAGAAGTTTAGGGTGAGGTTTCCATGCTCATATGCTAAAGGAGAGCTTCATACTTGCTTGGGAGAAGGCTGTCGAAAGTTCATCGGAGCATCGCCAGAGCATCATCGGAGTTCTCTGGAATGTGGGCTTTTCTCCTACAGATAGAAGAGCATTTTCCTATGTGAAGAAATGTGTCTGCAACCATCATGATGGTGAGATTTCTTAATCCCTTAGCTGTCCCTAACATTCAGTCTAGTTCAGGCACACAGGTTTAATCTCCCACGTGGGGTGGATGAGCAACAGACATTCGTTGGCATGGTCGTGCACCAACATGATGGATCCTTGATTTCCTTAGAGGAAGCCCATGGCTAAAAGTCACGTGAATTGGCCAAGTCTTATATGGAGTCAAGTGAATCCCCATTTTGTTACTCTTAGGCCTCAATTCTGTCGGGTCGCAATCTCAATTTCCCACAAATTTGGTGTCCCAACATTCCTTGAAGTATTTGGTTAGATGATAGAAAAAGCATTATAGCTTTTCCATCCTATAAGCTCATGAACATCTGCAGAGTGAAAAAAGCTTTATAGAGAGTTCCCTCTACAAGAAATCGTAGGGGGATGCCCTCCACTTTGCCACACCAAATTCGGAGGTGGTGATACTACAAATCTAAATGTTAAACCCTAGGTGCCTACATGTGGCCATTATGGTAAGTTTGACGTGTCGTCGAGTGTCAAGATCATATTGCATATGCATGGCCATTCATGACATTTCTGGCATGTGGATAATATTGCATGTCCTATGCATGATCACTTGAGTAATTCGGCTCGATCGGTCGCCTTAGGTCGATTTCCAATCCTCTTTGGGTTTGATCTGCCATCCTGGGCTGATCATCCTATCTTCTGGGTTTAATCAACTGCTACACGTCGATCGCCCATCACGGGTTTGATTGGTTGTTCTAGGCCGATCACCCTATCTGTTGGGTTTGATCGACTGCTACGTGTTAATCGCATGTCTTAGGTTTCATTGGCCGTCCTGGGCCGATCACCCTATCTATTAGTTTTGATCGACTTTTGCGTGTCGATCACTCATCTTGGGTTCAACCAACCTCCCTGGGACAACCACCTTATCTTTTGTGTTTGATCTACCGCTACGTATCGATCACCCTCCTAGGGTTCGCTTGGCCATCCTAGAGTGATCACCCATCCTTTTGGGTTGAACTAAATACCTTAGACTGATTCACCTACTTCTTCAGTAAGTAAATTAGCTTATAAAATTATGGTCAAACTTGACCCCAAATCAGATTAAGCGACTAATGTACGATAATTAAAGATTAAAGTTTTTATAAATAAATGTAAATCATACACTAGGGGTACTACGCAAGTATAGTATCATTTCAAGTAATATAGAGTTTTCTTTTTAAAACCCCAGATATCGATCTCACGAGGATTAATTTAATTAAAAGAAATAAAACTAATATTTAAAATCTTTTAATTTAAAAATAATTAAAATATGCAGAATATGAAAATTAGCTAGTGATATAATAATAAATAAGGATTCTTTCCCCATTCAAAATATTCCATGATTAATAAGCAGATCAAATTAGTTGGGAACTTGAAAATGTGGTTGTGTGACAAATAGGAGCATATATATCCTTCACCCTTTGGTCCAGGTCATAAAGAACATTAGCTAGTTTTTAAAGATTGGATTAGGACGTATTATTAGTAGAAAGGGACAAATTTCAAGACTCTCACTACTAGGTTCCCCCCCCCCCGAATGGTTGCCTATGGTCTAGCCTACTAGTGACCCGTCACTTCTTTTGTAAAACCAAATTGATTGAATTTAGCTCGTCACACTAAAAACAAAAATCAATTCTACACCCATTAAAGATTATCTCCCTATTTATTTGCACCTCCCCTTTAAGAGAAATGTGATACATACAAGTTAAGAATTGCTTAGCCCACAGTCAGATCTTAAGAAATTCTCCACAGTTTTTAACAATACAGGAGGCCAATTTGTAAAATAAATTAAGATTAGGTACAGTATCATCACAATTTTTTAGAAAAAAATTAAGTTCTAAAATTTGATTTAAATTTGTTATTAATTAATTTCATATTTGTAGGGAGAAAGAAATGAAGACTACTTAAAAAGCATAAAAATTATGCCACAAATCATGTTCATAAAACATAAATCCAAAGCACTAAATTTAAGAAACAAGATATAAATACTTATCTGAAATGTAATCCAAGCAATCCTTTGAAGTTTATCTGACTCCACAAACTCTAACAGGACTTTGACTCTTCAATTCACACTAAACACTCACTAAAATAAAGAAGAAGACACTCAACACTCTTAATTAATTCACTACTCACTCCCTCTAATACACTTTGTACACTCCACACACACACCTTGCTGTAGAAATGGTCCTCTATTTATAGATCTCCAGAAATGACCAAGGGTTGCTTAAGGCACCTCTTCAAAATTTGTCCACATTCATTGAATGTTCTAGAATTTAACAGTGGCGCCTAGGTGCCAGTTCTGATGCCTAGGCATCAGGATCACTGCGCTAATGGACGCACCCCTTCACATTTAGGTCGCACCTCTTCGTTTAATAACTGCTCTCTCGTGTCTATTTTCATTGCATTTGGTTTATAACATGTGGGAAAATGTCCAGGGGCTTTTAGATTGGTTTGAAAGCATCAATAACCATCCAATAACCGTTAAGAAATCTCTAGAATTATTCTGTTGTGTCTGGCACCTAAACGCCATAATTAGCTTTTTTGCTCTTTTTGGCTCATTTTTGCTCCTTTTAACTCTTTTTTTTCATAAACACATTTTGTTGTTCCTGCAAACAAAACTTAAGAAATACCTTTCATTAAAGCATAATATCATTAAAATATTAATAAAAATTTGATATAAAATTCTATGTAATTTTAAGGCGGATCAATTCCCCCAAACTTAAACGTTACTTGTCTTCAAGTAACCTTTTACTACTAAAAATACAATCTATGGAGAAAATTTTCTTTAAGACTTTTATACTTTTTGTTTTATAAATAATATAATAAAACTTAAAAAGCTTTTTAAATAACTTAAGCTAAAACCAAAATATGTAAAATATTTAATATATAAGTTTTAAGAACTTTCTTCTTCTATCTATTTCATAAATAATTGCAATTTGTCATATTAAGAATATATAGATAATTTACAGGAAAAAGATTTTCATGATAACTCTACTAATAAGGATGCTTATACATAAGACTTTAAGTAAAAATTTGCATTATGTCTCTTTCTATAAGATAATATAAGTGAAGCCAATTTTTTATTTAGGCTTTTCCTCAAGCTTCTCCTCACTTATCCTTTTTCTTTTTCTTTTCATATTTTGGATTGCTTTCCAATCCTATATATATATATATATATATATATATATATATATATATATATATATATATATATATATACATATATATATATATTCTTTTTCAGGGATTGTTTTCAATCATTTTTCTTTTATTTTTTTTATTATTATTATTTTTAAGTGATGATTACTATATCTGGATAGCCTGTTAATGATTTTGAACTTCACTATCCTTAACTTATATTTAAAGACTTAACACATTTTTCACTTAATGAATATGTGTTTAGCAAAAGTATTTTTCATAGAGTTTCAATTCCATCTTTTTAAGTAAACATCTAGATTTCTTAATACTTTCAAAAATACAACATTTTTAATTTAGATGTTTGAATCAAAATTCTAACATCTTTTTATTAAATAATTACAATTTTAGAATTATCCTTTATTATTTAAAAATACTTCTATAAGTTTATTATAACATTCATGAAAACAATAGTATATCTATCTTAAATTAACTTTTATTCCATAGGTTATGTTATTAAGTTTTGAAAGTATTGTTTATTAAGGACAAGTAAAAATTTAAATTTAAGTTCATTTCTCTACCCCAAATTTAGTTCTTTTAATAAAGTTTTAATATTTTTTACTATGAAAATTCAAACTAGAAAAGGTATAACAGTTAAAGGTATTTAAAACAGTGCTAATATAAGCAGAAATAGATATCTAACAGAGTAGCTAACTAAGTAACACATGAAAAAAAAGTGCTAAATTAAAAACAAACGAGTGCATGAAAAGAGACTAAGTCTAAGCAATCTAAATACAGAAATAAACTAAGTTACTACAAGTTCTCAATCAGTACAATAAAACATGAAAAATAGTAAACACACATAACAAGCACATCAGTAAAGTAAAGCAAATATAAAGTCTAATCATCCTCAGTCGCCTCCTCATCATCAGAAGAATCGTCAGGAATAGGACTTCTGGGGTTGATCCAAGGGGTGAATTTAGGAAATTAGGAAATTCAATATTCCTACCACCCTTCAAAAATTTTACTAGTGCTTCATTATACACCCCATCATAGTCACTTTTCCTTTGTAAATAGTCTGATACATGATCAAATTTGCTCTCCATCTCATCTATTCTGTAATTCATCAAGAATAGATCACTTTGATGCTCCATATATCTCTGAAAAATAGTGTTCCACACATCAGGTGGAGGCTCAGATGTAGAAGTAGATGGCATAGAAGCAGAAGTTGAAGGCTCAGAATAAGGATATGCATCAGTACTCTGACTCTTAATTTTTCCATAAATATCAACATGAGATTTTCCTATTAGCTTTAGTGGCTTAAGCTGCTTAGAATAAGAAACACTGGCATTCTTGTAAATCAAGAAAATGAGAGCCGGAAAGCCTAAACCAGAAATAACACTTCCTCTAGCAGAAGTGCTAATAGAAACATAAATAATTGCTCCCACATCTATAGGCTTCATTTCTTGAATGCTATAGTTCAGAATAGCTCTCTCTTTCGTAACCTCACTCAAGTGGTTTGACGGAAGGAGACGAGCACAAATAAAATAATGTCAGGCTTTAGAAGTAGCATTAAGCAATGAAGAGGAGAAATTTACCTGTTTATTGTTTCTGATTTTCCAAGCTCCTCTTCCATTAGTCAAATAAGCCAAAATATCATCGAGCTCTCTCTCAGAAGGAGTAAAAGTATCATAGAAATAGTCTGTCACTGGAGGCAGGCCATAAAACATGTTGATCACTTCCGGAGTAAATTCAACTGTTGTCCCCCTCACATAAACTTCAAAATCAATTGTTTCGGGAAAATTTGCATAGAACTCCCGAACTAAAGAAATAATCACCACTGCAGAAAAGTGGCATAACTGCTCCCACTGTCTGGCAGCAATAACATGCTCGATCGAACCACCGGGATGATAGAAACTTCTTTAAACAATGAATTTGCAAATAGTAGCAAATTCGTTATAACGAACTTTCGAACTCGCACTCGTAAACCTTCTTTGATCAAATTCATTGTGCTCCTTACCCCGCTTTGATTTTGGTGCCATTCCTAAAATTTGTAAATAATTTCAAATAAATCTCAAAAAATATAAAATCACACTTCATAAAAACTCTCCTCACTAAATCAAACTTAAATCCAAGGATTTTTCTTCTAAAAATCAAAATTTTTATCTCCAAAATTTTGGCACTTTGCAAAAGTAGATAAATCCATGGTAAAAATTATCTTAAAACATAGATCTAACCTCAAGAAGTTGAAATCCAAAGTTAAAACGCGTCATAACCCTTCAAATCTTGCTCAAAATGGAACCCTAGATCTGGTTTTTGCAAAAATGGGTGAGGAAGATGAAGCTTAGGCGTTAAAATGGCATTGGGTCAGTTTTAAAGGTCAAAATTTGGTCCAGGTGAACCGGCTCTTAGGCACTAGATCTGGCGCCTAGGCGCCAGAATCACAAAATATTCCAAAATTTTTTTTAATTTTTATTTTTTTAAGTTAGATGATTTTAACATCTGTAAGCTTAAAACCAACTATTAATCTTCATCAAACATCTTCCAGAAAATAATATTCTAATAAAATCCAAAAGGTTCCAAATGATTACATTCCAAATATCAAACAAATAACAATCCAAACTTTATTTCATTTCATTCATTCCAGATTTTCAAGATAATGCTCAAAAAATACATAAAATAAACATCAATAACAAACACTCATATCTCGCAAACACATAAACACTCATAAACATTTCCACATAAAACACTATCAAATCACAACACACTTAACAATCACAATCAATCTCTCCACCTATTTCTCCTTAATTTCATGGATTAACATCTGAACCTTCATTAGTTTCGCAAGGTAATTCTCTACGAACAAAGGAATGGAAGAAAGGTTCGAAGCCGTCTTTTCATCAATCCATTTATTCTTAGCGTACATTGATACCTGATAATCTTCAAAGCATGCCACATGATCTGATTGAAGTTTTATTTGCCATTCAGTGTGCTTAATTTGGTGGAACATCTCATGCAATCTCCCTCCAACTAGAATTAATTCTTCTTCAATCTTCTCAATTTGATTGCATACCTTCTCTAGAGCCATGGCTAGATAGCAATTAAAATAAGTTTGTGAATCCTTGTGCACAAACTTCTCCTTCCAATTGACTCCAATGTTTAATCTCTCCATGGAAGCAATCAAAACTCTTTCTATCTCTAAAGGAATGTTTCAGTCAAAAATTTTGATGGCTTGAAGATTTGTGAAGAAGGTAAGGAGGTTTAAATAAATTAGAATGTTCAAAAACTGCTTTAGGATGGTTTTTACATGATCCAGAAACTATGGCGCCTAGGCTCCAATTTGGGCGCTTAGACGCCAAAATCACAGTAATCTGGTGCTTAGGCACCAGTTCTGGAGCCTAGGCGCCAGAATCCTAAAAATCACAGGTTCACCATTTGTCAAATTCTCCGAAGTTCCATACTCAATTAAGGTTTAAAAAGATAGATCAAAGATATGTAACTAAGTGTAGTCACAAACAACACAATCAAGCACGAAATAAAATCATATTATGGGTTGCCTCCCATAAAGCGCTTAGTTTAACGTCGTCAGCCCGAAATATTTTCCATTTTACATAGAATGGATTAAAAATAGCACATCTTTAAAAGATGGCACATTTCCCTCACAATAGAGCTTCAATCTATGTCTGTTTACCTTAATTACTGAATCAGTTTTTAAATCTTTAATGTCCACAGCTCCATAAAGGTAAAATTTCACAACCACATATGGCCCTATCCATTTGGATTTTAATTTTCCTGGAAACAATTTTAATCTTGAATTATATATTAAAACTTGTTGTCCAGGTTCAAAATTCTTTCTTAATATTCTTTTATCGTGCATAATCTTCATTTTCTCTTTATAAATTCTAGCACATTCATAAGAATTATTTTTCATCTCATCCAGTTCATTTAATTGTAATAATCTTTTTTCTCTAGCATCTCTTAGATTATAATTAAACTCTTTAATTGCCCAATAAGCTTTATGTTCCAGTTCAACAGGCAAATGACAAGGTTTTCCATAAATGAGCTTATAAGGTGAAATTCCAATAAGAGTTTTATAAGCAGTCCTATAAGCCCATAACGCATCATCAAGTCTATCAGCCCTATTAGTTCATTTTGGATCAACTATTTTTTTCTAAAATTCTTTTAATCTCTTGATTTGATATTTCCACTAATCCACTAGTTTGGGGATGATAGGCTGTTGAAATTTTATGTTTGATTCCAAATTTGTTCACTAATCTCTGAATTAGAAAATTCGTAAAGTGACTTCCCCCATCCGTGATGATTATCCGTGGCATTCTAAATTTAGTGAAAATTTTTTTAGTTAAAATTTTTTCTACACTTTTAGCATCACATTGAGGTAAAGAAATCGCTTCAATCCATTTCAAAACATAATCAACAGCTAATAAAATATACATTTTTCTTGAAGAAGGCACAAATGGTCCGATGAAATCTAAACCCCATACATAAAAAATTTTCACTTCCAGAGTGAAATTTAGTGGCATTTCGTTTCTTCTAGAAATATTTCCTATGCGTTGAAATCGATCACAGGATTTAACAAAATTGTTAACATCCCTGAATAATGTAGGCCAACAAAATCCAGATTGTAAAATTTTGAAAGCAATTTTATCAATTCCAAAATGTCCACCAAATTCAGAGTTGTGGCATTTTTGAATAATCTCATAAGTTTCATCACAAGGAACACATCTTCGTATGATAGAATCCTTACATTGTTTAAAAAGATAGGGATTATCCAAAAAATAAAATTTAACATCATGTAAGAATTTCTTTTTCTGATATTGATCTAATCCATACGGCATAAAGTTACTAGCTAAATAATTAACTATATCAGCATACCATGGGATTAATCTAGCAGAAACATTACAAAGTTGTTCATCAGGAAAATATTCGTTTATTTCATCCTTATCATTTATTTCATTATTTTCAATTCTAGATAAATGATTGGCAATTTGATTATCAGAACCTTTTCTATCAACTATTTGGAAGTCAAATTCTTGTAATAGAAGAATCCATCTAATCAATCTTAGTTTAGCTTCTTTTTTAGTCATAAGATATTTAATAACAGAGTGATCTGTACGCACTATACATTTATTTCCAAATAAATATGATCAAAATTTATCAAAAGCATATATTATAGCCAATAGCTCTTTCTCAGTAGTAGTATAATTAATTTGAGCTTCATTAAGAGTTTTACTGGCATATTATATAATTTTAAACATCTTATTATACCTTTGTTCTAAAGTAGCCCCAAAAGTATAATCACTTGTATCACACATTAATTCAAACGGTTTTTCCCAATTAGGTTCAATAATGATAAGTGCAGTAATTAATTTCTCTTTTAACAAATTAAAGGCTTTTAGGTAAATTTCATCAAATTCAAATTTAGTATCTTTTTCTAAAAGATGGCATAGAGGTTTTGTAATCTTAGAAAAATCTTTAATATATCTTCTATAAAATCCAACATGTCCAAGAAAACTTTTTATACCAGTAACAGAAGTTGGTGGTTGTAATCCAGCAATAACTTGAATTTTTGCTTGATCAACTTCCATACCATTTTTAGAAACCCTATGACCAAGTACAATTCCTTTTGTTACCATAAATTGACACTTCTCCCAGTTCAAAACTAAATTTATTTCTTGACAGCATTTCAACACTTTTGATAAATTGTATAAGCAAGAATCAAAACTAGTTCCAAATACAGTCAATTCCTTTTTCAAATAAGTCACGAAAATAGTCATCATTCACCTTTGAAAAGTGTCAGGTGCATTGCATAATCCAAAAGGCATTCTTTGGAAAGCAAAAGTTCCATACGGACTTGTAAATGTAAGCTTTTCTTGAACTTCAGGAGCAATAGGTATTTGATGATATCCAGAATATCCATCCAGAAAACAAAAATTAGAATGTCCAGCTAATCTATCCAGCATTTGATATAAGAATGGAAGAGGAAAATGATCTTTCCTGATGACATCATTTAATTTTCTATAATCAATACAAATCTGCAAACCAGTAACTTGTCTAGTAAGTATTAATTCATTATTCTCATTTTTAACAATAGTTACTCCTCCTTTCTTTGGAACATAGTGAATAGGACTTACCCAAGGACTATCTGATATTGGATATATAATACCAGCATCCAACCATTTAAGCATTTCCTTTTTAATAACTTCTTTCATAACTGGATTTAATCTACTTTGATGATCAATTATGGGTTTATTATCAGCTTCTAGTAATATTCAGTGCATACAAATTGAAGGACTAATTCCTTTAATATCTGCTATAGTCCATCCAAAAGCTCTTTTATATTCTCTTAATACTTCAAGCAATTTTACTTCTTAAATAGCAGTCAATTCAGAAGATATAATAACAGGTAAAGTTAAAGAATTCCCTAAATAGGCATACTTCGAATGAGAGGGTAATTCTTTTAATTCCAATTCAGGAGCTTTTTCAAAAGATGGTTTGAATTCATTACTTTCAGAAGTATCTAATATCTCCCAATTTTCAGTAATGTAATGAATTTCTCTTACTTCTGTTTCTTCAGAATCTCTTTCATCACTTAAATTTTTCGGGTTTATAAATTCTTCTTCTTTAAAATGATTCTCACATTTTTCTTGAAAATGTTGTTTAATAATGTAATACAAAATGTCCATTCTATAACACTTTTCTTTGTTAGGATACCTCATTAATTTAAGAACATTAATTGTTACTTCTTGATCATTAACTCTCATGGTTAACTCCCCTTTTTGCACATCAATCATAGCTCGTCCGGTAGCAAGAAAAGGTCTTCCTAGGATAATAGAATCTTTTTATCTTCTTCCATATCCAGAATTATAAAGTCAACAGGGAAAATAAATTTATCTACCTTAACCAAAACATCTTCTATTACTCCTCTAGGGTGAGTAATAGATCAGTCTGCTAATTGCAAGGTTACAGTTGTAGGAGAAATTTCTTCTTGATCCAATCTCTTTTACATGGATAAAGGCATGAGATTAATACTCGCTCTTAAATCTATGACCTCAATCCGCGAACAATGTATTAGTTTATGCTCTCAAAAATATGTTATAGTCAATACTTTGATCCAAATAATAATAGCGGCTAGTGTATATAAATATAATTTTATGCAAAAATATTTTACACACTAGAGGTACTACGCAAGTATACGTATCGTTTTAAGTAATATAGGGCTTTAAATAAAGACCCCAGTATCGATCCCACGAGGAGGTTTATAGATTTTTAAATATTTAAATTTTATTTTTATGTATTTCTTTTAAATTTTTAAATTTAATATTTAATTTACTAAAAATAGAATTAAAGTAGTACTAAAATAATGAGTGATGTAAATAATAACAAGCAAACAACTTTCTTCCTTTCAATTAATCCAAGACTTTTTAGATAATATAATATTTGTGGAGAATATAAATTTATGGTATTGTACCAAATAGAAGCAGTCCTATTCTTTACCTTCGCTCTATAGTATAAAGAACATTAGCTAATCTATAGATCAGGTCTGGATGTATTGTTAGTAGAATGGGTTAATCTAGGCTCACACTACTAGATGTACAAGTGTGGCTATGGTCGGCCCTACTAGTGACCCGTTCCCTCTCTATAAACCAAATTATAAGAATTTAGTCTATCACTCTAAAAACTTATCAATTCTATGCCTGTTGAATAATATTTTCCTATTTATTTGCACTTCACCTTGAATACCCCGCACAAAGCCTTCGACTACCCAAGGATTCATGTGATATCTACTAGTTAAGAGTTCATCTCCTTCTAGGTCTTAAAACTCTTCAACAGATTTTAACAATTTAAATGGCCAATTTAAATAGTAAATTAAGATCCGGCATTAATATCATCACAATATTTAAAACATATTTTAGTTTCTAATTCTCCAACGAATTTTAGATTATCTTATTTATCTCTTCATAATTGAAAGGAGAAAGTAAAGTAAGTACTCAGAACACATTGAATCTAAATAACAAAACATATAAATAAAACTTTGAATAAAATTAAAAATACTTATCTCAAGTGTTTCTCCAACTGAACCTCTAATTCCTACTGACTCCAAAGCGAAATAGACTTCAAAAGCACCAACTCTTCCAAACTCTCAATACAAACTCTAAATAAAATAAACTCACTAATTTATGAAGGATAGTAAACTAAAAGTATGGCCCTTAAAATTATCTCTCTAATTTTTGGATTTCTTATTGGGATACTTGGGGTGGGCGTTTTTCTCTCTGGAATAGACTCCTATTTATAGGCTTCAAGGGTTGCCTAAGGCACCTCTTCAAAATGTGTCCAAGTTCAATGAATCTTCTAGAAAGTGTGTTTGGCGCCTAGGCACCGGCATCTGGCGCCTAGGCGCCGAACTCTGCGACCAGTTCTTTGCACCTTTTCACTTTGGATCGCACCTCTTCGCGATCCAAACCGTTTTCAAGCGTCTAAATACAATGTATCACATGTCCTATAATCTAGGAATAACTGCCAATCTTCTAGATGGTCCAATAACCACTCTAACCGTCAAAAGTAGTTACAAAAACAGTCACAGATTTGGTATCGAGCTGGCACTTAGGCGCCGGATTCTGGCGCCTAGGCGCCAGGCTCATTATTTTGGCAATTTTGCATTTTGGCTCCATTTTTGCTCCTTCTTGCTCCTTTTTCATTCTTTTTCATCTTTTTTTCCTTTTTGAACATTTTTGCATCACCTACATCCAAAAACATCAAATACCTTTTATTAAAGCAAAATATCCTTAAAAATTTGATAAAAATCAAGGCATAAAAATAGGTATTTTTTTCATGGATCAAAATCCCCCAAACTTAAATGTTACTTGTCCTCAAGTAACCCTTTTTACTATATAAAATGTATAACATTTAGAATAAAGGTAAATATTTAAGATTCCTTGTAATTTTTGATTTTATAAAGTCTTTAGTAAATCATTAACTAAATTTCACTAAGTTTAATTTTAAGAATTTAAAGAATATTTAACTACCAAATTGTAAGACTTCAAAAAATTTTCATTCATTTCAAAAATAATTGTAGTTTATTATATTAAGATCACATAAATTATTTACAAGAAAAAGATCTTCATGAAAAACTTTTTTAATAAAGATATATGCATAAAAATAAAGTAAAATATGTAATTAGTTTTCTTTTTATAAGATAATTCACGTGAAGCCAATTTTTGATGAGGCATCTCCTCAAGCTTCTCCTCACTTCTTCTTTTCTTTTTTTTTCTTTTTTTTTCACAGTGAGGATTACTGTATCAGGATAGCCTATTAATGATTTTGAACTTCACTATCCTTAACTTATATTTTCAAACTTATACATTTTCACTTAATTATTATAACATGAAGAGTTTTCAAAAAGACTTTCAATCTTTTTCTTTTTCAAGTTATAATTCTTGATTTCTTAATACTTCTAAAATTCAATTATCTCTACCGTGAATAGAAAAAATTCTTAATCTTACTCTTCTTTAAGTTGAATAATTCTATTCTTAAAATCAATCAAAGTTATTAAAATTTTTGGTTAAGTTTACTAAATTATTTATAATTTCAAAAATTTAAGTGATCTTAAATAGATTTTTCATTCCTTATGTTATGTTAATATATTTTTTAGAAAATATTAGTACTTTAAGGACAAATAAAATTTAAATTTGCATGTATTTTCCCTTCCCCTAAACTTAAGTTTTGATATATCATGAAAAATTTTAAAGAATGAGAGAAAGAAAGGCATAATTTTAAAAAGGAATTTTTTTTTTAAGTATGTAAAAACAGTCTACAAATAAAAATTTACTTCTACACATGCTTTTTATGAATATTACTGAAATAATGAAGCATATATAAAAGTAAGGAGGCTCAATTTTTATATCATTAGCAAAATTAAACGACTATACTAATCACAATAACAGAAACAAAACAACATCAATAACTATATAAGAATACTAAACAGTAGGCTAAAAACATAAATAAACATTTATCATAGAAAATGAAAAAAAAAATTTATCCATATTTCAGTCTTAAACACATATCAAACTAGATACTCTAAAAACAGTCTCAACATAAAAAAAAATCCACACAAAGTGACTTAAACAAATCGACACTAACTAACAACAAACTAATCAGTACTAACAAACAAGAAATAAACTAGAAAACAGAATCAACTCATCTCCAGAGGTAAATCAAGCTACTAATCACTATCTGTAGCCTTGTCATCGTCATCACCAAAAGAAAATTCCACATCCTTTGGATCAACATACGGTGAAAATCTATGACAGGTAGGGAACTGAACATCATGCTCAACCTTCAAGAATCTAACTAAAGACTCTGAATACTCAGCATCATAATCACTTTTCCTATGGGTATATTCAGATAGATTATCAATCTTCTTGTCTATAGTATCAACTTTGCAGTGAGTTAGAAATAACTCATTCTGCTGCTCCAAAAATTGATCATGCATTGATTCTCAGAAACTATATGGTGGCTCAGCAGTAGAAGTAGAAGGTCTAGAAGTAGAAGCTCTACCTGGAGTAGGTACAGAAGTAGAAGAGCAGTAGATCTCTTCCCGCGAAGATGATCATAAATACTAACACTCTCTCCGCCCGATAGGCTTTGTAGTCTTCGACTTCTCCTCTGAAATATCAGCAATAACTCCATTGCTCACACATAAAGAATATATCAAGGATGGGAATCCTAATCCCATATAAGTGCTGGATCTTACAATAGACTCCACAGAATCATAGATAATGCTGCCAACATCTTTCGGCTTCCTCTCCTGAATGCAGTAGTTCAGAATAGCTTTATCTCTGGTAACTTCACTCAGGTGGTTGGAAAGAAGTAGTCTAGCAGAAATAAAATAGTGTCAGGTCTTTGAAATACCATTCAGCTTAGAAGATTTAAAGTTTACCCGTTTGTCGTTCCGGATCTTCCAAGCTCCAGCGCCATCAGTCATATATGCAATAATCATCTCCAAATCTCCTTCAGATGGAGATAGACCAGAATAGTAGCACTCGACGGTAGGTGGTAGGCCGTAGAAAATATTGATCCGTTCCGGAGTGAATCCCACTCCGACACCTCTAACGAAGACTTCGTAGTCTTCCGCATCCATAAAGTTGGCATAAAACTCTCGTACAACAGGAATAACAGCAACGACAGTGAAATAACAGAATAGCTGCCAGTTGTGTGCAATGATCGTGTTCACGATCATCTCTCCAGGATTGCAAAAACTGCTCTCCGAGATAAATTTCCTTGATGACGCAAATTCGTGATAACAAAAGTGTGCTGCAGTAGTAGCGAACTTGCTGCTGTCGAAATTTTCTCGTGCTTTTTCGCGCTTAGATTTAGGTGTCATCTAAACGTGAAAGAAAACACAAATAAATAAAGGAATCAAAGATCTAAACTCTTTTAAGCTTAAGAAACTTAAAATGAGTTAAGAAAATCCATGGAAAATTTCTAAAAATCAAAATTTTTCTCCAAAATTTCAGTTTTTAGGAAAAATAGGAAAATCCATGGTAGAAATCAAAAATAAATGGATTAGAAGGTAGATCTGACCTTAAGATGAAGAAATCGAGTGATTTCGGGCTCAAATACGTGACGTTTTGACCTCAAGATGGATCTAAGGGGTGTATTTTCGTGAAAATGAGGAAGGGGATGAAGCTTAGGCGTCATCCATGGCTTTTGGGGGTTTAAATCCCAATTTTCGGGTAGCAGGCCGAACCGGCGCTTAGGCGCCGAATTCTGGCGCCTAGGCGCCAGACTCGCCTTTCACAAAAATCATTTTTTAAAAATTAATTTTCCACCAAAACTTACAAATTCAACTTCTAATTACTCACATAAGAGTATTGCTTCAGTTTCTAACTTCCAAAATATTTTCCAAAAAATTTTAAAAATTAAAAATTAAATCCATCAATTAAATACAAGTTTAAGTCAAACTTTTCTAATTCCATTCATAATCTTCCATTTCGGGCTCAATACAATACAGATAAGTACAATAATAAGATTCATGTCTTACTAATAATCAAACAAAATAATTTCAAAGCAAATACAACGCACATTGAATAATAAAACAAACACACAAACAACTCAATCAATTTACTAAATTGATACAACGACACACTAGATAAAGTCTCGATCTAATCACATTCACTATCTAATCTTCAAATTAGAAATTTCCATTTTCGTCGCAATGAAGATTACTTGTCCTACTTGGGAAGAACACTAACGCCTTTGGAAAATCCGTAGCCGTTTTATCGTCAATCCATTTGTTCTTCGCATACATCTCCACTTGAGCATCTTGATAGGCCGCTAAATGATCGAATTGAAGCTTTTCCTTTCATTCCAAATGCTCGATTTGATGATACATCTCATGGAGGCAATCTCCAATGCTTTTGAATTCCGCTTCAAACTTATCTAGACGACTTGAAAGCTTCTCCAAACTAACAGCAATGAAACCATTTAAGTAAGGTTGAGGATCCTTAGAATACTTATCTATAGCCTCTTCTCCATGATTTCTTCTCTCCATTTCTTCAAAATCTTCTCTTATCTCCTCAAGTATGAAGTGTAAAGGTCGTAACAATGGTTGCTTAGGGATTGGGGACGAAGATGGGGTAGTTTATAGGAGAAAATAGTGTGAAAAACTAAAAATTTTTTATTTTTACACGACCCAGTAACTGTGGTGCTTAGGCGCCTAGGCGCCAGACCCATTGACACATAGTTTACTCTGGCGCTTAGGGGCCGGATTTTGGCGCCTAGGCGTCGGAACCATGTTCGACTCCGTTTCGCCTAACGTCAAATTTCAAAGTTTCGATCTCAAAAATAGGTAAATTAGAATGGTAAGATCAATATAAGCTCAGTAATTAAAACAATGAAGGTTAACTTGATCTCCTTTTTACTCACATACAAAATGGAGTGATCCAAAGTCCAAACTTTATATACTTCAAGATAACCTTAAGCTTCAGTCAATAAAGACTTGTTAGCATCCAATTTTCTAACTTTATATAAAATTAGTCAAGACCGAGGCATAACCTTACATTAAAAATGTAAAAACACACAAAAATAACTATGGGTTGCCTCCCACAAAGCGTTTGGTTTAACGTCGTCAGCCCGACCTACTTAAGTCTTTAATCAGGTAGACTCAACTCGTAAGCCTCTTTATAAATCATTTTTATTTCTCCCAAATAAGGCTTCAGTCTTAATTCGTTAACTTTAAATATTTTTCCTATTTTGGGGTCTTTAATATCCACATCTCCATAATGGTATACTTTTTCAATTATATATGGTCCCATCCATTTAGATCTTAATTTTCCAGGAAAAAGTTTTAAACGTGTATTAAACAATAATACTTCTTGTCCATGCTCGAATATTTTTCCTAAAATCTTTTTATCATGTAATATCTTCATTTTCTCTTTATAAATCTTTGCATTTTCATATGACTCATTTCTTATTTCATCCATCTCATTTAATTGTAATAATTATTTTTCTCTTGCAGTATTCAAATCAAAATTAAACTCCTTTATCGCCCAATAAGCTTTATATTCAAGTTCAACATGTAAGTGACAGTGTTTACCATAAACTAATCGGTAAGGTGAAATTCTGATTGGTGTCTTATAAGTTGTTCTATAAGCCCATAATGCAGAATCAAGTCTATCAACCCAATCAGTTCTTTTAGGATTAATAGTCTTCTCTAAAATTCTTTTAATTTCTCTGTTTGATACTTTAGCCATTCCACTTATTTGTGGGTGATAAAGAGTTGCAATTCTATTTTTGATTCCAAATTTTTCCAGTAATGATTGAATTCTTATATTTCTGAAATGACTTCCACCATCTGTGATAATTACTTTAGGCATTCCAAATCTAGAAAAAATCATTTTCTTTAAAAATTTTAGAACACTTTTGGAATCACAGTTAGGTAAAGCTACAGCTTCAATCCACTTTGAAACATAATCAACTGCTAATAAAATATAAATCTTTCCAGATGATGGTACAAATGGTCCCATAAAGTCTAAACCTCATATATCAAAAATTTCAACTTTCAATATATAGTTTAAAGGCATTTCATCTTTCCTAGATATATTTCCCATCCTTTGACATCGAACACATGTTTTAACATAATGTCTCACATCTTTGAATAAGGTAGGCCAATAAAATCCTGAATTTAAAATTTTAAATGTAGTTTTATCTACTCCAAAGTGTCCTCCAAATTCTGAATCATGACATTTTTGAATAATAGCAAAAGTTTCTTCATAAGGTACACATCTTCGAATTACAGAATCTCTTCCCAATTTAAATAAATGAGGATCTTCTCAAATATAAGATTTAGCATCATTTTTAAATTTCTTAATGTATTTGTTATTCAAACCATAAGGTAGAATATTGCTAACTAAACACTTAACTATATCCGCATACCAAGGTGTTTGGCATTCTTGAATAGCATATAACTGTTCATCAGGAAATTTCTCATTTATATTTTCTTCAATAAAAATATCATTCTTAATTCTAGATAAATTATTAGCAATTTGGTTGTCAGTTCATTTTTTATCCACTATTTGAAAATCAAATTCTTGTAGAAATAAAACCCATCTTATTAGTCTAGGTTTATCATCTTTTTTTGACATTAAATATTTAATATTGGAATGATCAGTATAAACTATGCATTTGGTACTAAGAAGATAATGTCTAAATTTATCAAAGGAATAATCTATAGCTAAAAGCTCTTTTTCAGTAGTAGTGTAATTTCTTTGAGTTTCAGTAAGAGTTTTACTAGCATAATATATAACTTTGAAAATTTTCTCATATTTTTATCCCAATACAGCTCCAATTGCAAAATCACTTGCATCGCACATTAATTCAAAAGTTTTATTCCAATTAGGTGCAATAATTATAGGTGCAGTTATAAATTTTTCTTTTAAAATATTGAAAGCATTAACACAATCTTCATTAAATTCAAATTTAACTTCTTTTTCCAATAAATGACTAAGAGGTTTATCAATTTTAGAAAAATCGTTTATATATCTTCTATAAAATCCAGCATGACCCGAGAAAACTTCTCACATCGATAACGATAGTAGGTGGTTGCAGTTCACCAATAATTTTCACTTTTGCTTGATCAACTTCCATCCCTTTTTGTGAAATTTTTTGACCAAGTACAATGCCTTCTGTGACCATAAATTAACATTTTTCCCAGTTAAGAACTAAGTTTGTTTCTTCACATTTGGATATATTTTCCAAAAAAAATTCAAAAGAAGTTCCAAAAACTGAAAAATTGTCCATAAATATTTCAATTCATTTGTCAATCAAATCACAAAATATTGACAGCATACATCTTTGAAAAGTTGCAGGTGCATTACATAAAACGAAAGGCATTCTTCTAAACGCAAATGTTCCATAAGGACTTGTAAATGTTGTTTTCTCTTGGTCCTCAGGAGCGACAGGTAATTGATGATAACCCGAATATCCATCCAGAAAACAGAAATATGAGTGTCCAGCTAATTTATCAAGCATTTATCCAAGAAAGGTAAAGAAAAATGATCCTTTCTAGTGGTGTTATTTAATTTTCGATAATCAATGCAAATTCGCCATCCAGTAACTTGTCTTGTAGGAATTAGTTCATTTTTATCATTGACAATGACAGTTACTCCTCCTTTCTTCGGAAAACAAAGAATAGGACTCACCCATTGACTATCTGAAATAAGATAAATAATTCCAGCATCTAATCATTTTAAAATTTTTTTTAACAACCTCTTTCATAATAGGATTTAATCTTCTTTGAGGTTCAATAGTAGGTTTAAAATCTTCTTCCATTAAAATCCTATGCATACAGATGGAAGGGCTAATTCCTCTTATATCAGCAATAGTCCAACCAAAAGCTTTCTTATAATTCTTTAACACTCCTATTAATTTTTCTACTTGATCTAAGCTTAGTTTAGAAGAAATAATAACAGGTAAAGTTAATGAATTTCTAAGAAAAACATACATTAAATGTGCAGGTAATATTTTAAATTCCAGTTCAGGGGCTTTTTTAATTGAGGGTAAAAGTATATCATTTTGAGTTATGTCTAAAATTTCCCAGTTATCTTTAATATAATGAGTTTCTTTAAATAATTCTTCTTCTTTTAGTTCTTCATTTTCATCAGTTAATAATTCAATTTCTTCTTCAGGAATGATTTTACATTTTTCTCGATAGTTTTTTTCAATTATAAAATCAAAAATATCCATTCGATAGCATTTTTCTTTGTCAGGGTACTTCATCGATTTAAGAACATTCAATTTAATATCTTGATCATTAACTCTCATAGTTAATTCTCCCACATCAATCATAGCTCGTCCGGTAGCTAGAAAAGGTCTCCCTAAAATAATTGGTATTTCTTTATCTTCTTCCATATCAAGTACAATGAAATCCACAGGGAAGATAAATTTATCTACTTTAACAAGTACATCCTCTATAACTCCTTTAAGGTAAGTGATAGATCTATCAACTAACTAAAGGTTTACAGTGGTGGGAGTAATCTCTCCTAAATTCAACCTTCGAAAAATAGAAAATGGCATGAGATTAATACTAGCTCCTAAATCACATAAAGTTTTTCCACAAAATTTTTCTCCAATAGCACAAGGTATAGTCAAACTTCCAAGATCTTTAAGTTTCTGAGGTAATTTCTTTTGAATTATTACACTACATTCTTCACTTATTGCAACAGTTTCAAAGGCTTCAAATTTTTGTTTCTTACTTAATATATCCTTCGTAAATATTGCATAAGTTGGCATCTGTTCCAAAGCTTCAGCAAAAGGTATGTTTATATTAAGTTTCTTAAAAATTTCAAAGAACTTAGAAAATTGATGATCAAGCTTCTGTTGTTTTAATCTTTGAGGAAAAGGTGGTGGTGGTTTTTCAACTTCCACATTAATGGAAATATTAGTTTGATCTTGATTAGGAGAAGGAGTTTCTTTAGGTTTTTCAATCTCTTCAACCTCAATCTCTTTTTCAATTTCATTCTGCATTCTTTCTTTAATTCCTTTCTACTTCTAAGTTGTACAGCTTTAACATGTTCATGTTCTTTTCTAGTTTCTTTTGGATTAATTTCAACATTACTAGGAAGTGTTCCTGGAGGTCTGTTATTAATTAAATTAGCGATTTGTCCCATTTGATTCTCAATATTACGAATAGCAGTATTTTGATTTTGTAATTGATTACTCATTTGTAAAATTAATTCTTCTATTGATAACTTTTTCTGTTGATTATTAAATCCAGGTGGTGTATAATTTGAATTTACTTAATTATTCTAATTTCCAGTTGGATGGGATTGATTATTACTTCATTGTTGTTGTTGATTATTCCAGTTAAAATTAGGGTGATTTTCCATCCAGGATTATAATAATTTAAATACATATTATTTTTACTAGCAATAGCTTGTAAAGTTTCAATAGTTTGAGAATCTTCCATTTTAGATGAGTTGTTATGTGATATGTTGATGGCAAAATTATCTAATTTCTTAGATATTACAGCTACTTGTGAAGCTAAGATAGAAAAGGCTTCGTTATCATGAATACTTGACATTCTTTTAGGATTAATCCTTTCGAAGGCCATTGAAAATTATTGTTAGCCATTTCTTCAATTAAAGTATAAGCTTCTTCAAATGATTTAGACATTAAAGAACCTCCAAGATGACAGCATCAATAATTGATTTTAGTGATCCAATTAAACCATTATAAAATGTTTGAATAATTAACCAATCATGTAAATCATGATGAGGACATTTTCTTAATAGTTCTTTAAATCTTTCCTAAGTTTCATAAATTGTCTCCCCGTCAAATTGACTAAATGAAGTAATATCATTTCTTAATTTAGCAGTTTTAGAAGGAGGAAAATATTTAGCAAGGAATTTTTGTGTGATATCAGCCCATGTTTTAATAGAATCTGTTGCTAAAGAGTTCAACCACATATTTGCTTTATCTCTTAAAGAGAAAGAAAAGAGTCTAAGTCTAATAACATCATCAGAAACATTGTTATATTTAAAGGTAGCACAAAGTTCTAAAAAACTAGCAAGGTGTAAATTTGGATCCTCATTTGGTGTTCCCCCAAATTGATTATTTTGAACCATTTAAATAATAGACGGTTTAAGCTCAAAAGAATTAGCATCTACAGTAGTTATTTGAATACTATTATAAAGTTCATCAACTGTAGGGTTAGCATAATCTCTTAATGGTTTGTAAACATTTTGTTCATTAATTTCAATTGGATTTTGTAAATTATTATGTAAATTAGCCATCTCTTGATATTTTTGACTTTGTTTTCCTTTTTTAATTCTTCTAACAGTTCTTTCTATTTCAGAATCCAAAGGTAATAATCCTTGAGAACCGTAACTACGCATAAAAAGTAAATAAAAAGTAAAACAAAATAACAAGAAATAAAATTTCTACTTAATTTTTTTTATAAATGTTTTTGTATTTTATATTTTTGTATTCTGACAATAAAAGAAATAAATAAAATAAAAATAAAATAAATATTTAAAATCTAAAAATTTGCCCTCCCCGGCAACGGAGCCAAAAACTTGACCTCAATCCGAGAACAATGTAGTAATTTATGCTCTAAAAAATATGTTATAGTCAATACTTTGACCCAAATAATAATAGCGGTTAGTGTATATAAATATAATTTTATGGAAAATATTTTATACACTAGAGGTACTACGCAAGTATACGTATCGTTTAAAGTAATATAGGGCTTTAAATAAAGACCCCAGTATCGATCCCACGAGGAGGTTTATAGATTTTGAAATATTTAAATTTTATTTTTATGTATTTCTTTTAAAGTTTTAAATTTAATATTTAATTTACTAAAAGCAGAATTAAAGCAGTACTAAAATAATGAGTGATGTAATAACAATAAGCAAACAACTTTCTTCCTTTCAATTAATCCAAGACTTTTTAGATAATATAATATTCGTGGAGAATATAAATTTATGGTATTGTGCCAAATAGAAGGCTCTATTCTTTACCTTCGCACGATAAGTATAAAGAACATCAGCTAATCTATAGATCAGGTCTGAATGTATTGTTAGTAGAATGGGTTAATCTTGGCTCACACTACTAGATGTCCAAGGGTGGCTATGGTCGGCCCTACTAGTGACCCATTCCCACTCTATAAACCAAATTACAAGAATTTAGTCTGTCACTCTAAAAACTTATCAATTCTACGCCCGTTGAATAATATTTTCCTATTTATTTGCACTTCACCTTGAATACCCCGCATAAGGCCTTCGACTACCCAAGGATTCATGTGATATCTACTAGTTAAGAGTTCATCTCCTTCTAGGTCTCAAAAATCTTCAACAGATTTTAACAATTTAAATGGCCAATTTAAATAGTAAATTAAGATCCGGTATTAATATCATCACAATATTTAAAATATATTTTAGTTTCTATATCTCCAATGAATTTTAGATTATTTTATTTATCTTTTCATAATTAAAGGAGAAAGTAAAGTAACTACTCAGAACACATTGAATCTAAAGCACAAAACATATAAATAAAACTTTGAATAAAATTACAACTACTTTTCTCAAGTGTTTCTCCAACTGAACCTCTTATCCCTACTGACTCCAAAGCGAAATAGACTTCAAAAGCACCAACTCTTCCAAACTCTCAATACAAACTCTAAATAAAAAAAACTCACTAATTTATGAAGGAAAATAAACTAAAAGTATGGCCCATAAAATTATCTCTCTAATTTTTTGATTTCTTATTGGGCTACTTGGGGTTGGCGTTTTTCTCTGTAGGAATAGCCTCCAATTTATAGGCTTCAAGGGTTGCCTAAGGAACCTCTTCAAAATGTGTCCAAGTTCAATGAATCTTCTAGAAAGTGTGTCTGGCGCCTAGGCGCCGGACTCCACGTCCAGTTCTTCGCACCTCATCACTTTGGATCGCACCTCTTCGCGGTCCAAATCATTTCCAAGCGTCTAAATACAATGTATCACATGTCCTATAATCCAGGAATAACTGTCAACCTTCTAGATGGTCCAATAACAGCTCTAACAGTCAAAATAACCATCCAAAGTAGTTACAAAAACCATCACAGATTTGGTATCGAGCTGGCGCTTAAGCGCCGAATTCTGGCTCCTAGGCGCCAGGCTCATTATTTTGGCAATTTTGCATTTTGGCTCCATTTTTGCACCTTTTTGCTCCTTTTTCTGTCTTTTCATCTTTTTTTCCTTTTTGAACATTTTTGCATCACCTACATCCAAAAACATAAAATACCTTTCATTAAAGCATAATATCCTTAAAATTTTGATAAAAATCAAGGTATAAAAACAGGTATTTTTTTCATGGATCAATCACATAAGGCTTTTCCTTGAAATTTATCTCCTATAGCACAAGGTATTGTAAAACTTCCAGGATCATTTAGTTTTTGTGGAAGTTTTCTCTGAATAATTGCACTGCATTTTTCACTTAGTGCTACAGTTTCAAAAGCTTCAAATTTTCTTTTCTTATTAAGAATATCTTTCATAAATTTTGCATACTTAAGCATTTGTTCCAAAGCTTCAGCAAATGGAATATTAATAGTAAGCTTTTTGAATACCTCAAAAAATTTAGAAAATTGTTGATCCAATTTTTGCTGCTTAGATCGTTGTGGAATGGAGGTGGAAATTTTTCATATTCATCTTGAGATGGTAGTTGTTTTTCTATTTCAGGTAGTTGTTCTTTAGGTTTATCAATTTCTATCACTTCAGTTTCTTTCTGAATCTTACTCTCTTTTCCATCCTTTAGTTCTTTTCCATTTTTAGGTAACACAGCTTTAATTTGCTCAGGATCTTTTTCATTTTCTCTTGGATTTACTTCAACAGTGCTAGGTAATGTTTCTTGTGGTCTATTATTTATAGCATTTTTAATTTGCCCCATTTGGTTTTCAATATTTCTTATTGCAGCATTTTGACTTTGCAATTGACTTCCCATTTGTAAAATTAATTCTTCTATTGACAATTTCTTTTCTTTAAATTGCTGATTATTAAATACAGGAGGATAAGAAGGTCGATAATTAGAATTATTTTGATAATTCCAACTTCCAGTTTTGATAGGTTGGTTGTTACCCCATTTAGGATTTGCATTATTCCAATTAAAATTATGATGATTCTTCCAACCTGGATTATATTAATTAAAATATGGGTTATTAGTTTTGCTAGCAATAACTTGCAATGTTTCTTAAGTTTGATATTCTTCAGTGTTTCCCGAATTATCATTTAAGTGTGATAAATGAGACAAATTATCCAATTTCTTTGATAAAGCAGCCACTTGAGAAACAAAAATTGAAAGGCTCCATTTTCTTGAATACTAACCACTCTTTTAGGATCAATCCTATCAGAAGGCTATTAGAAATTATTAGTTGTCATTTCTTCAATTAAAGAATAAACTTCATCAAATGATTTAGACATTAAAGAACAACCACCAGCAGCATCAATAATAAATTTAAGAGAACCTATTAAACCATTATAAAATGTTTGTATAATTAACCAGTCTGGTAAAGAGTGATGTGGGCATTTCCTAAGAAGTTCTTTAAATTGTTCCCAAGCTTCATAAATAGTTTCTCCATCAAGTTGAGTAAATGAAGTTATATCATTTCTAAGTTTTGCAGTTTTCGATGGTGGAAAATATTTAGCTAAAAGTTTTTGAGTCATTTCTCCCCAAGTTTTAATAGATCATGTTGTTAATGAATTTAACCAAATCTTAGCCTTATCCCTTAAATAAAAAGGAAATGCCTAAGTCTAAAAGCATCATCAGAAACACGATCACATTTCAAGATAGCACAAAGTTCTAGAAAACTAGCTAGGTGTAAATTAGGATCTTCAGTAGGAGACCCTCCAAACTGATTATTTTGAACCATTTGTATAATTGCAGGTTTTAATTCAAAGGAATTTACAGCTACAGCAGGTAATTGAATGCTTAAATGAATTTAATCACCTGTAGGGTTAGTATATTCTCTTAAAGGTCTTTGCTGATTTTGATTTTCATTTTCAATATTTTGATTAAAATTATATTGAGGTATATTAGCCATTTCTTACAAATTACAAAATTTATTCTCCTTTCTAATTTTTCTTATAGTACGCTCTAATTCAGAATTGTAAGGTATTAATCTTTCAGTTCCTAAACTTCGCATAAAAATATAAGAAAGATTTTTAATTTATTTAAATATATTTTTTTGTTATTTTTTATATTATTATTATATTAATTTGTTTTCTTATATTTAGTTGTAATCCCCGGCAACGGCGCCAAAAACATAACCCGACCGCAATTATGTAAGTGAATTAGCTTATAAAATTATGGCCAAAATTGACCCCAAATCAGATTAAGCGGCTAATGTACGATAATTAAAGATCAAATTTTTTCTAAATAAATATAAATCGTACACTAGGGGTACTACGCAAGTATATATATCAAATTTTATAAATAAATATAAATCGTACCCTAAATATAGAGTTTTTTTTTTAAACCCCAGATATCGATCCCACGAGGATCAATTTAATCAAAAGAAAGAAAACTAATATTTAAAATCTTTTAATTTAAAACTAATTAAAATATGCAAAATATGAAAATTAGCTAGTAATATAATAATAAACAAAGATTCTTTCCTCATACGAAATATTCCATGATTAATAAGCAGATCAAATTAGTTGAGAACTTGAAAATGCTGTTGTGTGACAAATAGGAGCTTATAAATCATTTAACCTTTGCTCCAGGTCATAAAGAACATTAGCTAGTTTTTAAAGATTGGATTAGGACGTATTATTAGTAGAACGGGCTGAATTTCTAGACTCTCACTACTAAGTTCACCCCCAAATGGTTGTCTATGGCCTAGCCTACTAGTGACCTATCACCTCTTTTGTAAAACTAATTTGATTGAATTTAGCCTGTCACACTAAAAACAAAAATCAATTCTACACCCATTAAAGATTGTCTCCCTATTTATTTGCACCTCCCCTTTAAGAGAAATGTAATACATACAAGTTAAGAAGTGCTTAGCCCACTGTCAGATCTTAAGAATTCTCCACAGCTTTTAACAATACAAGAGGCCAATTTGTAAAGTAAATTAAGATTAGAAACAGTATCATCAAAATTTTTTATAAAATAAACTAAGTTCTAAAATCTAATTTAAATCTGTTATTAATTCATTTCATATTTGTAGGGAGAAAGAAAAGAAGACTACTCAGAAAGCATAGAAATTATACCACAAATCATATTCATAAAACTTAAATCCAAAGCACTAAATTTAAGAAACAAGATATAAATACTTATCTGAAATGTAATCCAAGCAATCGTTTGAAGTTTCTCTGACTCCACGGACTCTAACAGGACTTTGACTCTTCAACTCACACTAAACACTCACTAAAATAAAGAAGAAGACATTTAACACTCTTAATTAATTCACTACTCACTAACTCTAATACACTTTATACACTCCACACACACCTTGCTGTAGAAATGATCCTCTATTTATAGATCTCCAGAAATAACCAAGGTTTGCTTAAGGCTCATCCACATTCATTGAATGTTTTAGAATTTAACGGTGGCACCGTTTAATAATTTCTCTCCCGTGTTTATTTTCATTGCATTTGGTTTATAACATGTGGGAAAATGTTCAGGGGCTTCTAGATTGGTTTTAAAGCGTCAATAACCACCCAATAACCATTAAGAAATCTCTAGAATTATTCTGTTGTGTCTGGCGCCTAGACGCCATAATCAGCTTTTTTGCTCTTTTTGACTCAGTTTTGCTCCTTTTTAACTCTTTTTCTTCATAAACTCATTTTGTTGTTCCTGCAACCAAAATATAAGAAATACCTTTCATTAAAGCGTCATATCCTTAAAATATTAATAAAAATTTAATATAAATTTCTATGTAATTTTAAGGTGGACCAAGCACCCATTGTGGTTGTTTTGTACTTCGACCGAGTAGTCACTGTGGGCTTCTTACATGTCTATATGCTTTCTCATTCACCTTGATGTCATGTTCTACTCGTTAGGAGAGTGACCCATTTGTTGGTTGTGATACTCAAATGAGCGCTGCCTATGAGGATGCCTCCACGAGCAGTAGGAGTTTATGCATTATGGGCAACAAACATGTATGACTGTGCTAAGGATCTAAGGGCTCTAAAGTGTAACATATGCGTCATGGACCTGCATTCTTTGGTCTACTATTTTAAAAGTATAAAATAGATATTTTTACTATTATAATATTATCCACCTTACTTTAAAAATTATTTAGGTTAGGCCATATGTGAGGCCACCGCTTTTAAATGTCACTCCTCTCTTATGACATCCTTTAAATTCCTTAGATCTTTAGGGAGGGATCGGCGTGGCTACCCCATCAAAGTCATGCGTTAGCTGAAGACTTACCCCGTTCACATAGGTGTTTGGTTATGACACTTTTACTAGATGATGTTGTAGTCTAGGATCTAAGGTGCTAGGTAGTCTCTTTGATGCCTAACTAATGTTTTTTGTTGGTTTGGTTGCTCTAGCTAGATGTTTGCAAGCTTGATATGCATGGTAATGTATTGGGGCGTTCTTCTACAGGGTGTCGTGCCTACCTACTTGCACACACATAGGTACTGTTATGAGGGAGCATGTAATGATTTTTGACCATTTTTTCTTGTAGGTGTTATTCAACTCCCCCACTTAGGCACGACTAATTATATGTGTTGCATGACTTTCCCCGCTGAACCGCCCTCTGCACACTTTGTGTAAGCTTTAATATTGCAAGATTTTAATATCACTACTAAAAAGGGTTGAATCTCTATCAATGATACCAAAAACTCGACCGTAATTATAAATTTGATAAAAATGTGTATAATATATTTAATAATCGCAGAGTTACTCTTATCAACGCAAGTATACGTATCGCTCAAGTAATACAGGGCTCTATTGGAGTCCTGGATATCGATCCCACAGAGAGTAATTTAGAGGCTACGGACTAGGATTTTAGAAACCAATACAAAATCACAACTTTGTAGTTCGAATTGCCTATTTGTCACTAATATGCAATTGTAAATAAGATGGAATTTTAATAAATTTATTCTACTAACAATTAACTAATTTTTACTAATAAAGTGAGGTTCAATATACAAGTTAACATCCTTCTCCTTGTTAAGAAATTTAAGTAAAATGGTTAAATTGAATTAGTTTAAAACTGTGTTGTGCCAAATAGAAGTATACCTATTTTTCACCCTTTGCTCCAGGCATAAAGAACATTGACTAATCCTATGCTTGGTTAATGAATCTACGGCTAGGCTGGGAGGATTCTGGCTCTCACTTCGGAGCTCCCACATTCCCCTCGCCTGAGGGCTAACATCTACACTTCAACACTCAAACAATAAGACCGAATTTAGGATTTTAGTCTGTCACTCTAAAATCTTCAATTCTACGCCCGGTAAATAATATTTCCCTATTTATTTGCACCCTACTTTCAAGGACTTTGACCTCCATATATCTTGGATGTAATCTTCACTTTAGTTGTTAAACTCAATATATTTTAACAAATCAATTGGCCAGATTTAAAGTAAATTAAGATTTAAATGAAATATTATCACAACTTCTTTAACATTCTCTTGGCACAACTAATTCAAATCACCATTTCAAAAAAACTCAAAACAAGGAGAAAGATAGAGAAACTACTTAGATCTTATGGAGAAGAGATGACAAAACTTGGATTTCATATATAAAAGCAAAGTTATACAAACTAAAATAAGTAAATACAACTTATCTCGAATTACTCCCCAAGCAAACTCCTTGAAGTTCCTCTGAATCTCTTCCTTTCTTCACAGCACACAGAATTCTCCTTTGAAGCGGCAAGGAAGAAGAAATCTCTCACTTTCCTTCCACTCTTACAATCTCTCGAAGAATTCCTCACAATTAACACTAAATTAACTTACTATCTATAACTCTTAGGGAAACCAAGACACTAACAGACACTCACGGACACTCTGGATACTCCTAGACACCACTTGGACCCCCCCTGTTTCAGCCTCAAATTGTTTATTTTAAAGTAGTTGAAGAGTTTCAAAGAGTTGCCCAAGCATCCCTTCAAAAATCGTCCACATTCAATGCGCCTCATGAGAGAATCGACATACTCACCGTCGGCGGCCTCCATCTCGCTGTCGGCAGCCTTCTAGAATACGAGGTTTTGGACATTCTCTTTTAAGGCTCGCTGTCGGCGGCCTCGATCTCGCCTTCGGCGACTTTCATTGTAATTTATTTTCTGAATTCTCGGGAAAAATCCACCGTCGGCGCCGTCGATCTCGCCGTCGGCGCCCAAGGTCAAATCTTCATATTTTTGTCTTTTTTGCTCCAAATTCGCTTCTTTTTGCATCTTTTTGCTCCAATGTCCATAAATCAACATACTTGTAACAAAAAATCAAAAATACCTTTCTTTAAAATGCAATATCATCAAAATCAATATAAAATAGGCATGAAAATTTCAACATATTTTCAATTGGTCAAAATCCCCCAAACTTAACTATTACTTGTCCTCAAGTAATTTTTAGTACTCATGAAAGTTATGATTCATTGTAGTAAAGTTTTAATTCAGAAATAAAATAATTTTGATTTAAATAAATATCATAGTGAGATTTCTTAGAAAGATTTTCAAGTAATTAGATTAACTCTGTAGATGTAAGACTATCTAGTCGTCAAGTCTAAGAGTTCTAGTCTTCTATTCATTTCAAGAATGATTATATGTTACAATATCAATTCACTTAGAATATTCAGATAATAGAAAATTCATGAGGACACTACTAGTAAAGAAACTAGTCCATAAATATAAGTTTATAAATGTATTTAGTTTTCCATTTAGGTTAATCCAAGTGAAGCCAATTTTGGCTTGCTTTTCAATCCTAAATTTTTTTTCTTTTCTTTTCAGGGATTGTTTTTCAATTCTTTCTTTTTTCTTTTTCAAGTGAGGATTACTATATCTGGATAGCATGTTAATAATTTTGAACTTCACTCTTATTTTACTAAATTTGAAACTCAAAGCATTCCTTTACCTTATATGTGATTCATTGTCTTTACATCATTGAACAACAATCTTTTCTTTCTCAACTAAATTCCTGAGATTCTTAATATTTAAAAATATAGTTTTCTTTACTTTAAATAGTTAACTATAGTCTTATCCCATTATACTAAATATATTAACCTACAAAATTAATTTTCATTACCAAAAATATTTCTTTGAATCTTCTACAATATTTAAATAAAATCTAAATATAGTTAACTGAATTAAATTTTATCACAAAAATCATATTTCTAAATTTTGAAAAATATTTTAATTAAGAACACATAACAGTTAATATTTTTCTCTCCGCCCCCACCCCCCCCCCCCCCTAACTTAAATTTTTCAATATAGAGAAATAATACAGTGGAAAGAAAAATTTTAAATATAAATTATACCTTTGCACTTTAAGCGTTTTCATCTTTCTAAAATTTTGCAGGTTCTTCTCAAAACTTTTAACTTCAACTAGCCTGTAATATTACAAACTTTTCTACACATATAACAGATTAGAGAATTTGTTGGGGTAATGAAATTTTAAAATAATTACATAAATTAAAATTTTAACAACCACAATTGATTACACTACACAGTACAATACCAAATAGCATTTGCTTTTCACAACATAATAACAAGCAGTCTACTATTTTATCTTAGAGTCCACAATTACAATTATATTCTACACATCACAATCTATCTAGAAAATGAAATACAAACTACAAACAAAATACACATCTTAGAAAATAATACAGTACACAAAATACAAATAACAGAATAAAAATACTACAACAAAACACACATACATACATCACAATCATCAAAATTAAGATCAAACATTGAAATTCCATACTATGTCTTCATCTCCTTGGTCAGCAGGTGGATTGGGCTGATAGTGAGTATATCAGGGGCATTCAAGAAAAGTAACATCAGGCTCCCCTTTATAGTATCTGGCCTGAGCATCGTAATAAGCAATCTTGAAATCAGAATGCCGTTGAAGATACTCACTATAATGATCGCGTCTCTGCTCTAATCCTTCAATCCTCTGATCTATTCTCTCAAGTCTTTCATCTAACTTTTCAAAACTCTTCCGCTGCAGGGTCATCTCATTCATCAAATCATAAAGGGTAGGGGAGCTAGAGGCAGGAGGGCCATAACTAGTAGAGGGGATATCTCTACTAGTAGAAGGTGTTTTACTCCTACTACCACATCTCCACTCTTCATGGGATTCATATGTCTTTAAATTAGCTTTACTAATGGGTTTCATAGGGTAAACCCATTCTTCATCATCTCTAGCTTCCACTCCAGATAATTAGCAAAGTACATAAATGAGGCCAGGATGTCCCAGCCCTCCACTTGATTCACTCTTTATCGTGGCCAAAATATTCTTTTAAATTATATTCCTCACATTTATACTTCTATTGTTCTGAATACAAAAATTCAGAACCACCCTATCTCTCGACACTTCACTGTGGTGGTAAGTAGGTAGCAGAGTAGAACAAATGAAATAATGTCATGCTTTAGCTGTGGCATTCATCGTGGAAAGAGAAAAATTTATCCGTTCATGTTGCTTAATTTTCCATGTCCCTTTCCCATCAGTGAGAAAGTCAATGACATCGTTCAACAGACCCTCCATGGTTCCAAACGTCTCATACAAGCTAAAGTAAAAATCATGAAGTTCGTAAAAAGAATTTATGCGGGCAGCATTAATCAACAAAAATCCCTCTTACTCTAACAGGCTCGTCCTCAATCTGAGTTAGATTGGTATAAAACTCTTTCACAACTTCAATAGTAGCCTTGTTTGTAAAATAACAGAAGTTTTCCCACTTCCTCTCTCTAATAACTCGTTCAACTTCTCCTCCAGGATTATTAAAAACACTATCTTGTATACATTTCTTTCCTTGGAAGTTAGAAGTATACCTTGACGGGGCTTTAGCATTTACAAATCGAGCCTCGTCAAACTCAAATCGCCTCTTTTGTCGGGGAGCCATTTTTCGATCTATCAAATTTACAAAAATCTAAACTAAACTCCAAAATAATAATAAAATGGATTCCAAATGTGACTTTAAGAATTCTAGATTAAGCTCCATGAATTTCTTCCAAGTATTTTCTCCATATTTTCAATTTTTCCGGAATTCCTAAATGTGGGAGAAATTCATGGTGAAAATAAAAAAAATTTTACATAGGAGGGAAGCTCTTACCGAGGGAAGATGAAATCCGGTGTCAAAATGAGTTGAAATCGCCCCAAATCCAAGATCTCCCAAGCCCTAAGTCAAAATTTTCAGTAAATAAGGGAAGAAGACGATGAATAGTGGCGGTTGACTGGTCAAAATCATGGTTAAAAGGTAATTTTTGATACCTCGTCGTTGGTGGGGTCTTTCGCGCTGTCAGCAAGCTCACGCTCTATTGAATTAAATATCAGTAGTCTCGGGAAAAACACGCCGTCAACGGCCTCGAGCGCGACGTCGGCGAGATTCTTAAATTTTGATCATTTTCCTGATTTTTGCGATTTCGATCAATTTCAAGCCTCATCGACATCCGTTCGATCATTTTAAATATAAATTTCAGTGAATAAGTGATGTATTAACACAAATAAACATTCACAACACAAAACATCACAATTATATATAAAATCCAAGGGTTACAATACACATTACACAACACACATAAGTTAGGTATTTTCTCAACCTCAATTCATCAATTCAGCGTCGCCATCCATGCCACAACATTCTAAACACTAAAAACAAACATTTCAATCATAATCTCAACTATACTGAGATCAAAAAGAAATCTTCGAAAGTAAGCAAACAAATAAATTCAAATCAAGTAGAACATAAAGAAACATACAAAGTAAAGCAAATCTACTACTCCTCCGATTCAGTACTAGTTTCTCCTCTGATATCAAATTTACAAAAATCTAAACTAAACTCCAATATTTAACGGACGAGACTAAGAAGATTCCACTGAAGAATTCCCTTTCTGACCCTTCTATAACCTGTTTTCTCTTACTTCCTAGTCTTCAGTCTCGTCCGTTAAATATTGGTAGATCTCATTCATCAGATTTCTTGTTGGGATGAAGTTGGAATAATGGTAGACAGGTACATTTTCGATCATGTATAACTCATTAATTCGTGCATGAGTAAAATTTATCCACCTACCTCGCACATAGACGCTTCCTGGGTTGATTCCATGCAAATTGGCGTAAAACTCCTTCTCCACAGAAATTACTACTGCGGCAGTAGTGTAGAAAAATACTTCTCATCGTCGTCGCACGATCATTTCTTCAATCACTGTCGAAGGATTTTTTAATCCTCGATTCACAAAGCCTCTTTCTTTAATTAGCCTCCTCTTTGACATCACGTTGTTGAAGAGTCGTTGTGCCTCGGCATTGATGAACTTTCTCCGATTGTACACTCGAAATCTAGGGTAATCAGTGGAACTGGAAGCCATTAGGAAAGAATTTTAACCACTCCGCACACTTTGCGTAAACTTAATATTGCTAGAATTTGATATAAAAGTGTATAAAAATATTCAATAATAACAGAGTTACATTTATCAACGCAAGTATAAGTATCGCTCAAGTAATAAAAGACTTTAATAGAGTCCTGGATATCAATCCCACAAGGAAATTTCAGAGGTTACGGACAAGGATTATAGAAACCAATTCAGAATCACAACCTTGTAAATTGAATTGTCTATCTGTCACTAATATGCAATCGTAAATAAGATGGAATTTTAATAAACTAATTCTACTAAAAATTAACTACTTTTACTAATAAAGTGAGGTTCAATATATAAGCAAACATCATTCTCCTTGTTAAGAAATTTAAGTGAATGGATAATTAGAATTAGTTTAAAACTGTGTTGTGCCAAATAGGAGCATACATATTCTTTACCCGTTGGTCCAGGCATAAAGAACATTGACTAATCCTATGCTTGGTTACCGAATCTGCGGCTAGGCTGGAGGATACCGGCTCTCACTTCGGAGCTCCCACGTTCCCTCGCCTGAAGGCTAACATCTACACTTCAGCACCCAAATGATAGGACCGAATTGAGGATTTTAGTCTGTCACTCTAAAATGTCCAATTCTATGCCCGATAAATAATATTTCCCTATTTATTTGTACCCTACTTTCAAGGACTTTAACCTCCCTGAATCTTGGATATAATCTTCACTTTAGTTGTAAAAATCAACATATTTTAACAAATCAATTGGCCAGATTGAAAGTAAATTAAGATTAACGTGAAAATATTATCACAACTTCTTTAACATTCACTTAGCACAACTAATTCAACTCACCATTTCAAAAAAAATCTCAAAATAAGGAGAAAGACAGAGAAACTACTCAGAACTCATGGAGAAGATACGACAAAACTTGGATTTCATATATAAAAGCAAAGTTATACAAACTAAAATAAGTAAATACAACTTATCTCAAATTCCTCCCCAAAGCAAACTCCTTGAAGTTCCTTCGAATCTCTTCCTTTCTTTACAGCATACAGAATTCTCCTTCGAAGCTGCAAGGAGGAAGAAATCTCTCACTTTCCTTCCACTCTTACAATCTCTCGAAGAATTCCTCACAATTAACACTAAATAAACTCACTCTCTAAAACTACTAGGGAAACCAAGTCACTAATAGACACTCTAGAAACTCCTTAACACCACTTGGACTCTCTTGGACCCCCCATTTTCGACCTCAATTTGTTTCTTTTAAAGTAGTTGAAGAGTTTCCAAGAGTTACCCAAGCATCCCTTCAAAAATTATCCACATTCAATGCACCTCATGAGAGAACCAACTTTCTCGCCGTCGGCGGCTTCGATCTCGCCTTCGGCGGCCTTCTAAAATACTTGGTTTTAGACCTTCTCTCTTAAAGCTCGCTGTCGGTGGCTTCGATCTCGCCGTCGGCGACCTTCTTTGTAATTTATTTTCTGAACTCTTGGGAAAAGTCAGTTGTCGGCGCCCAAAGTCAAATCTTCATATTTTGGTCCTTTTTGTTTCAAATTTGCTCTTTTTTGCATCTTTTTGCTCCAATGTCCATAAATCAACATACCTGTAACAAAACATCAAAAAAACCTTCTTTAAAGTGCAATATCATCAAAATCAATATAAAATAGGCATAAAAATCTCAACATATTTTCAGTGGGTCAGAATTCAAGTGAGTTTCCATTTGTTTTGGGAAATAAAGAGTTTAGGAACCGTCACTGGAAGTTTATAAGGGAAAATTTCTGCCAAAAAAGGCCAAAAACAGCCATTTCAAACTCCAGAAACTGTCCACTCACCGATCTCGCCGTCGGCAGCCTCGATGGCACTTTCGGCGAGATTTGTGCAATTAAATTTCAGGGCTCTCTGGAAAAACCCGCCGTCGGCGGCGTCGAGTGCGCCGTCGGTGGCATCGAGTGCGCCGTCGGCGCCCAAGTAAAAATTTGCACAAAAATGTTGTGGTCTAAATACATTCCAAATTTTCTCTATGGATCCAAATTCCATGATGATCAAAGGGTAAATACAAGTAGTAGAATTCAATACTACCACATACTAATGATATATTAAAAAAAATACTCAACAAATAAAGATAACTATGGGATGCCTCTAATAAAGAGTTTGGTTTAACTTCATCAGCCCGACCTATTCAGGTGTTATTCAGGTTGACTGAGCATTAAAACCTCTTTAAAGTTCGGTTTTTTACCCACAAAATATGGTTTTAATCTATGTTCATTTACCTTAAATCTATTCACAGTATTTGGATCTTCAATTTCAACAGTTTCGTATGTATAAACTTGAGTCACAGTAAAGGGTCCTAACCAACGAGACTTCAACTTCCCAGGAAATAACTTCAGCCTTGTATTGTAAAGCAAAACTTTTTGTCCTGGTTCAAAGTTCTTCTAGTTAGTATTCTGATCATGCCTTAACTTCAGTTTTTCCTTATAAATTATGTCGTTATCATAAGATTCATTTCTTAATTCTTCCAATTCATTCATTTGTAACAATCTCTTCTAACCAGCATTATTCAAATTATCATTGATTTTTTTAATCGCCCAATATGCTTTATTCTCCAATTATACTGGTAAGTGGCAAGTATAAAAATGAGTCTGTAAGCAGTCATTCCAATAGGAGCTTTATAAGCAGTCTTGTATGCCCATAATGCAGTATCAAGTCTTGTAGACCAATCTAATCTTTTAGGGTTAACAGTCTTTTCTAGAATTTGTTTAATGTCATTATTAGAAACTTTAGCTAATCCACTGGTCTGAGGATGATAAGTAGTAGATAATCTATGAATAATATTAAACTTTTTTGTCAATCTCTGAATATATTTATTCCTAAAATAGGATCCACCGTCAGTGATAATCACTCTCGACATTCCGTATCTTGTGAAAATATTTTTCATTAAGAATCTTGAAACACTTTTAGCATCACAATGAGATAAAGCTTGTGCTTCAATCCACTTTGATATAAAATCAACTGCAGTCAAAATATATAAGTTACCAAATGAAGGAATAATTGGTCCCATGAAATCTAATCACCAAACATCAAAAATCACAACTTCTAACATGAAATTCAGAGGCATTTCATTTCTTCTAGATATATTACCTACTGTTGGCATCTATCACAAGTTTTGATATATCTGTAAATATTTCTAAAGAGAGTAGGCCAATAAAATCTAGCTTGCAAAATTTTATGTGCAGTTTTATCAGTTTCAAAATGTCCTCCAAATTCAGAATTATGACATTTTTGAATAATTGACCTAATGTTATATATATGCATACTAAAAATTCAATCCCCGGCAACAGCGCCAAAAACTTGACCCGCAATCCGCTGATGACAAATATAATAATTAATGCTTTCAAATATATGTAATAGATAATAATAGCAACTAGTGTATACAAATATAGTTTTATTGAAAATATTTTACACACTGTAGGGTACTATGCAAGTATACGTATCGTATCAAGTAATATAAGGCTTTGAAACAAAGACCCCAGTATCAATCCCATGAGAAGTGAGTTATGGATTTTTAAATATTTTAATTTTCTTTTTATGTATTTCTTTTATAGTTTATAAATTTGATATTTTTAATTTACTAGATGCAATAATAAAGCAGTAATGAAATGATTGATGTAATAAGCAATAAGAACACAACTTTCTTCCTTTCAATTAATCCAAGATTTTCTAAGATAATGATAATATTCGTGAAGAATATAAATTTATGGTATTGTGCCAAATAGAAGCATTCATATTCTTTACCCTTTGATTCGGGTGTAACGAACATTAGGTAACTCTATAGATCGAGTCCGGATGTATTGTTAGTAGAATGGGTTAATCTGGACTCACACTACTAGATGTCCGAGGGTGGCTATGGTCGGCCCTACTAGTGACCCTTTCCTTCTCTATAAACCAAATCACGAGAATTTAGTACGTCACTCTAAAAACTTATTAATTCTATGCCCATTATATAATATTTTCCTATTTATTTACACTTCACCTTAAATAACCCGCACAAGGCCTTCGACTACCCAAGGATTCATGTGATATCTACTAGTTAAGAATTCATCTCCTTCTAAGTATCAAAACTCTTCAACAGATTTTAACAATACAAGTGATCAATTTGTAAAGTAAATGAAGATTCGGTATTAATATCATCACAATGTTTTAAAATATAAATGGTTTTTAATTTTCCATCGAATTTTATATTATCTTATTTATCTTTTCATAATTGAAAGGAGAAAGTAAACTAACTACTCAGAACACATTGAATTTAAACAATAAAACATGATAATAAAACTTAGAATAAAATTACAAATACTTATCTCAAGTTTTTCTCCTACTGAACCTCTGAATTCTTCTGACTCTAAAGCAAATAAACTTCAAAAGCCCCAACTCTTTAAACTCTCAATACACACTCTAAATAAACTCACTAATTAATAAAAGTGGCCCTAAAGTATTTCTCTAATTCTCCCTCTAGATGGGGCTCTCAGATAGGGGAACGTATGGGGGGCATTCTTCTCTGAAGGAGTACCCTCCTATTTATAGGCTTCAAGGGTTGCCTTGAGGCACCTCTTCAAAATGTGTCCACATTCAATGAATCTTCTAGAAGGTGTGTCTGGCGCCTAGGTGCCTAGGTGCCGGACTCTGCGTCCAGTTCTTCGCACCTCTTCACTTTGGATCACACCTCTTCACAATTAAAACTGTTTCCAAGCGTCCAAATACATTGTATCACATGTCCTATAAACCAGGAACAACTGCCAGTCTTTTAGAAGGTCCAATAACCGCTAACATCGTCAAAATAATCATCCAAAAGTTGTCAAAAATCTTGACAGATCCCGTATCAACCTGGCGCTTAGGCGCCGGATTCTGCATTTTCCTCCATTTTTGCTCCATTTTAGGCGCTTAGGAGCTAGACCAATAATTTTGACAATTTTGCATTTTGGCTCCATTTTTGCTCCTTTTTGCTCCTTTTTGCTCCTTTTTCACTTTTTTTCTTCTTGAATATTTTTCCATCACCTATATCCAAAAATACAAAAATACCTTTCATTAAAGCATAATATCCTTAAAAATTTGATAAGAATCAAGGCATAAAAATTGGTATTTTTTTCATGGATCAAAATCCCCCAAACTTAAATGTTACTTGTCCTCAAGTAACCCTTCTTACTATATAAAATATATAACATTTGGAATGAAAGATAAATATTTAAGACTCCTTGTAATTTTTGATCTTATAAAGGCTTTAGTAAATCATTAACCAAATTTCACTAACTAAGTTTAATTTTAAGAATTTAAAGAATATTCAACTACCAAATCATAAGACTTCAAAAATTTTTCATTCATTTCGAAAATAATAGAAGTTTATTATAATAAGATCACATAGATTATTTACAAGAAAAAGATTTTCATGAAAAGTCTTTCTTAAATAAAGATTCATGCATGAAAATTAAGTAAAAGTATGTAACTAGTTTTCTTCATATAAGATAATTCAAGTGAAGCCAATTTTTGATTAGGCATATCTTTAAGCTTCTCCTCTTTTTCTCTCTTTTTTTTTCACAATGAGGATTACTGTATCTGGGTAGCCTGTTAATGATTTTGAACTTCACTATCCTTAACTTATATTTTCAAACTTTTACATTTTCACTTAATTATTATAACATAAATAGAATTTCAAAAAGATTTTCAGTCTTTTCTTTTTCATGTTATAATTTTTTATTTCTTAATACTTCTAAAATTCAATTTTTTTTGTTATGAATAGAAAAATTTCTTAATCTTATTCTTCTTTAAGTTAAATAATTATATTCTTAAAATCAATCAAAGTTATTAAAATTTTGGTTAAGTCCACTAAATTATTAATAATTTCAAAAGTTTAAGTGATCTTAAATAGATTGTTCATTCCTTATGTTATGTTAAGATTTTTTTTAGAAAATATTAGTTTATTAAGGACAAATAAAATTTAAATTTGCATGTATTTTCTCTTCCCCAAAACTTAAGTTTTGGTATATCATGAAAATAATAAAGTATGAGAGAAAGAAAAGTATAATTTAAAAAGGAATTTTATAAGCATGTAAAAAAATTCTAGAAAGAAATATAATTTACTTCTACACATGCTTTTTATGAATTTTACGAAATAATGGAGCATATAAAAATAAGCGAGCTCAAAAATTTTATATAGCGATAGTTGAATTAAATAACTATATTACTAACGAAATAAAATAACATCACTAACTATTCTAAAATACTAAGCAGTAGGCTAAAACAAAAAATAAACACAAATTCATTCAAATTTCAGTCTGCAACTAAATATCTAAAACAGTCTCAATATCAAATAATGCATATAAAGTCTCATAAACAAATCTAAACTAGTAAACAACAAACAACAATCAGTACTAGCAAACAAAAACTAAACTAACAACAAACTCTGCACATCTCAGAGGTAAATCAGGCCACTAATCATTGTACGCTAGCCTCGTCATCGTCATCATCGAAAGAAAACTCCACATCCTTAGGATCAACATATGGTGAAAATCTAGGACAGGTGGGAAACTAAATATCATGCTCACCCTTCAAGAATCTGACTAAAGACTCTGAATACTCAGCATCATATTCACTCTTCCTCTGCGTGTAATCAGATAGGTGATCCATCTTCTTATCCATAGTATCAACTCTGCAGTGGGTTAGAAATAACTCATTCTGCTGCTTCAGAAATTGATCATGCATCGATTTCCAAAAACTAGATGGTGGCTCAGCAGTAGAAGTAGAAGGTCTGGAAGTGGAGCTCTACCTGAAGTAGGTGCAGAAGTATAAGGGGCTGTAGCTCTCTTCCCACGAAGACGATCATAGATACTAACACTCTCCCGCCCAATTGGCTTGGTAGATTTCAGCTTCTCCTCAGAAATATCAGCAGTGACTCCATTGTTCACACATAAAGAATAAATCAGAGATGGGAATCCTAGTCTTACAGAAGTACTGGATCTAGCAGTAGACTCCATGTGCGGCTTATTTTTAGGTTATGTGTTTTATTTGAAAAAGGGGGTCGCCTACAGAAATTGTCAGCGAATTTTAATTTAATTTAAATAAATAATTTGAAAAGTAGTATTTGATTTTGAAAGTAATTTTAAATTTGAAAATTTTATGAAATCAAACTGATCTCACATCCCGAATAGTTTATATAAACGAGCACCACATCACAAACCATGTATCTATCCCGAAGAATAGACACATTGTTTGATGATGGGGCTCGATTAAATAAACTAGAAGATTTGTGACATCCGTTTGGTCCGCGAACCAATTTTATAAGCCGACAAGTTCCCTCGTTTAATATGAAAACATTAAACGGGGTTTATATTACACAGGTTCTTAAAATTCTCTATAAGGGCAAGCCCCTATAGTTAATTACATCTTAAGTGACGTAAATCACCTAAGAAAACTCTCGATAATAATCGTAGTTACGCTCTCAAGAATTTCGAGGTTTAAGTTTTCGAGGATTGAGTTTTGGAATTTCGATTGGGGATGGATCAAATTTGAAACATTTTGTTTTGGGAATTCAAAGGAGGAAGGCTAGGAGAAATCACAGATTCGAAGCGAACTTCGGTAATTTCCCGACTATCCTATTGTTTGGTTTGAATTTAGGAAAGTCCTAATGTTTATTTAATGTTTTGATCTTGCCGATTTTAATTAGTTAGGACTTATATTTGTATGATAAAATGATACAAATAGCCTCGAAGAGGTGAGGGTTTATGTCGTATCGGACGACTACCTCGGAATCCTAAAACCAGTTAGGGCTTAATTTGCATAACATGATTATGCAAATGCCTAACGAAAAGTTGAGGATTTATGTTGCACTAGGCAAACTACCTCGAAGTCCTACGGCTTGGTTATTTAATTCTAAGGAAAGTTTTGCTGAAGTAGACTCAGGTTTTGCTGATGACGATGGCCGTCGTTGCCCACCATGCTCCGAGCTCCTTGTTGTTGCGGAGGTTTAGTTTTAGAAGTCATAAATCGGGAGATGGGAGAAGTGTTTGGTTTTAGAGAAAGTCTTAATTTCCATGTGTCTTTAATATTTTAATTAAAACGAGGTCTTAGAGTTGATTAAACGAGCGATTAAGATCCCGCGGTTCCGTCATCCCGGCACCGTTATTTTCATCGAATTCACTTAGTCCGGATGAATTTGCTAATCTCGAATCGAATGAGTTCCGCACTTTCATTTAGACCGTGGGAAATCCCGTTAGCAACACGTGGGTTACATCATCCGAGGTATTCCCGATCATTCAATGAGACGTTTTAATTTAGTTGTAGTTGTAGTTTTGTTGTTCGTTTGTGATTAAATTTTGAGTTGTCTTATATTTTGAAATGTTGTGGCGGTGAATTTTATCTTGTAGTGTCTTTTAATTTAGTTATGGGTTTCAGTTTTGGTTTCTGTCCTAAAGGTGTAAGTTTTCATGCAACAGTTGTTTATCATGCAAGAAAGGTAAAGTGCAACACGAGTAAATGAATTGCGGTAAGATAAATTGCAATAAAATAAAAGCGTACCTGGAGGGTCTTCCCGTCATCCCAAGCTGCACTTAAAATACAATTAGAATATTTAAGCATTCAAAGTAAGTTCCTAGGTAAAGCTAGGGAAGGGTTATGGTTTTTACCAAGTTCCTAATCCTATAGCTAGTCATTTCTATGACGTCTAGGTTCTTGTATTTTAGTTTGAGGACGATTTTCTTCATCGAAGAACAACTAAGTTCAATTGTTCTTATAAATATCCTATCATATTGAGGAAGTGCTTAAGACGAATCTTAAACATCTTTTCAATATTTCTAGGATTGTTTTAAGTCCGAATGAATTTAATTACACAAATGAATTAATCGTCCGAGAGTTTAAGTTTTGTTGTCTTGCTCGATGAACTAGGACATTTGAATATCCTATGAGTGAAGTAACACTTCTTTTAACACTCCTTTTAAGAGTTATGACATCACGAGCTTTCGAAGGCAAATTGATGTTCAAGTGATTTATGATTTAATTTAATTTCATTTAATGGGCTTAAGTTTGGAATAGTGTTCAAGTTGTTTTAGATTTATTTCTTGAATTTTTTTTTTTATGTCTTAGGAGATGTTATATTTAATTCAATTTAATTTAACTTAGTTCAATTTAATTTAATTTAATTCAATTTTAATTTAATGTGGTTTAATTTAATTTAATTTAATTTAAGTTAATATAATATGATTTAATTTAATTTAATTTAATTTGATTTAATTTAATTTGATTTAATTTAATTTAATTTAATTTAATTTAATTTAATTTAATATGATTTAATTTAATTTAATTTTAATTTAATTTAATTTAATTTTAATTTAATTTAATTATAATTTAATTTAATTTTAATTTAATTTAATTTGTTTTAATTTAATTTAATTTTAATTTAATTTAATTTGTTTTAATTTAAATTTTTTATTTTAAAGGGATTTGCTTTAAACAATTTAACCTTAACTTAATTTAATGATTAAGTCTTTTAGCATTTTAGACCTTAAACTTGGATTATCATCTTAATTAGGAATTAAATATTATTGAGATGATTAATTTAGGGATCCTTAAATTAAAGAACAAATCTCTTCCTAATAATATCCCTATTTTAATAATTCCAATTTTATTATTCTTCCAAATTTAATCAATTATTTAATTAAGGTTTATTTCAATTATATTAAATTGTTTAGTAGGTTTCTACCCTTTAATTATTTAAATTTCAATCATCCAAATCAGGTTAAGATCAAATATTTCACCTATTAATTTTATTAAGCCTAAAGTTTTAATTAAGGGTTAAAATTTTAATTACCATTTTGCCCTTCAAGCCTAATAATTTCATAACTCACTAAATTGAGCTCAAATGAATTTGAAATTTTTATGTGACTTCACTCATATGTCAATAAAGACATTAGAGGAGAAAATGTGATTTTTCTGTATTTAATTTATTTATATAACTATTTTTGGTGGAAAATAAGGATTTCCAAGGAAAATTCAATAATATGACCAAGGAAAAGTTTCTGTCCTTAAGAAAATTATGGGACATTCCTAATGACTGAGAGGACCACTTGGACCAAGTTTTGTGATTTTTTGAATTATATTTTATTTATTAGAATTATTTTAAGTTCTGGAGTATTAATTAATTTAAAAATAGAATATAAGTTGAAAAATGAATTTTATAATTTTAAAATTCTCTCTGATATCAAGGAAATCAGAGAACCAAATTTTGTAATTTTCTGTTTTTTCCTTAATTTATTGGAATTATTTTAGTGGAAATGCTAGAAAATGTATTTTTTTTAATTTAAAAATTACCCCAAGGCTTTAAAATTTAATATCTTATCATAGAGACCTAGGAAAAATATGGGATTTGTTCCTAAGTGATTATATTTCAAAATATGACATTTTGGTGAATTTTATTATTTTTGTGATTTTTATTATTTTTTAATTATTAAAATATTAAAATAATGCTAAAAAATTAACTTTTTTAGAAAATTGAAATTTTAATTTTCTTAAATTCCTCTGATATCAGAGAGGCTCCAAAACCAATTTGGTGAATTTTTTAAAGGTATTTTGAAAGTTATGAATTTTTAATGTTTAAAATGACTAAATGGCTTAATCAACCCATTTAGTAGGGCTAACCAAGTCAATTGACTTCAAATTTTTATGGTGGGTTCCTCCGATCCTAAAGGTCAGTGGAGAATTGATTTCAAGTCAATTTGATGTATGGTTAGCTCTAATTAATTAGGGGTCTATTTTGGGTGTTTAAGCCAATTAGGGTTATTTTGAGTGAATTAACTCAAGTCCTATTTTTCCTAGGGTTCTCTGGTCATAAGAAACATCACCAAAGTTTCCTAGAATTTATTTCACAACATACTAATTTTTGGAATTAAAATACTCAAAATAGCCACATGCATTTGAAAAATCAATAACTTTTCACAGAGATGGCCTCGACCTTGGAAAATTCGGGGAATGTTCCCAAGTTCGGAGGCTTCAAAGCTCCTATGGTCTCATGCCATGGTGAATTGTATGAATGCATGGAGAATTGAAACAATGCAGGGAGTAAATAATTAATTAAAAATAAAGTACTTAGACAAAATTAATTAATTTCTTTTCCACATTATTCTCCTCTCGTTCACTCGAGCGAGAGGGTATTTTTATTTTATTTTTGTGATTTTTCTACACAAAGATATGGATTTTTGAAGTTACGGTATTTAAATAAATCGGAAAAATCCCTAATTTCCTACTTATCCACGCGGCGCCGTGTCAACCTCGGCGGCTCCGAAGGGGTACGTGTCGCGCCGTGATTGGGCGCCGCCATCCGAGTCGGCCGTCCCGGGACCCGCGGTTCACGTATCATTCCACGGTCCGGCGCAATCCGAACCGTCCGCTCGATACACGCGCGATCCAACGGCTCTCGGTCATCATCTACGACCGGTGTGCACCGTGATCGTCAACCTTCTAACCCTAATTTCTCACTCGATTCTCAACGGATTTTCGTGTTCTTATGCTCTATGGATTCGTCTTGAAGAGACGAACACATCCATACGGTAAACATGCATTGAAATTTATTCAAATGAAATAGAGAATCTCTGTAAGCTACGGAAGAAGAATGAGCTCATACCTTTGCTCGGAGAAGTGAAGCTTCGATCCGAGAGTTGTGTCACCTTCGATTGGGTCCAAGTAAGCTCCGGATGAAGTCCCTGGCTCTGGTGAATTGTCCAGCTATGAAAGTGACCACGGCCGATCACAAAGCTTGGAGGCTGGAGCAACTCGGTGGCTCGGAGATGGGGCTTTCGGTGGGAAACTTCTCCTCTTGGTCCAGTGAAGGTGTAGGACCAATCGATTTGGGGATTGGCTCACCGTGAAGAAGTGTCCTGGTTTTGGGCTAAAGTTTGAGCTCGAAATTGAGCTCACTGGAGGGAATTGAGGCTGGAATCGGTGGGGATCAAGTGCTCTATGTGTGGAGAGTGATCTGGAATGAGTTTGGCAGAGTTTCCTTAAGGTTAGGTTCAGCACCTCCTTTGGCCGTGAGGGTGAGGGGTTTAAATAGGAGAGGCTGGAGGGCCTCCCAGGGGGGTTTAAGGCTGGGGATCAGCTGCTCGCAGTGAGGAGAAGGAGAGCTATGCTGTCCATTTGGGTTGAGACAAGTCGAGCAGGGAGGATTGAATTTTTGGCTCCTCCCGAGGTCTCGGCCATGGTGTTTTCCGGCGGCCTGGTGGTCGGCCGGCCGAGCATCGGTCACCATCTTGTTCGGGTGGGTCGTGGCTGGGGTTTGGTGCATTCGATCGAGGTTTGACATGTGTAAAGTGGTTGAATCAAAGTAGAAAGGGAAGGGGCTATTTTAGCTTATTTTGGTCAATCCATGCAAATGGGTTGGGTGCACCTCCCCGAGACCCGGTTTTGGGTGAGGAGGTCGGGTGGGTCAATCTCCCATGTGTGGTGGAGTCTCCATCAAGGATTAGGTGGCAAAGCATGGTTTAGAGTGTGACATGCTTAAGGTAAAAAAGGCTTAAGAAGGATTAGGAAAGGGGGTCCTCCTTTTTCCATTAATGGCTTGATCACATGTCAAACTCTCCATGGCTTCATGTGGCTTGTCCATGGCTTGCATGGCTTGTCTTTGGCTTAGGGAAAAGTTTAGTCAATTTCATGAAAATGGATTTTAGGAATTTTTTGGTAATTTGATGGAAATTTGTATGAAACTTGATTTGGAATGATTTGATGATGAATTTAGGACTTAGGTATTGAGTTTAATTGAAAGTATGATGAGGGGAAATGTCATATAGGCTTTGGGACCAATTTTGGGCCTTTGGATGTGGTAAAGGATGGGCTTTTAAAATGGTTTAAGGAATGGGCCTTTAAGTTTAAAAATGAGTTTATGGATGGAAATTTTGTAAAGAGGTGGGGCTAAATAGTTGTTGAGTTTGGTTTAGGGATGTGTCATGAGTGGTTTGGATTCAATTTGGTGTGATTTGGACTTGAATTGGTTTGAATTTGGGTTTATTTGGTAAGTGGGCCAATGTAGGTCAAATTGGGCTAACTTCGGCCAATGTTGGGCTAGATTTGAAATTGATGTAAAATAAATGTTGGGAAATGTTTTTGGGAGTGTTTCAAAGAGGTTTTGGCTTTGGTTGGGTTTTGATTTTGGGGTTTGGGCCTATTTGGGTTAGGTTTGGGTTTAGGTCAAAATTGGGCTTTTTGATTTTGGGTTGAATTTGAGTGGGGTTTGGGTCTAAACTTTGGGCAAATCATGTTAGTATTTTGTTTATGGGAATGTTAAGGAAGGTTTAGAAAAGATTTGGGGTTAATTGGAGTTGAATTGGGTGAGTTTGGGCTAAGTTTGGGTCATGGGTCCAAATTGGGCTTTAAGGCCAAAAGTGAAATTGGATCCCAATGCCAATCAAATTGGGCTTGGATTTGGTCTAGATTGGTGTTGGGGATGTTGAATTGAAGTTTAGAATTGAATTGGACCAGAATTTGGGTCAATTGGGTAGGTTTGGGTTGACATTGGGTTTACTTTGGGTTAAAATGGGTCAAATTGGGGGTTTTGATAAAAGTGGGGTAAATTGACAGAATTGGCCCATGATGTAGTTGAACAAAATGAAATTGGGAATATTTGGGATTTTCTGGAATTTTCTGGGAATTTTCTAAATTTTTGGATTTTTTGGCTAAGAGGGGTATTTTGGGTATTTGGAGGGTATTGGGAGGTATTTTTGGAATTTTTTGTATTTTTGGCTATGGATGATCAATTTGAGTAATGTGGGAATTTTTGGGATTGATTTTGGAGAATTTTGGGTAATTTAGGTGATTTTGCAAATTTTGGAGGGTTTCAAGGGTTTTGGGTAGGCCAGGCGGGTGTAGGGTCCCGGGGGTCAAAAATTGAAATTTTGGAAAATTGAAGATTGGGTGAATGTAAGTGGAATGAAATCATTTTGGTTGAGCCATGAAGCCATATCAAGCCCACATGAGCCATAAAAGGGACTCATTTGAGGCATCCACTATGTTGTTCCTAACCCTGTCAGCGAGGGCTTAGGGGTTAAGGACCATCCATGTGAACCACCTTCATGAGTCGGGAGGTCGAGTTAGGTATGGGTGTGGTTTTAGGAGGTGTATGAAAGTGTAGTGTATAGGTGTAGTGTGTGTGTAAGCCAACCCTTCACTGGACCGAGCCACCTGGGCGAGTCCTAAGGCCAAAGAGTCCTCATAGGAACTCATCCTTTAAACTTCCACATTTAATTTCAACCCTCTAGGTGATTAGGGGTCTACAATCAATTTTGTGGAGTTTGCAGGGAGTTAAGAAGTGGTTTGAATTTCTAAGTGGTGGGCCCCAATTCTAGTCCTCTAGGATAGTCAAAGGAAAAGCCTAAGGCTAGATCCCAAGTGCTAAAGAGAGAAGAAAAGAAGACCTCATCAAAAATGAGGTCAACAAATGGACCCCCAATAGGTGTGGTGTGCTAACCAAGCACACCGCGCGTATTGGCGTTGACCGAAAAGATCAACAAAACCAACATAGATGTCCAAGTGACAAACTTAGGACGAAGTAGAAGAGTTTCCGCTGGGGAGTGTCAAGTATATCTCCGAGACTCGGAGATTCCCGAACTCTCGGCGGGGAAAGGAAAAGGAGGTGAGTCCCAAATCACATGATCTGGGGGAATTTAATTCAGATTTTCGTTTTGTTTTAGTTTAAATTTTGATGTGTAAGTTTAGATTTTGAGTTTCAATTTAGATTGAGGTTTAGTTTAAAATCAATTTGAGGAAATTTGGATTTGAAATGAGAATTGAAACCTAAGTTCCAACCTCGGGATTGCAAGGAAAACTGGAATTTACGTCCCAGCTTCGGAGTGAGAATCAGAGTTTAAGTGTTGATTGAAGGGGATAAGAATCAGAATTTAGGTACTGATCTCGAAAGTTTAATGAGAATTGAAACGGAGTTTCAATCTCGAAAGTTTAAAGAGAACTGGAATGCGGTTCCGATCTCGGAGGTTTAAAGAGAACTGGAATCCGGTTCGGTCTCGAAGGTTTAAAGAGAACCGGAATGCGGTTCCGGTCTCGAAGGTTTAAGGAGAAATGGAAGCCGGTTCCAATCTCGAAGGTCTAAAGAGAAGTGGAAGCTGGTTCCGATCTCGAAGGTCTAAAGAGAAGTGGAAGCTGGTTCCAATCTCCAAGGTCTAAAGAGAAATGGAACCGGTTCCAATCTCGAAGGTTTAAAGAGAAATGGAAGCCGGTTCCAATCTCGAAGGTCTAAAGAGAAATGGAAGCGGTTCCAATCTCGAAGGTCTAAAGAGAAATGGAAGCCGGTTCCGATCTCGAAGGTCTAAAGAGAAATGAAAACTAGTTCCAATCTCGAAGGTCTAAAGAGAAATGGAAGCCGGTTCCAATCTCGAAGGTCTACAAGAGAAATGGAAGCGGTTCCAATCTCACGAGTCTAAAGAGAAATGGAAGCGGTTCCAATTTCAAAGGTGCTAAAGAGAAATGGAAGCTGGTTCCAATCTCGAAGGTCTAAAGAGAATTGGAAATGGATTCCAATCTCGGAAGTTTATTTGTGTGAAGAGGGATCCGGTCCCATGTCATAAGAACCAAATCGAACAAAGTTCGTGGCTCCGTGTCGATAGACCTAGTCGATCTCCATACAGGAAGAAAAGGTAGGCCACAAAAGTCGAAATGATTTTGATGTGACGAAAAAGGTTTAGGGTTCAGAACTGAAGTGTGGGTCTCCTGTGAGGAAGAGTTGTCCCGACAGAGAATTTCAAAGCTTCTTGAGATAAATCTCGATTTGGAGTTGATTTGAAATGCTTGAAAAGATGAATTTAGAGTGGGATCAGATTTGAGATTCATTTTCATTTTGCTTGTCCTTTAACTTTCAAAAAATTTTTAGCTGTGTATTTAATGTTCATGTGAATTTTATTTAGCGTTCACGTGGATTTTGAAGTTATTTTATGTTTGGATTTTTTTTTAAAAAAAAATAATTCTCATTTATTATTTATATTTTTATTTTCTCTTTTTTTTATCTCATTTTATTTTTATTATTATTTTTTTTTCTTTTCTGTTCTTTGTTCGAAGTTCGTTTAACTTTAATGGCGTTTCCCGATCAATTTGCACAAAAGAGGTGAAGGCCGAAATTGTGACATGGTCACTTTCATTCCAATCATGTTGAAGATACATCATACAACTCGATCTGGAATACATCTCATACAATCCATGTAGACTCAAAACGGACTATGTATGATCTTTGTCGATCCATCCAAAAAGGTATCTGTCAAAAATCCGTGTCTGAATAGTGAGGTACATGGTCAATAACATCACCTTCCAAGCCATCCTTGGCAAGGACGTCGTATGGATGTACGTTGGAGGTGTGATATTTTCCATGTAACTCACAGCTCGTAAGGTCGGAGGCTCTCTAGCTCGGGTCACGGCTGGAAGTGCTAAGGTGCTTTCTGTCGTCCATCCTTCGAAAGTAGCGAGATCCGCTTCATTGGTACTCCGGTATGCAATGTTTAGCGACGTCGACTCCGTTTCCCTTCGGTATCATGACGGAACCTACCGGTAATGGTATCTTTACTGGCCCTCGGAACTCACCCGGGCTGCTTATCCGGAGGTCGGATCCGAATATTATATTACACTCGTTCGAAAAGAAAGCGTGCGAAAGGTCGACAAAGTCGTGATGATCTATGTGCGGGGGTATGCGATCACCCTTCTTGTAAATGTTAATGATGCAAGCTGTTGGGTATGCAATCTGCTGGAAGTACCCTCCATGCTATCATTCTTTTTACCATCCTTTTAATGACTAATGGCATTGGATCCACTCGGCCATGACGGAGTATCCCGGTGGGTTTCCCTTTATCTTCTCGCGAAGTTGTAGCAACATCCACATTGTATTGTAATTCTCCCCTTCCCGGCATCCATCTCGGGGTTCGAGTATGTGTTTTCTCTTAAGCGGCTCGCTCGGCCCATCTTTTTCAAATCCCGGATGCGGTCCACGATTTGTTGTTGTTCGTATTCCGAGAATACGTCCGTATGTAACTCGAGGCCTTCTAGTATGTTGATCCTCCCGCCTCGATTCTCTCGAAGTATTCAAAAGTTTTCTTTTGGACATTACGTATTCTTTCTAGCTCGTATTCGGGATAATTTGCAAATGGCGAGGCTCGGTGACGTCTTGTGGGATATATGGCTCAATCCCTTCACGTTCTCCTGCATACCTCGGCTCCTCGGGGATGATGTCCGTCGGGACATCCTCCGGGGTTGCTTCTGTAACAAGGTCATGCATTACCGGTGACTTCATCTGGTGGCGTAGTAGCCTTCTTTCTTCTGTTCTTCTGGGAGCTGGCCTCCTTCCTTCAGGTTCCCGGCGAATCGGTATCCTTGAAGTATATGCACTGGCAGTAGCAATTGTCTCGTCGCGCTGATCCGCTGCTAATTTAGTTAACATCTTGCGGATACGGCGATTTTTATTTCTTCGTTGAGTTGCTGTGAGAGTAGCTCTTCGTATTTCTCGAATTTACGTAGGTGCGGCGGCGACAAGCCTGCCCTCTGCTGTAGCGACTACGGACTTGATTCTCTTGTCCTCTTCGGTGTTTGCTTTTCTTTTCTTCTGCTTGGATTGGTGGCTTGGGCCACCCACTTTCATTCGTCGGCATCGGCGGTTCCTCTCGGTCGATCGGGACCCGAGTCACTTTCCTCGTATTGCGAGCACTGCCGGTGCGAAATGCGAGTCGATCTCTATTATCGCTCCATCTTTCACCCTCTTTTCATCGAGTGCGAGGCTTACGCCATTTCTAAAGTTCGGGACCAACCGCCGTTCGACATTTCCTGTGAAAAGACAAGGAAAAGGATCGGGGGTCGTACTTAAGAACAAGAACATTAAGAAAATGTTTATTAAAGACAAAAATTTTTTTATTTTTATATTTTTTAAATTCAACCGGAATGAAGTAGGAAAAGATCAGGAAAGAGATTTTGATTTGGAAGAGAGAAAACAAAGAAAACTTTATTATCATGATTTTATTTATTTTAGCACATTTTTTATTATTTTGGGTTCGGACCCGATCATAAGTAATTACTTCACCGTGCTTCTAGGGATGGAAAATTCATTCCTTCGAAACATCGAGTAGCGTAATACTTTTTCAAGTATCGTCCATTGATCGGAAGCATATGTCGTTCTCCTTGGCGATTCACTAGCCGGTAGGAGCCTCCGAGTAGATCGCCTCGACTACGAACGGTCCCTCCCGAGTGGGTTCGAATTTTCCTCCTATCTTGCGGTGTGCGAGAATAGGTCTCTTGAGAACGAGAACTAAGTCACCAACTTTGAAGGTTCTTGGGCGGACCGGTTTGTCATGGGCTTGAACCATCTTAGCTTGGTATAGTTCTAAGTTCTGTGCACTTGCAAGTCTTTTCCCTTCCGGGCTTTCCAATTCTTCTAGTCGCAATTTGGCATTCTCTTCGTCGTGATTTTGTTTGCAGCTGCAATCTCGAGTGAAGGAAGGCTGGACCTCTAAAGGTAACACTGCCTCGGACCCATATACTAAAGCATAAGGTGTAGCTTGAGTAGGAGTTCTGAAGGTTGTCCGGTAGGCCCATAAGGCTTCTAACAACTTCTCGTGCCAATTTCTCTTATTATTGTCCAAAGTCTTCTTTAAAATTTGAACGAGAGTTTTATTAAAAGCCTCAGCCGGAGCCGTTTGCTCTTGGGTAGTAAATTGTTGAATATCGCCGGTCGATTCCGTGTCTCCGACAAAATTGTTGATTTGTGTGCTTCGAATGCGGCCGATTATACGAGATGATTCGCGCGGCACTCCGAAACGGTAGACAACTTGGTTCTTAAAAAATTGTAGCACGTGATGTGCTTTCACTTCTACGAGTGGGACCGCTTCGCCCACTTGGAAAAGTAATGCTGAAGCCGCAAGAATGAAGCGATGTCCTTTTGAAGATGGTGGTTCTATTGGACCCACTATATCCGTGCCCCGACATTCAAATGGCCACGACGCAATTGTCGGATGTAGCACATTTGGAGGTTGGTGTAGAACCACTCCGTGCACTTGGCATTGGTGACAGCTCTTGGCTATTTTCATGCAGTCGGTCATCATCGAGGGCCAGTAGTACCCTAGTTTTTTAATTTTCATTTTCATCTTTGGACCCGACTGGTGAGCGCCACAGAGTCCTGAATGCACTTCTTTAACAATTTCACTAGCCTCGGACCCGCTTAGGCACCTTAACCACATTTGATCAAAAGACCTTCTGTATAATGTGTTGTTTATTAATGCGTAGGACAGAGTTCTTTTCTTGATTTGGTGGGCTAACGACCTATCGTCTGGTAGTTTTCCTGTTTGCAGGTAGTCTATTAATGGTCGTCGCCGATCTTACGTGTTTTCACGTCCTTGCTTCACGATTGATCCTTTTTCCTTTTCGATTTGTGTATTGTGTCCATGTCGAGTCGTGATAGGACTCGACGTCACGTGAGCCGACACTTCCACTGATTCATCTTGCAAACAGGCAAATTCTTTTGCGAGACGGGCTAGCGCATCCGCTAAAGCGTTTTCCTTTCTAGGAATTTTGTAGATTGTCACATTTGGAATCTGTTCTAACAGCTGTATGGCATACTGGAAGTATTGCTCGAGTCTTGGTTTTAAAATTCTGTATTGTCCGGCGATCTGTTGAATGATTAACTGCGAATCCCATAGATGTTGATGTCTGTTATACCCATTTGAATAGTTAATTCCAGTCCTGTTATGAGGGCTTCGTATTACTGCTTCGTTGTTCGTACACGGCTCCGTTAAGTGGTAGGAATATCTTAACATCCCCGCTCCGGTGTTATAAAGATTAGTCCGATCCACCGCCTTCGGGTACTATCACTTGCGATTCTTCGTCTTTGCGTGCTTGAAGATGCTCGTCGAAATACAATTCCCAACGTCGATCATCGGGGTCTTCTAAGCTCATTATTTGTTCATCCGGCAAATCGTCATTGAGAGGCGGTTCTGCCGGCAAAGGGTGTCGTTGCGAGGAAGTCTGCTAAGACTTGTCCCTTTACGGAACGAAGAGGCACGAAAGTTATATCGAATTGCAATAATATCATTGACCATCGGCAAGTCTGCAGGAAGCGTTGGATGGGTCATCGAGTATTGCAATGGATTAAATTTTGAAATCGGGTTGACCTTATGAGAAAGCATGTAATGCACGAGCTTTTGAGAGGCGAAGATCGAGGACGAAACGGTGCTTTTCAATTGCGGGATACCTTATTTCCGTCGGCGATGAACGACGGCTTAGGTAGTAAAGAGCATTTTCTTTACCCTCATCATTGACACAAGCTAACGGAGCTCCGAGAGAGTCGTCTAAAGCCGCGGTATAAAGTATTAGCGGTCTACCCGAGGCTCGGGGCTGCTAAGACGGAGGTGTCATTAAATTTTGTTTAATGTCCTCGAAGGCCCTCTGGCATTTCTCCTCCCAAATAAATTTGGCGTCCTTTTTAACTAGTGCCGAGAAAGGTCGACACCTACTCGACAAGTTTGAGATAAAGCGTCGAAGATATGCCAGCTTCCCTTGAAAAGATCGTAGTTGTTTTAAGGTTCTGGGAGGCGGCATTTCTAAGATGGCTTTAATCTTTTCCGGGTCGATTTCAATTCCGCGATGTCGGACAACGAATCCTAAGAATTTCCCGGAGGTGACGCCGAGGCGCATTTTAAGGGATTCATCTTAAGGTTAAATTGTCTTAATCGTTCGAAAACAATTCTCAAATCATACGAGTGGTTTTCCTTCACTTTGCTTTTGATGACCACATCATCCACGTAGCATTCGACTTGATTGTGGATGAGATCATCAAAAATTCTTGTCATCGCTCTCGGTAGGTTGCTCCTGCGTTCTTCGATCCCAATGGCATCACTTGTGTAGCAATATACTCCGCTCGGCGTTACGAATGCTTGTAAGTTTTTCATCTTCTGGAGCCATTTTTATCTGGTTGTATCCTGAAGATCCATCCATGAATGAGAATATTTCATGTGTCGAAGCAATGTCAATCATTAATTCTGGGATAGGTAGGGGAAATTCATCTTTCGGACATGCCTTGTTTAAATCTCTGAAATCCACACAAATTCTGATATGACCATCTTCTTTCTGACCGGTACCACGTTGGCTAACCAAGTCGGGTATTGTTCTTCACGGACAAATTTGGCGTCTATTAGCTTTTTAACTTCGGCTATGACTTGTTGTTCGATTTCTAGACGCATTCTTCGGGACCTTGTCGGCCGGAACGAAGCGAGGTCCACTCCTAGCTTATGGATTGCGACCTGCGGAGCTAAACACGGTATCTCATCGTAGCTCCAAGCAAAACGAGTCTTTAAATTCCATTAATAACTTAATTATTTCTTCGGAGTCTTCTTTATTGAGTAAGGAGCTAACAAAGGTAGGTCTAGGTTCTTCGCTAGTACCTAAGTTAACTTCCGTTAACTCATCTATTGTAGATTTGATCTCTTCTTCGAATTACGGTGGAGCATTTCCAATTTGTAAATCTTCGAGTTCTTCACGTAGTTTCCATGCGGTTTTCATTAGACTCGCAAGTGACAACCATGCAAAATTCGGTATCGTCAGTCGATCTCTATCGTGCCGAATCCGAGACCATGTTTTGAGTTGGGTGGACGACCGGAGTTATTCCATAATTTTTCAAAATGTTGTGATCGACCCTTTGTCCATTGTCGAGGTAAGAAACCACGCTGAATTAAATTTTGAACACGGGGAGAGTACCACTCGAAAGGCAATTCCATTAATTCGATGAAGTAGCATCTTCAAATTGTACATTATTTTCGGTTTTGGAGGAAGGAGCACCACGGTAGAATTTGATTGGCTTTGCACCACCGCTACGTACCTCTTTGACCTCCATACCCTCGATCTTATTAGAATGGATCGGGGTCAGGGTCATAGTATGTACATAGTGGTTAATCTTACGTACATCGATTTATATTCTTCGTTTCTTTCATCTTCGAGAGGGATTCTGAATTGCGGCTTCTTCCGACTTATTGTCGCTGCTTCTTGTTCGATTTCTTTTTCTTCTTCAGAACTATCTTCCCAATTAACATTGATGGCTGGTTTCCTCTGTCCAATTGTCCTAATGTCTCTGCCACGACCTCGTCCCCGGCCTCGACCTCGGATGCGAGTTGTGGAGAAACCTTCACCATCTCGCCGTAAGGGAGTGGTGAGTGACTGTTGGACTAGAACTTCAGGTTCTTCGTTGTCCCAATTTTCCTTTGCTTCATTTGTTATGGTATCTCTGGAGAAGATTGTTTTCTTCGGAGGTGCATAATAAGCTGCATCTTCATGGATTTCATTTTCATGTACGGAGAACGGTTGTAAGTCACCTTTAATGCACTGTTCCCCTCCATCGTAGTACTTAATGCATTGATGTAGAGATGATGGTACCATCCTGTTTTCATGTATCCATGGTCGGCCCAGTAGAGCGTTGAACGACGTTTCTGAATCAATTATGTGAAATTTCGCGGTTGTCTTTGCTAAGTCACCGGTCTTCATCAGCAGTGTTATTGATCCGAGGGCTCTTTCTCCTTTCTGGTTGAATCCTCTGTCGGCATATTTTTAGGTTATGTGTTTTATTTTGAAAAGGGAGTCGCCTACAGAAATTGTCGGCGAATTTTAATTTAATTTAAATAAATAATTTGAAAAGTAGTATTTGATTTTGAAAATAATTTTAAATTTGAAAATTTTAAGATATGAAATCAAGCTGATCTCACATCCCGAATAGTTTATATAAACGAGCGCCGCACCACAAACCGTGTATCTATCCCGAAGAATAGACACACTTGCTTGATAATGGGGCTCGATTAAATAAACTAGAAAGGTTTGTGACATCCGTTTGGTCTGCGAACCAATTTTATAAGCCAGACAAATTCCCTGCTTAATATAAAACTATTAAACGGGGTTTATATTACACGGGTTCTTAAAGTTCCCTATAAGGGCAAGCCCACTATAGTTAATTACATCTTAAGTGACGGGAATCACCTAAGAAAACTCTCGATAATAATCAATAATTCTGCTCTCAAGAATTTCAAAGTTTAAGTTTTCAAAGGATTGAATTTTAGAAATTTCAATAGGGAATGGATCAAATTTAGAACATTTTTATTTTGGGAATTCAAAGGAAGAAAAGTAGGAGAGATCACGGATTCGAAGCGGACTTCGGTAATCTCCCGACTATCCTATTGTTTGGCTTGGATTTAGGAAAGTCATAATGTTTATTTAATGTTTTAATCTTGCCAATTTTAATTAATTAGGGCTTATATTTATATGATAGAATCATACAAATTGCCTAGAAGATATGAGGGTTTATGTCGTATCGGACGACTACCTCGGAATCCTAAGACCGGTTAGGGCTTAATTTGCAATGCAAATGCCTAACGAAGAGTTGAGGATTTATGTTGCACTAGGCAAACTACCTCGAAGTCCTATGGCTTTGTTGTTTAATTCTAGGAAAGTTTTGCTGAAGTAGATTCAAGTTTTGCTGACGACGATGGCCGTGCTGCCCACCATGCTCCGAGCTCCTTGTTGTTGCAGAGGTTTAGTTATAGAAATCATAAATCGGGAGATGAGAGAAGTGTTCTGGTTTAGAGAAGTCTTAATTTCCAAGTGTTTTTTTGTGTTTTAATTAAAACAAATCTTAAAGTTGATTATAACGACACCGGTTAAGATCCCACGGTTCCATCCTTCCGGCATCATTATTTTTATCGGATTCACTTAGTCCGGATGAATTTGCTAAACTCAACTGAATGAGTTCCACACTTTCATTTAGACCGTGGGAAATCCCGTTAGCAACACGTAGGTTACATCATCCGAGGTATTCCCGATCATCCAACAGGACGTTTTAATTTAGTTGTAATTGTAGTTTTGTGTTATTGTTTGTGATTAAATTTTGAGTTGTCTTATATTTTGAAATGTTGTGGAGGTGAATTTTATCTTGTAGTGTCTTTTATTTTAATTTTGGGTTTCAGTTTTGGTTTCTGTCCTAAAGGTGTAGGTTTTCATGCAACTGTTGTTTATCATGCAAGAAAAATAAAGTGCATTTGCAATAAAATAAACTGCAATAAAATAAAAGCGTACCTGGAAGGTCTTCCCGTCATTCCGAGCTGCACTTAAAACACAGTTAGAATATTTAAGCAAGTTCCTAGGTAAAGCTAAGGGAAAGGTTTATGGTTTTCTACCAAATTCCTAATCCTATAGCTAGTCGTTTCCTATGACGTCTAGGTTCTTTGTGTTTTTAGTTTGAAGACGATTTTCTTCATCAAAGAACAATTAAATTCAATTGTTCTTATCAACATCCTATCATATTGAGGAAGTGCTTAGGAGAGATCCCAAACATCTTTTCAATATTTCTAGGATTGTTTTAAGCCCAAATGAATTTAATTGTGTAAATGAATCGATCGTCCGAGGTTTTCAAGTTTTGTTAACTTGCTCAGTGAACTAGGACATTTGAATGTCCTATAAGTGAAGTAACATTTCATTTTAATGTTCTATTTAGGAGTTATGATAACTAAAGCTCCTAAGGGCAAAATGATATTTAATGATTCGTGATTCAAATTTGAGTTCAAATTAATGATTTAAGTTTGGAATAGTGTTCAAGTTATTTTAGATTTATTTCTTCATGTCTTAAGTGAGGTTATTTAATTCGACTTAATTTAATTTAATCTAATTTAATTTAATTTGTTTCAGTTTAATTTAGTCTGATTTGATTTAATTTAATTCAATTCAATTTATTTGATTTAATTTCTTAATTTAATTTAATTTAATTTTAATTTAATTTAATTTAATTTAATTTAATTTAATTTAATTTATTTAATTTAATTTAATTTAATTTAATTTAATTTTATTTAATTTAATTTAATTTAATTTATTTAATTTAATTTTTAATTCATTTAATTTAATTTAACTTGTTTATTTAATTTAATTTTAATTTAATTTAATTCAACTTTTAATCTTAATTTAATTTAATTGAAAATTTTTGAAAGAGTTTAATGATTTAATTTTAGTTTAATGATTAAGTCTTTTAATATTTTAAATTTGAGTTATCATTTTAATTAAGAGTTGAGTATTAATGAGATGATTAATTTAGGGATTTTTAAATTAAAGAATAAATCTCTTCCTAATAATATCCCTATTTTAATAATTCCAAATTTATTATTCTTCCAAATTCAATTAATTATTTAATTAAAGTTTAATCATTTTAAATTGCTTAATGGGTTTCTACCCTTTGATTATTTAATTTCAATCATCCAAATCAGATTAGGATCAAATATTTTACTTGTTAAAAATTTTATTAAACCTAAAGTCTTAATTAAGGATTAAAATTTTAATTACCATTTTGCCCTTTAAGCCTAATAATTTCATAACTCACTAAATTGAACTCAAATGAACTTGAAATTTTTATGTGACTTCACTTATGTGTCAATGAAGACATGAGAGGAGAAAATGTGATTTTTCTGTATTTAATTTATTTATATAATTATTTTTTGTAGAAAATAGAAATTTCCAAGGAAAATTCAATAATATGACCAAGGGAAAGTTTCTGTCCTTAAGAAAATTAGGAGACATTTCTAATGACCAGAGGACCACTTGGACCAAATTTGGTAATTTTTTGAATTATATTTTATTTATTAGAATTATTTTAAGTTCTGGAGTATTAATTAATTTAAAAATAAAATAAATGTTGAAAAATAAATTTTATAATTTTTAAAATTCTCTCTGATATCAAGGATTCCAGAGAACCAAACTTTACAATTTTCTGATTTTTCTTTGATTTATTATAATTATTTTGGTGAAAATGCTAGAAAATACATTTTTTTTAATTTTAAAATTACCCTAGAGCTTTAAAAAATTAATATCTCACTAAATAGACCTAGGAAAAATATGGGACTTGTTCCTAAGTGATTAAAATTCAAAATATGACATTTTGGTGAATTTTATTATTTTTGTGATTTTTATTATTTTTAATTATTAAGAATATTAAAATAATATTAAAAAATCAACTTTTTTAGAAAATTGAAATTTTAATTTTCTTAAACTCCCCTGATATCAGAGAGACTCCAAAACCAATTTGGTGAATTTTTGAAAGATATTTTGAAAGTTATGAATTTTTAAAATTTAAAATGACTAAGTGGCTTAATTAACCCAATTAGTGGGGCTAACCCAGTCCAATTGACCTCAAATTTTTATGGTGGGTTCCTCCGATCCTAAAGGTCAGTGGAGAATTGATTTCAAGTCAATTTGATCTATGGTTAGCTCTAATTAATTAGGGGTCTATTTTGGGTATTTAAGCCGATTAGGGTTAATCCGAGTGAATTTACCCAAATCCTATTTTTCCTAGGGTTCTCTGGTCATAAGGAACATCACCAAATTTTCCTAGAATTTATTTCACAACATGCTAATTTTTGGAATTAAAATACTTAAAACAGCAACATGCATTTGAAAAATCAATAACTTTTCATAGGGATGGCCTCGACTTTGGAAAATTCGGGGAATGTTCCCAAATTCGGAGGCTTCAAAAGCCCTATGGTCTCATGCCATGGTGAATTGTATAAATGCATGGAGAATTAAATGTATGCGAGAGAGTAAATAAATTACTAAAAATAAAATGCTGGACAAAATTGAATGATTTCTTTTCCACATTATTCTCCTCACGTGCATCGAGCGAGAGGGTATTTTTATTTTATTTTTTGATTTTTCTACACAAAGTTATGAATTTTTAAAGTTCAGGGAATTAAATAAATAGAAAATATCCCTATTTATCTACTTAAGTGACGCGGCGCCGGCGCATCCTTAGCCTCTCCGAAGCCGATACGTGTCGCGCCGCGATTGGGCGCCGCCATCCGAGTCGGCCGTCCGGGCCCCGCGGTTCACGTAACGTTCTGCGGTCGGCGCAATCCGATCCGTCCGCTCGATACACGCGCGATCCAACGGCTCTCGGTCATCGTCTACGGCCGGTGTGCACCCGTGACCGTCGACCTTCTAACCCTAATTTCTCGCTCGATTCTCGATGGATTTTCGTGTTCTTATGCTCTATGGATTCGTCTTGAAGAGACGAACACATCCATACGGTAAACATGCATTGAAATTTACTCAAATGAAATGGAGAATCTCTCGTAAGCTCGGGAAGAAGAATGAATTCATACCTTTGCTCGGAGAAGTGAAGCTTCGATCCGAGAGTTGTTGCACCTTCGATTGGATCCTAGCAAGCTCCGGATGAAGTCTCCGGTACAGTGAATTGTCTAGGTTGGACTTCGACCACAGTCGATCACAAAGCTTGGAGTGCGGAGCAGCCGGGTGGCCCTGGAGATGGGGCTTTTATCGGTGGACACCTTCCCTTGGTGCGGTGAAGGTGTAGAGACAATCGATTTGGGGATTGGCTCACCTGTGGAGGAGTGTCCTGGTTTTGGGCTTGGATTTCGACTCGAAATTGAGCTCGCAGAGAAGAAATGGCGGGGGATCTCACTGAGGGATCAAGTGCTCGTGTATGAGGAGGGGTACGGAACAATTTTGGCGAGTTTTGGCAAGGTTTTTGCAACTCTCCTCTCATGGCCGTGAGGGGGTGGTGTTTAAATAGGCATGGGCTGGAGGGCCTCCCGGGGGAGTTAGGGCTTGGGATCGAGTCTGCTCGGTGAGGAGAAGAACGGCCATGGTGACCACTAGGCATGGGGCGGCTCGGCAAGGGAGAATTTCAATGTTGGCTCACTCCCGAGGTCTCGGGCATGGCGTTTTCCGGCGGCCGGGTGGCGGCCGGCCGAGCATGGGTCACCCTCGAGGTCGGGTGGGTCGGGACTGGAGGTTTGTGCGATCAATTAGCATTGGCCATGTGTAAAGGGTTTGAATCAAAGTGGAATGGGAAAGGGCTAGTTTTGGGTCTAAATGGGTCAACCCTTGGTTTTGGGTTAGGTTCACCCTCCAAGGCCGATTTGGGCTGAAGGGAAAGTCACTTGGATCGGCTTGATTAGTGGGGTCAAGTCACAATCCAAGTACAATTAAGCTTAAGCAAGAGTTAGGGGAGACATGGGAGTGGTTAATTACTCTTAAGAGAATCATTAAAGGGTCCCCTCCTCTTGCCATTTTGGGTATGGTGAAGTGTCCAAGGCTTTCATGGCTCACATGTGGCTCATGCATGGCTTCATGGCTCACCTTTGGCTTGGGGAAAGCTTGGTCAATTTCATGAAAATGGATTTTAGGAATATTTTGGTATTTTTGGGCAATTTGGCATGGTGCTTGATTTAGATTTATTTGATGATGTAATTGAAACTTAGGGAATAATTTTCATCAAATGGATGACAAATGAAAATGTCATATGGGCTTTAGAATCAATTTTGGGCTCATTGAAATGGTTTTAGATGGGCTTTTAAATGGTTTAGGAAAGTGGGCTTTTGAATTTTAAAATGGATTTTGGGATGAAATTTTGGTAAAGGCTTGTGCCAAATAATTGTTGAGTTTGGTTTAGGGATGCTTCATGAGTGGTTTGAAACAAATTTGAGGTGATTTGGGTTTGAATTGGGTTGGATATGGGCTTTTTGGTAAAGAGGCTAAAGTGGGCCAAAATGGGCTACCATGGGCCAAAGTTGGGCTAGAGTTGAAGTTGATGTGAAATTAATGTTGGGAAATGTTTTTGGGAGTGTTTTAAAGAGGTTTTGGCTTTGGTTGGGTTTTGATTTTGGGGTTTGGGCTCATTTGGGCTAGGTTTAGGTTTAGGTCAAAATTGGGCTTTTTGATTTTGGGTTGAATTTGAGTGGGGTTTGGGTCTAAATTTTGGGCAAATCATGCTAGTGTTTTGTTTATGGGGATGTCAAGGAAGGTTTAGAAAAGATTTGGGGTTAATTGGAGTTGAATTGGGTGAGTTTGGGTTAGGTTTGGGTCATAGGTCCAAATTGGGCTTTAAGGCCAAAAGTGAAATTGGATCCCAATGCCAATCAAATTGGGCTTGTATTTGGTCTAGATTGGTGTTGGGGATGTTGAATTGAGGTTTAGAATTGAATTGGACCAAAATTTATGTCAATTGGGTAGGTTAGGTTTGACATTGGGTTTACTTTGGGTTAAAATGGGTCAAATTGGGGATTTTGATAAAAGTGGGGTAAATTGACAAAATTGGCCCATGGTGTAGTTGAAGAAAATGAAATTGGGAATATTTGGGATTTTCTGGAATTTTCTGGGAATTTTCTGAATTTTTGGATTTTTGGGTCCAAAGGGGTATTTTGGGTATTTGGAAGGTATTGGGGGGGTATTTTTGGAATTTTTGGTATTTTTGGGTATGGATGATCAATTTGAGTGATGTGGAAATGTTTTGGATTGATTTTGGAGAATTTTGGGTAATTTGGAAATTTTTGAGAAATTTGGGATATTCAGGGCTTTGGGTAGGTTGGCGGGTGTTGGGTCCCGGGGGTCAAAAATTGAAATTTTGGAAAATTGAAGATTGGGTGGATGTAAGTGAAATGAAATCATTTTGGTTGAGCCATGAAGCCACATCAAGCCCACATGAGCCATGAAGGGACTCATTTGAGGCATTCACTATGTTGTTCCTAACCCTCTTAGCCAAGGGCTTAGGGGTTAAGGACCATCCATGTGAATCACCTACATGAGTCAGGAGGTCAAGTCGAGTATGGGTGTGCTTTTAGGAGGTGTAGTGTATGAGTGTAGTGTGTGTGTAAGTCAGCCCCTTCATCAGACCAGGCCACCCGAGGCGATCTAAGGCCGAAGAGTCCTATAGGAACTCATCCTTTAAACTTCCACATTTGATTTCGACCCTCTAGGTGATTAGGGGTCTACGGTCAAGTTTGTGGAGTTTGCGGGGAGTCTAGAAGTGGTTTGGATTTCTAAAAGGTGGGTCCCAATTCTAATCCTCTAAGATAGTCGAGGGAAAAGCCTAAGGCTAGATCTAAGTACTAAAGAGAAGAAGAGAAGACCTCATCGAAAATGAGGTCAACAAATGGACCCCGATAGGTGTGGTGAGCTGACGGAGCACACCGCACGTATTGGTGTTGACCGAAGCGATCAACAAAACCAACACGGACGTCCAAGTAACAAACTTAGGACGAAGTAGAAGAGCTTCGGCGGGGAGTGTCGAGTATATCTGCGGGACCGGAGATTCTTGAACTCTCGTCGGGGAAAGGAAAAGGAGGTGAATCCCAAATCACATGATTCGGAGAATTTCGATTTAGACTTTATTTTATTTCATGTTCAAGTCACGATGCGTGAGTTTAGATTTCAATTTGGAGTTTTAATTTAGATTGAAGTTTGTCAAGATTAATTTGAAGGGATTTGATTTGAAATGAAAATTGGAATTTTTGAAGTTTTAGATGTAACATCTTGACCCCAAAAGAAGATCGAATCGATTGGATTGAGTCATTGCAATGAGGAAAGACCTCGGAATAATGCGGTATTGGATGTAAAATCCGTAACCTCGAGAGTTTGATTTGATGTATTTCGGTGCGATAGGAAAAGAATCCTAAAGCGAGTGCGGTCTTGGATGTAAAATCCTCGACCCAAAAGTTTGAATTTGATGTATTTCGGTGCGATAGGAAGAGAATCCTAAAGCGAGTGCGGTCTTGGATGTAAAATCCTCGACCCAAAAGTTTGAATTTGATGTATTTCGGTGCGGTAGGAAGAGAATCCTAAAGCGAGTGCGGTCTTGGATGTAAAATCCTCGACCCGAGAGTTTGAATTTGATGTATTTCGGTGCGGTAGGAAAAGAATCCTAAAGCGGTGCGGTCTTGGATGTAAAATCCTCGACCCAAGAGTTTGAATTGATGTATTTCGGTGCGATAGGAAGAGAATCCTAAAGCGGTGCGGTCTTGGATGTAAAATCCTCGACCCAAGAGTTTGAATTTGATGTATTTCGGTGCGATAGGAAGAAAATCCTAAAGCGATGCGGTCTTGGATGTAAAATCCTCGACCCAAAGGTTTGAATTTGATGTATTTCGGTGCGGTAGGAAAAGAATCCTAAAGCGGTGCGGTCTTGGATGTAAAATCCTCGACCCAAAAGTTTGAATTTGATGTATTTCGGTGCGGTAGGAAGAGAATCCTAAAGCGAGTGCGGTCTTGGACGTAAAATCCTCGACCCGAAAGTTTGAATTTGATGTATTTCGGTGCGGTAGGAAGAGAATCCTAAAGCGGTGCGGTCTTGGATGTAAAATCCTCGACCCAAGAGTTTGAATTTGATGTATTTCGGTGCGATAGGAAGAGAATCCTAAAGCGGTGCGGTCTTGGATGTAAAATCCTCGACCCAAGAGTTTGAATTGATGTATTTCGGTGCGATAGGAAGAGAATCCTAAAGCGGTGCGGTCTCGGATGTAAAATCCTCGACCCGAAGGTTTGAATTTGATGTATTTCGGTGCGATAGGAAAAGAATCCTAAAGCGAGTGCGATCTTGGATGTAAAATCCTCGACCCAAAAGTTTGAATTTGATGTATTTCGGTGCGAGTAGGAAGAGAATCCTAAAGCGAGTGCGATCTTGGATGTAAAATCCTCGACCCAAGAGTTTGAATTTGATGTATTTCGGTGCGATAGGAAGAGAATCCTAAAGCGGTGCGGTCTTGGATGTAAAATCCTCGACCCGAAGTTTGAATTTGATGTATTTCGGTGCGGTAGGAAGAGAATCCTAAAGCGGTGCGATCTTTGATGTAAAATCCTCGACCCGAAGTTTGAATTTGATGTATTTCGGTGCGGTAGGAAGAGAATCCTAAAGCGGTGCGGTCTTGGATGTAAAATCCTCGACCCGAAGTTTGAATTTGATTGAGGTTTGATGTGAGATGCGGAAAGATCGAATTTGGGGTTTGAAATTTGACTGAGATTTAATTTAAGATTTTAGGGTAATATTCCCGTCCCCGATTTAGTCTAGTGTTTGGAAAGCTTAAAGCGAGTTAGCCTTCGGGGGAAGGAAAGTGGGAGCTATGGAGTGAGAGTTAGTATCCTCACAGCCTAACCACAGATTTAGGGATTGAACCTAAGTTAAACGATGTTCTTTATGCAATCGGAAGAGATTAAAGAATAGGATTGCTCACTGTTGTCTGTCTGATATTTAATGCGTCATTCATACAAGTTATTGATAATTACTTTAGAATAATAGTTTTATTATACGAAAATTCACAGACCAATTTATCCGAAGGGTTATCTTTAAGGTAATATTTTCTTGAGGAATAGTTATTAGTTATTTTAAAATTAAGATTTACCTTGAAGAGTAGTTGTTAAAAAAATCACTTATATAAAACCTTCAGGCTAAAAATCTAATATTGGCAACTAGAATTTGATTAAGGACCTCTTACCTCGCTTCCACCAATGGGATCGATAAATGGGACTCCATTAGAGCTACGTATTACTTGAGCGATACATATACTTTGCGTTTGAAATTGTGACTTTTCTGAAAAAAATTATAAATATGTAAATGCGAGTTCAATTCTTGTATATATAAAAGTCGCATGAGTTTGGCGTCGTTGCGGGGAAAGCTTCGGTAAATTTTGAGAAAATTTTAGTTGAAGTAAATAGGCTTAGAATTGGAAAACTTTAGTGTCGTAAAATTGTTTTTGTATACAAAATGTTTTTTGTTATGAAAAGTATTGTGAAAAAACTGTTTGTGTGAAAAATAAGGTGTTTGTGAAAATATTTCTTGTATTGTATATATTTTTTTGTTTTTATTTACTTTATTATTAATGTATTATTTGTTGTCTTTATGTATACATAATAAAGGATTTGTAGTACTTGAACCGAATTGGTCAGTTAAAAAATGGAAGAAAATCGAAAAATCGAAAGGACTTGAAAAACTAGAAATGGAAATGGAAAAAATTGAGAAATAATAACGTGGAAAATCATCTCATAAATGATTGAGGGATTATATAAATCTGCAGCAGATGAAATTCACTCAGGTATACAAAACCATTTGTCGTGAAGCCAATTCTTTTGAACTAAATCGATGATTATCCAACCCAGTGCGGAAACATTGATTGGGGGAACTCCTTCGGAGGATCCACATTTACATATCAGTTTTTGAACTTTGTGCTACATTTTAAGACTATAACGGCATACTGAGATGATGTTGGTAGGCTTAGGTTTTTTCCTTTCTCTTAAGGGATAAGAGCTAAATGTGGTTATACTCATTAGCACACAGTTGGTAAAGTGGGAGGAGTTAACTCGAAATTCATAGCTAAGTATTTTTAATGAAAATTTATTAAACTTAGAAACGATATTATCTCACTTTCTCGGTATGAAGGGGAATCAATATAGGAAGCACAGGAAAGATTTAAGGAACTCGACGTCCATGCGTACTCTGCAGTTGGTTAATCATTCAAAACTTTTTATAATGGGTTAGTAGGATCCATTAAGTCAGGTATTAATCTTTAGTGGTGGTGTTTCATTAATGTCAAAATCATTTGATGAAGCATATGCATTAATTGAAAATGACTACAAAATGAATTTCGATGGCCCTCTGTAGGAGTAAATCATAAAAATGTTTCTAGTGTTCATGATACATATGCGATTAACGATTCTTGCATCTCGGGTTGCTGCGATATCGAGGAAGTTGGACTAATTTGGAATGAAACAGGCCTCGAATTACTCATGTAAGTGAGGAAAGTTCATTACGGCGTATGATTGATTCTAACTTATTATATGAGACTTTAAATATCATCGCAACTCGTATTAACCCATATTGACCCGGAGTTGGAAGAACCATCCTAATTTTAACTAGAATCATACTACGGGGTGAAACCGAAAATGGGAAAATAATCATGCAAATCCTGACAGAAGTTGGAATAGTCGGGGTAACCTGACTATAAACCTTAATATCTGCTAGACTCAACACGAATCGACAGATTTGAGGATAAGAATATGTTCATAGAAGAAGTGGTATTGCAAATCTTAAACTTCTACACCTTACACTTACTACCAAATCATCACAAAAGAAAAGCACATGGTTTTCTACTCACAATGCATGATAAAATCAATAGAAAACTTCATGAAACAAAGTGATTAAACATATGTGATTTAAAGGATCGCAAGACAATCAAACAAACTCAACTTAGCAAAACAAATTCACTAAATATGTGTTTATTGGATGACAATGCAATCAAAACATACAATAGTTAGTTTTAATCTCTAGAAAATCATTCCACTGAAGTTCTCTACTGCTCCTTGCAATTGTTCATACAATCCCTTACTAATGCTCTCAAATTCCCTTAAAAATCCCTCTAAATAAGTGGAATCCTACTCCTAATATGGATTTCATGCAGTCCTTGGGGAGTTCCAAACCTTGGAACTTCGTCCTCAAGTCCTCGAATGGTATAAAATCGCCTTTTCTATCGTCCTAGACCACTAAATAACTCACAGAAAACTTCTGCAGTTCTGGCGTCTAGGCGCCCAACTGCGACGCCTAAGCACCATCTTCTCGGTCGGCTGGGAAAAACAACTGGCACCTAAGCGCCACCTTCTCTGGAAATTCTATGGAGTTCGATGCCTAAGCTCCAAAAGCTAGTTCCATGGAGCCTAGGCGCCAGTTCAGGTCCAAGCATCCATTGCTCCATTTGCTCTGTTTCTCTCATTTTTCACTCTAATTCGCTCCAATTGCTTTACCTATTATATATGCACAAAAAACATGAAAATATCTTCCTTTAAATTACAATTGCATTCTTAAAAAAATATAAAAAGTATAGGAAATTAAACATGTAAAAAGACATCTAAATCCCCTAAAATTAAACGTTACTTGTCCTCGAGTAACAATATATTTTTAAAAACTAAATCTGTTGATTTGAAGTTGTAGGTTTCATTAAGATTTTCTATAGTTTTGCTTCAAAAATATCATAGTACAACTTAGGAGAAACCTACTGAATTAGACTAGAACTAGGGTTTAAGATAATTTTTTATTCACACAGGAATACAAATTTTATATTTGTAATTTGTTAAACTTTGGATTCCTATAAAGTATAAAAGATAGAATTAAAGCATTTAAGTAGAAAGATTTAACTATTATTTTTTATGAAAGTAAAAAATAGTTTAGGACAATATCTAAGTTTTCTCTTCTATGAATGTTCAAGTGAATCTGATTTTTAATTAATTTTCTCATAAAGCTTCTCCTCACTTCTCATTTCTTTTTGCTTTACTTCTTTATTTTATTTTATTTTAGGATCATTTCAATTATTTATATTTTTATGTGAGGATTATTATATTTGGATATTTCTTTAATGGTTTTGAATTTCACTATCCTCTTTATGAAGTTAAATACTTATAGTTATCCTACACTTATTTCAAAAAGAATAAAAGTATCAGTTTTAAAACAAGTGTAGAGGCTTAATTCTTTTATAAAAAATGTAATTCTAAAAACCTGAGTTTTTCAAAAATACAATTCTTTCCTACTATAATAGTAAAATTATTTTCCTATTGTTTCCTACAAAATATCTTCACTTTAGAACAACCTTTTACAAAAAAATCACTAAATCTTCTATGATATTCCCTAGGATCAAAATTTATAGTACTATAAGAATAACGCCACATACCACAACTCATGTACTGTGATTTTATCCCCCCCCCCAACAAAAAAAAAACTTAATTTTTATCATATATGACATTAAAAAATAATAAATTTAAGCAAGAAGAAAAATTGTAGTTCAGAAGTACAATCTATCACAAGTATCTATCAGAAATATTTTTCAAAAATTACTCTAGACAAATTAGCATGTAACAAAAAATAAATCTAACCTACTCAGGTAAGAATGAAAACTAAACTAAAAAGAAAGTCTAATTAAAGTGCAAATACATTATAGAAGTAATAAAAAGTACTAACATCATTTGTCCCAAATATTATATCATGAATGATTAATGACAAATTCAGTTTAGCTCAACCAAATTATAATTTATTAGCATTCAAGTAACAATAAAAAAGACCACATCTTCCTACATGCTCATATTTTAGTTTGGTTCAACCTAAAATAATCATTTTAATCTCCCCAAAGGCTTAAAGTACTCCAGTAACACATTCATAACCACACAAGATAAATGAGTTCAATTCATCCTAAAACTCATCACATCTCCCGAACTTACTTTTAATTTCTAATAGTGAATCAAAGCACTGGAAAATTAGGCACTTTTTCAAATTTTATAGAGTTAAACCCATGGGAAAAATTATCCATGTTATATTGACTCATGTATTGTCAACCTCAAGCGTTACCTTACTCCTTAATATATGCACCAAAAACTTTATAGTGTTTGTACATCCTCATGTCACTGATCAAGTAGGTTCATGACAATACTTAATAAAAACAAGGTTACATATAGGAAGTAACAGAATTGAGATGGACCTGACATTTGACCAAACTCAACACATCTCTTGTAAAGATCAAGTTCGGTTGAGAACTGAATTGTAGTGGACTCGTTAATCCAACTACTACAGAGAACATATACAATTCTAGCCATGCCGAGAAGTTAGAAATTCACCTCCTTCATGATAAATCAACAACTCAACTATTGACTCATACACATAATTATCCAAGATCACTATCAATCATAGTAATCATAGCAATCTATAACCATCACACACATATCATTCACACTCACTAATAATCACACCAACAAAGATAATCATGGGGTGCCTCCCACGAAGTGCTTGGTTTAACGTCGTTAGCTTGACAAATCCAAGAATTCATGTTTGCCTTGCACACTACGCTTCTCCTTAGGGTTCACCTCAGTGTTACTAGGAAGAATTCCGAGAGGCGATTGCTAAGTCTAGAAGTAATTTGCCCTAGTTGGTTTTCTATATTCTTAAGTGTAGTTCCTTGATTATGCAGTTGATTTCCCAGTTGAATAACAACCTCATCCAATGATAACTTCTTCTCCTTAAATTGTGGGTTAGCATCCAATCCAGGATGATAAGAAGGTTTGAAGTTAGAATTGCCCTGATTATTCTAATTAGTTGTTGGATTATATGGATTATTTCCCTAAGATTGGTTTCCTCCTCCAAAATTGTTATTCCAATTGAAATTTGGATGATTCTTCCAAATATAGTTGTAATAATTGGAATATGGGTTATTTTGACTATTGTTAATCACATGAATAGTTTCAATAGAGTTAGGATCTGTTTGGGGTAGCTGCAGCCTTCTCGCTTTTATGCTACATTACGTTAGCTTCTAGGAAGCCGTTGCGAGGAAGCAAGCTTCTGTTCGTAGGTATCATGTGAAAACAGCTGGGGGGCAGCTGTTTCAAGAAAAATGACCATGCAATCCCTGTTTGGTAGAATGGTTTAAAAGAAGACTGTAGGAGCCACATTTTTGAAACTTCAGAATAGAAAGTTCAGATACACCACTCACTTAACAGGGAGCCCCGAAAGTGCTAAAAATTTTCTAATAAGATCGTTGAAAAAATCTCTTACTAAGAAGCTCAGACTGGCTATTCCATATATTATCCATCCAAGTCAAATTGGTTTCATAAAAATAAATGCTCTCTAATAACACCATTCTAGCTAGTAAAATTTTATATAACTTCTAAAGAAAATATAAGAAAAATATGTTTTGTGCTAAATTTGACATCAATGTCTTTGACACAATCAACAAACATTTCATTCTTTATAGACTAAGGCAAAAAAAATTTTCCTAACCTTTTTTTATTGAATTAAAGCTTTTATTAATGAAGTTTATTTCTTTATTTATATCAATGGTTGCTTTGATGGTTTTTGCAACTCTTCTAACGGACAAGGTAAGAATGCCCCCTTTTCCATATTTATTTTGCATAGCTATGGATGGCTCATCCAATCTTCTAGAATCCAATAATCCCCATAATAGTCAGGAATAAATTTCTTTGGATCAATGATAATTACTCACGTGGTAGATGCTTATGAACTTATTTTTAGCAAGGTTATTAGTTATAATTTAAAGAACTCAGAGGATGCATCTCTGAGTTTAGAACTATTTATGGATTACAAATTAACCAATAAAAAAACATTGAATCTTCTCCTCCACTACACATGAATCTACCACCTTAGCTAAGAGCATTAATATTCCCTTATTTCCTCCAAAATATTCAGGACCTTAACTCTCTAGTCTTTCGTCCAACAGTTGGAAGTTTAAGAATTGTTTCTTTTGGAAACCTCAAGCATTCACGACCTCTTCTTTATGAAAAAATTTGGGAAAGTCAGTCTCAACATAGTAAGGCCAACATAGAAAGATTGATTTTCAGGCTACCTAAGAGCTTTTTCTACTCGTCCTGTAAGCAAGAACTATATTTATTTAGTCCAACGCCATTTTTAATCTCGTCGAGATTTTTTTACCTAATGCTGAATCATTTCTCATAAGGCTAACCCTAATCCAAACTCTCATTTTAGAGAACTTTCCTCTCTTATGAGAGTCATTTGGAACTTGTCACTTCTTGCAATTTGTTGCTTAATCAATTATATATGGCTAGGAAGAAATAAGATGATCTCTGAAATGAATTTTACTAGCAGCTCCTCTATCATTTTAAAATCTGTCAGGCAGTTAAAGGGAAGTTAACAAGAATACTAATGAATTGCTAAACGTATTTGAATTGTTGAAACTTAAATCCAAACTGCTAAAAGAAAAAAAATAAAAGGCTCATTGGTCATCATTAAGTTCATAAGAGAAATGAATTTCTATCCAAATAATATGAAATGGAAGATATTGCTAAGTATAAAAGGATGGTAGAATAGCCATAAGCCCATTGACAAAGTTTACAGAATAAATTCCTATAAATTTCAGTCTTAGCAAGTTATAAGTTAGACAACTCCAAAAAAAACCCTCACTATAAGTAACAACACAATTTCCTTCAATTAGACCAAAATTGCTGTATCAAAGAGAATGATGAAATTGGCTTCATCATCAATACTAACTCACTCAATTCATTAAGATAGAATAAAACTAATACTTCTAGTGAATGATACCCCTAGATCTTATTTCGCATATCAACTCTACTAACACGATGATGTAATTCATGACTCTAGTTAAAAGGATACAAATCTGATATACCTTAACATGAGTAGGATCAATCACAACGACAACACTAGTCTCAATGGATAGAAGTTGGATGTCATTGTCAACAAGGCAGCTGAGGGCCGTGATGACCTCAACGGTAGTTTGGAGGAAAAGGAGGAAAGGGGAAATGATGATGCGGTGGACAGGGAAGCCAATGGCTCGCATTCTTTTTCTCGTCGTCCAAGCCCGAATCTTGCCAGAATCCGTCAATGGCGGATCCCATGGATGTTCGGCACGGGCTAGCCACATAGGTTATTCCACATCGATTTAGTCCCCGTGCCTCATTACCACTATGTTCTGCGTCCATCCTTTCCTCTCCCAGCACGCGTCAACTACTTCTCCTTCAACTTGGGCAATGGCCATGAAGATTCTCACAAGGGTGGGAAGTTCCACTGGGCACTAGAGAACTTAAAATCTCTCTCACTCTGTTCTTTGCTTCTCTGTTACTGTGGTGCTTGCTCTTCCTCTTATTTCACAAGATTTAAGGTCCGTTTGGGGCAGCTTATTTGGTGTGGTGGCGTTTTGAAAATGCACCTGACCTGTTTGAGTAAACTGCGTTTTGACAGCTTATGCATTTTCAAAACGCAGGAAACAACTTTTTCACACCGCAACTGTCTAGGTGCGGTGACAGCTTTCTGGCAGCGATCCAACTTTAAAAATAAAATAAAATTTTGTAATAGCCACCGCACCTAGTTTATCAGTAGATTATTTTTAACCAGCTTATCAGCAGATTATTCAATAAGCTGTAGCTGCCCCAAACATACCCTTACTTTCATGGAAGGGGCACGAGGGTAAAAATCTGATCGACGAAGCTAGGCCACAGGGAAGAGAGAGCTTTCCGCGTTCGCATCAAATTGTGGGACGTCGCGACGGCATCGCCACCCCAAACAGGCTAAAGTAGTGGCAAGTTGTTGCGTCGTAGGTCGCCTACCGCCCCCAAACGTACCCTTAGTTTCAACCAGTTGTCTAAAAAAGTTTTCCTCAATGACAGTAAGTCCTTGATTTTAACTCATCCCTAAATGGTCTAATTTCCGTGCAATAGCGGCTACTTGAGATGTTAGGATTGTAAGTACATCATTTTAATGAATGTTAACTATTTTCTTAAGGTTGACTCTCTCAGCTGGCCATTGGAAGTTATTAGTGGCTATTTACTCAATGAATCTTCATAAGGTTTGGACATGAGAGACCCAACTACAGCAACATTTATGATTGTTCTTAAAGATCCAACTAATCCGTTATAGAAGGTTTGTATAATAAGCCAAACAGGTAATGCGTGATGTGGACACTTCCTAAGAAATTTTTTAAAACGTATGGGCTGAACGATGTGATATCATTCTGCAACTGGAAGAAGGAAAATACTTAACAAGAAATTTTCGAGCTAAATCTCCCCATGTTCTGATTGACCCTGGTGCTAATGAATTGAGCCACATTTTAGCTTAATCTCTCACTAGAATGGGAAAAGGTCTAAGTCTAACAGCATCACCATTATACCTAAATGTGGCACAGAGTTTTAAGAAAATTGCTAAATGTAAGTTAGGGTCTTCAGATGGAGATCTTCCAAATTGATTCTTTTGCACCATTGACCCGACCGCAATTACGCAAGTAAAATAACTTATAAAAATTATGGCCAAATTTGACCCCAAATCAGATTAATTGGCTAATGTATGATAATTAAAGATTAAAGTTTTTATAAATAAATTTAAATCGTACACTAGGGGTACTACGCAAGTATACATATCGTTTTAAGTAATATAGAGTTTTATTTTTAAAACCACTGATATCGATCCCACGAGGAAGCTAAGTAAAATAGAAGAAAGAAAAATTTAATAAGAATAATCTAGTTAAAAAAAACTAATCTACTAAAAATACTAATATGCAAGTTATTCAAGTAGAAATTGCAAGTAAGAATATGACTTAAATGCTTTAACATAATAAACAAAGATTCTTTCCTCATACGAAATATTTCATGATTAGTAAACATCTAAATTAGCTTGAAAACTTTGAGAATGTGGTATTGTGACAAATAGGAGCATAAATATTCTTTACCCTTGTTACAATGCATAAAGAACATTGGTTAGTTTCTAAAGATTGGATTAAGATGTATTATTAGTAATAAGGACAAATTCTAGGCTCTCACTTCTAAATTCTCCCAAGGGTGCTTATGGTCGGGCTTACTAGTGACCCTTCACCTCTTTTTAAACCAAATTGATAGAATTTAGCCCTTCACTCTAAAAACATAATCATTTTTATGCCTTTCAAAGATTATCTCCTTATCTATTTGTACCTCCCCCTTCAAGGATTTACAATCTACCTTTTCAAGAGAAATGTGATACATACTAGTTAAGAACTCTTAGCCCACGGTTATATCTTAAGAATTTTCCACAGGTTTTAACGATACAAGAGGCCAATTTGTAGGGTAAATGAAGATCAGATAAAGTATCATCACAAATTATGGAAGAAGAAAAGCAAAGTCTTAAAACTAAATTAAATCCTTAACTAAATCATTTCACATTTGTAGGGAGAAAGAGAAGAAGACTACTCAGAAAGCATCAGATTCACACCACAAATCAAATTTATATAATTCAAATTTACAGTACAAAATTTAAGAACCAAGATATAAAGACTTATCTAGAATGATATCTAAAAAATCCTTTGAAGTTTCTCTGACTCTGGCTGAGTTTTACAAGACTCAACTCCATAAATCACACTAAAACACTCTAAACTCTTACTAAAGTAAAGTGAATAACACTCCAAAATCTTTAACTTAATGACAATACATGCCTCTTTTACTCTTACAACACCTACAACACATCTTTTTGCTGTAGAATCGTCCTATATTTATAGAGCTTCGATAATGACCAGGGGTTGCTTCAGGCATCTCTTCAAAATTCATCCACATTCAATGAATATTCTAGAAATTAACTGTGGTACCTAGGTGCCAGATCTGGTGCTTAGGTGCTAGCTTCCTGCGATAATGGATGCGTACTTTCAGATTTTGAGTTGCACCTCTTCGTTAAAAAACTGATTCCCTGTATCTATATTCATTGTATCTTGTTTATAACATATGGAAATTTGTCTAGAGACTTCTAGATTGCTTTTGAGGCATCAATAACCGTCACAAAATTGTCCAAGAATTCTTTAGATTCCACTGCTGTGTCTGGCACCTGGGCGCCAGATTCAGCTTTTTTTTCTTCTTTTCTTCACTTGGCTCAATTTTTTGCTCCTTTTACTCCTTTTTTTACTCTTTTTCTTCATAAACTCAATTTGTTGTATCTGCAACCAAAAACATTAGAAATATCTTTCATTAAAGCGTAATATCCTTAAAATATTAATTAATAATGATATAAAATTTTAAGTAATTTTAAGGTGGATCAATTCCCCCAAACTTAAACGTTGTTTGTCCTCAAGTAACTCTTTACTACTAAAAATAATAATCTATGAAAAAAAAATTCTTTAATATTTCTATAACTGTTCATTTTATAAATATAATAATGAAACTTAAGAAGTTTTTTAATAACTTAGGCTAAAACTAAAATATGTAAAATATTTAATAATTAAGTGTTAAGAACTCTCTTCTCCTATCTATTTTCAAAAAATAATTGCAATTTGTCATATTGAGAACATGTAGATAATTTACAAGAAAACGATTTTCATGATAACTCTACTAGTAAGGATGCTTATACATGAAACTTAAGTAAAAAAAAAATGTAATTAGGTCTTTTTCTATAAGATAATTCAAGTGAAGTCAATTTTTGATTAGGCATCTCCTCAAGCTTCTCCTCATATATTTTTCATTTTTGACTTTTTTCATTTTTTTCATTTTTTTTTCTTTTTCCTTTTTTCTTTCTTATTTTTATATAAAAATTACTATATCTGGATAGTCTGTTAATGATTTTGAACTTCACTATCCTTAACTTATATTTAAAGACTTTACACATTTTTCACTTAATGAATATGTGTTTACCAAAAATATTTTTCATAGAGTTTCAATTCTATCTTCTCAAGTAAACATCAAGATTCCTTAATACATTAAAAATACAATATTTTTTTAATTTAGATATTTGAATCAAAATTCTTAAACTCTTTCATTAAATAATTACAATTTTTAGAATTATCACTTGTTATAAAAAAAATAATTTTATAAGTTTATTATAATATTCATGAAAACAACAACATATCTATCTTATATTAACTTATCTTCCATAGGTTATGCTATTAGTTTTTGATAATATTACTTATTAAGGACAAGTAAATTTTAAATTTAAGTTCATTTTCCTCCCCCAAATTTAGTTCTTTTAATAAGGTTTATACATTTTGCAATATGAAATTTTAAACTAAGCAGGAAGAAAAATGTACAATATTTAAGGTTTATAAAAACGTAGAGTAATACAGGTATAAACAACAATATAAAAGAGTAGCGAAGTAAATAACATATGAAAACTAACCCACTTTTACAATTTTAAACACTAAAAACAGGAGCATACATAGAATTAAGTTCTAAGCATTCTAACAACAGAAACATAACTGAGTTACAACAGAGTACTTATACAGTGCAATAATACTGAAAAGGTAAAAACACACATAAAAGATACATAAATAAAGCAAAGTAGAAATGAAGTCTAATCATCCTTAGTCTCTTCATCATCGTCGAAGGAATCATCTGGAATAGGACTTCTGGGATTTTTCCATGGGGGTGAATTTAGGAAAAGTAAGAAATTTTATATTATCACCCTTAAAAAATTTCACAAGATCATCATTATATTCCCCATCATTAGGGCTATCAAAAAAGCTCATTGTTCGCGAACAGTTCGTGTTCGGTTCTCTAAGTAGTTCGTGTTCGATTCGTTCGATAAGCAAACGAGACGAACACGAACAATTTTTTTCGTTCGGTTTGTTAAACGAACCAAACACGAACAGTGGCGCGTTCGTTCGTGTTCGATTCATTATTGTTCGAAATATAAAATAATTTAGAATAATTATTTATTAAAAATTTATCAAATTTAAAAAAATTAAATTCTATTTATTATAATATAATAATTTAATACTAATAATATATCAATAATAAACCGTATTAGTAATATAAATATTGTATATTTATATAAAATAAGTTATATAAGTAATATAATATATATATATATATATATATATATATATATATATATATATGTTAATAATTTAGTATATAGTAATTTAATTGTAAAGAGAAAAGAAAACCCTAAGCCCTAACCCCGCATTTCTGTTTGACGCTTCGGCCTTTCCCCTCTCGAAAGATTGCGGCCGGCTCTCCAGCCTCTCCTAGTCTCCTTCTCTTCGCCTCAAAACCGCGAAAAGTTTTGTCTCGTCAAGAGCTTAGGGTTGAATGTTTGTCTTGGTTCTCTAATCTCTGCTTCTATTTATCTTCCATAGAGTCGACGTTAGATCGACTATGCGGTATTCTTGCTTGGTTTCTTGTAGGCCTACCGAGGCGTCATCTACTCATCTTTGAGTATATTTTCTTTAAGATTTCAAATTTAACTTCATGGTTGCCTCTTAGGTCAAAATTTCATAATTTTTTTTAGGTTTATTTCTTTCATTTTTTTGAGTGAAACCTAGGTTAATGTAGATCTGTTTGTCTTCATATAGACTATAGATCTATTTTTTTTTGTGCGCAATAAGTTGGTAAGTCTTTTTTTGTGCGCAATAAGCATCAAGATCTTTTTTCTTCCTGGGCATCTTTTGGAGGCTCCAAATTGGAGCTGCTGCATCTATAATGGTTAATCTATTTCAGTAAAAGAAATGCAAATGTGGGTATATAGTCCGGATGAACATGGCTTTAAGGAATTTTTTGCTTTAAAATGTCAATGCGGCTTCTAAGCTATGCATGGAGTTCAACATCTATTTATATCTGCATAATGTTTTTCTATATGCTTATATTGGTGAAGCCATTGTTATCTTGGTTTTGCATCTGTAATGTTTTGGTGCTCATATTGGTGAAGCCATAGTAATCCTAGTTGTGTAGTCATTAATTGTTATCTTCTATGTTTTGTTAGATGCTTATATTGGTGAAGCCATTAATTGTCATATTGGTTGGACAACTTCTATGTTTTGTTATAAAGTATTGGCAATTATATTAGTATAGAAAGTTGTGAAAACAGGACTGGATTTTGAACCGGAAGAAATAAAAACACAAGGTTCAATGGTTCAACATGAGTTTAATCAAAGGTTGAACAGGATGATAAAATCATTATGAAATTAGTTTTGCATCTGTAATATTATGTAATGTGCTCATATTGGTGAAGCCGTAGTTATCCTAGTTATGCATCTTCAATGTTGCTATAAAATATTGGCAGCTATATCTATATAGAATGAAAGTTATATTCTATATTCTCATATTGGTGAAGCCTTTAATTGCTTTTTGGTTACACATCTTCCATGTTTTGTTATGAAAGATGGATGTGGCTTTAATGAAAGATGGATGTGGCTTTAATGCTAGCCGGCCTCTCTCTCTCTCTCTCTCTCTCTCTCTCTCTCTCCCTCTGACTTCTGCTTCTACTATTGGAATTGAAACTTGAGCAAAGTCTCACGATTAGGTTTCCTTTGCATGTTCTTATCTATGAGATATGTTTTGGATATGAAAATTTAGGGGTTAGATATGCAAATTAAAGGATAAAATTAGTGTGAAAAGTTTAAAAAGGAAGGTTTTTCTATTCCTTTCACTCTCAATCAAATTCTTATAATGCAGCCTAGTTTCGACCATCTGATTAATGCAAGTTCAGTTGTTTGTGCAAAATAGTTTCTCTTATTTTCTTCTATCCTCCATTTTATTTCTATCAATAATATTATCATGAATCATACATGTTCTTTAATTTTCTTTTTCATTTGAAGGGCATTTATTTATTTTTGTATATTACAAATCATTTAATATTATATTTTTTTTATAGATATTTACGATGTCAAATGTTGAACATTCTCAATCTTTATCAAATGATGAACAATTGCCACTTGCTACACAAGAAGGAATTGATAGTTCTCAACCTATTGAACCGACTGTTGGTGGCACTAGTATAGAAATTCAAGGTACGAAGGCAGGAAGAGAAAATCAGCTGTGTGGGAGTATTTTATAGATATTAAATTAAGTTCTAAAGGGGTTGAAGTATCATATGTTCAATGCACTTGCTGTGGGGTGAAAATTCTCAGACCAAAGTCAGGTGCAACCTCGCAACTACTTAGGCATGTTAAGGAATGTGTTAAGTAAAAGCGAGGAGTCAACAATAAGTTGACTTGTCAGACAATAGACAAAAGTTACTGAACTTCTTACCTTTGAAAGTTTAAGGTGAATCAGATGTTCCTATTTTCTATGATCCAAAAAATTATGATCAGCAGCTCATAAGAGAGGTGATTGCTAAAATGATAATTGTACATGAGTATCCATTCGTGATGGTTGAGCATACTCGGTTCAATATATTGTTAAAAATGTTAAATCATAACTTTCAAAGTGTTTCAAGAAACACAATAAAAAATAATTGCATGAAATTTTACGAGTGCGAGAAAGAAAAACTTGAATATTACCTTAAAAATGTTCACAGGGTTTCAATAACTGCAGATTGTTGGACCTCCAATCAGACTATCGGGTATATGTGCTTGACTGCCCACTATATCGATGAAACATGGAAGGTTAAGAAGGTTATTATCAACTTTATTGAATTAGAGCCTCCACATACGGACACTTACATTTGTGGCGCTATTTGTGAGTGTCTGTTGGGGTGGAAGCTTCAGGATAAAATATCTACAATTACTTTAGACAATATGAGTAATAATGACGTGACAGCTAGTTCCTTAAAAAGCGAATTTTCAATCACGCGAAAAGCTGCACTTCCGTGATTTTTTTTCATGTAAGATGTTGCACACATATCATTAATATAATGGTCCAAGACGGGCTAAATGAGGTTCATGAGATCATTCAAAATATCAGAGAGTCAGTGTAGGATCTGAAAAAATCCCGTACAAGATTGCATAAGTTTGTAGAAGTGGCTAAGCAATTAGGAGTTCCGACTACAAGGTCTCTGTCTGATGTTTCTACTAGATGGAACTCAACTTTTAACATGTTGGAGTCCACATTTACCTATCACAATGTTTTTTACAATTACGCAATTAGAGATGGTAACTACAAATGGTTGCCTGATGATTCAGAAAGGGTAAAATATGAGAAAATCAGAAAATTTATTTCTATTTTCAATAATGTTATAAAGATGATCTCTGGCTCTCTATATTTTGATGTGCTCGATTGGTGGAAGATGAATACATTGAAATATCCCCAACTTTTAATTATGGCTCAAGATATTCTATCAATACCTATAACCACGGTTGCCTCAGAATCATCTTTTAGTGTAGGCGTTAGGGTTTTGGATGATTACAGAAGTAGTTTACCCACTAAAACTGTTAATGCATTGATTTGTGCATCTAGTTGGATTCGACCAACTCACCAAAAATGCAAAGACATTAGCGGTAATCTTTTTATTTAGTATATCATTCTCTACTTTCTAGTGTATTCGGTATTAATTTTTATTTTCATTACTTCTTTTCAGCGAGAGATCCTTAATGAGGAGAAGCTTAATATTCAACTTCCCAACAATTGTGCTGTGACTAAGTTTGCTTAGATATTTTATTTCATACCAATATATCTTCTTTTTTAAGACCCATTGTACTATTTGAATATGGCTATTTTATCATAAACAGTTAAAAATGCAGGGGTTTTGTTGAGTAGAGCCACAATCAGATTTATAGAGCTGTTACTTGAAAATAAATCTTTTGCATTCAATGTTTACAGGAAAAACTTATAAAGCAAACGCTTAAAAATGATCTTGCTAGAGCTATGATGGTTAGTATGATGATTATTAAGTACAGGAAAAACTTATACAGTCTACAATGTTGTTATTATTATTTGTATTCTTTATTGCTTTCACTGCTATGATGGCAATGAATTACTGAGTATGCTAGAAAATTGATGTATGATTAGTATTCATTTCCAAAACTCAGTTAATTTATAGCTTTGTCTTTGGACCACTTGACCATGAACTTAGACTAAAATGCAGTTATGAAGTGGGGGATCAATATTTACTTGATTTTTGTTAATAGAAGCACTTGATAATGCAGACCCTAAAGCACGTATACTATGGAAAACTTGATTGTGATTAATTTTGCTGCCTAAATGTGCTATTACTAAGCTTTAATGTGTCTTCTCAAATTTCCAATAAGAAAGCAAGCAGAGATTATTTATGTTAATATTGGTTTTCTTCTAAATATATTGCTCAAATTTCGATGTAATTTTCTTTTGATTGTGGCTTGGTAATAACATACTTCATGGGAGGTGCTGTTTAGAGGCTGAAAGCTTATGGATTTTGAATTAGAGGTGAATGTGCTTGAATCTTGATAATCTTAAACCATACAAACTCTAAACAGTTCATACATATTTTCATACAAGGGTGTAAGCTGTGGAAAATGGATGTACAATACAATGCATATTGAGAGGGCTGTTTTAGAGGCTTCTGAGAGAGCTTCAGCAACTCCCAAAATTGGTGAGAGGGCTGTTTCTCTATCTCACCTCCCTGATTTCGGTTTGGTTGCACTTTTTTAGAGGATTGGGAGAGGTGCAACAACTCTCAAAATTGGTGAGAGGGCTGTTTACCTCTCTTCCCTCCCTGGTTTGGATTTATGTATAATTCTCATTTCTTGGTGCAGCATCTATGAATATTGAAGTGCAACATCTCTCTCTCTCGTACATTTACATACATATTGTCATTTTTCCTGCTTTCTAAAATTCAGTGGGGAGATTAAATGTCTAATAGTGATATATATCAAAGTTTGGGTGTTAGATATGTAACTATATATAATTTTTGTGATATGTATGGAAATTACAGACTTTTGAGGGCCTGAACTTGCTTGAATTGGTACGTTTCCCTCTCTTCTCTCTCTAGTTTTAGGAATGATGGTGCAGTTTTGGAGGAGAATGATCTTGTGAGATGTAAGAATAGCTTATGTACTTTCTTCTACTTATTCATTTCTCTATATACTGCTGCACAAATTGCATTGATGCTTGTAAGGCCGGGGAAGAAGGTATCCTAATTTGCTGAATTGTCCATAAGTGGTTAAATTTTGTTTAGATTGTTGTTTACTATGAAGGAATTGCATGTGATCTTTCATATAGATGGAAAAATGATGCTAATTTTGATCTTGAAAGATACCAGCTGATCAAGTTGTGGAAATTGAGTTTAAAATATGTGTAGCTTAAAATTGATGCTTGAGCTTGACTTATGGTCCTGTGGAGCTCAATGTGTTGCAACTTTCACTCCTTATAATGGTAGAATCTGGATAAAATGGAACTCTAGCAGCATTTACTACTCTGTTTTAGATATTCGTTTTCAATATATGCATGGGTTGGTGAAGGCCTCCAACTCAATTTCGTTTTTAATTACATGTATTTGTGCTGATAACCATGAAGCTGTTGAGAAAGATATTTGGAATTTTATTTCTAATCTTGAAGCTATTATATTAGATCCTTGGCTACTTGCTGGAGGCTTTAGCTGATAAGAAAATGAGAATTGGAGGTTCTCTAATCTCTAGTAAAATGTTTTACTTGAATGATTGCTTCTTTAATAATGGTCATCATGATATTTCTAACAAGGGTTCCCTTTTAGCTGGTCTAATAAACAAGTTGATAATCCTATCAAATGTTTGCTTGATAGGGTTCTAGGAAATTATCTTTTTAGCAGCAAACTCTTCCTTTTATCTTATTACAATTTTCTTCAAGCTTTAACATCAGATCACTTCTCTATTTTGATCTCTTTGGGTTCCAATTTTATCCCTAAATGCAGATTTATGTATAAAAATTCCTGCAATCACTATGATAACTTCCATAACATAATCATATAAAATGCTCAAAGCTATCCCATTTTTGCTTTGGGAAACAAGCTTTAAAATGTCAAAAGGGCCATTCTTAATACAAAATGGACTTGTTCTCACTTTATTTCTGATTATATCAAGGAACTTAATGCCGCTTAAGGAGGCATTCTCGTTGCTTTACAAGCCCAACTTCTTTCTAAAGAGCTTCTTACCCAAAGCATTACAATTCATGATAAACTGTTTAATGCAATCTTTTCTTTTCTTCTGCTCAGTCTTCTGAATGGTTTTTGATGGATGCAGCTTCATTCTGCAGGATGGAAAGTTGAGCGCCTTTTGGCACCATCTATTGTGTGGAGAGCACATGGGGATACTGTTTCAGCTGAACAGAAGATCAATTAGTTAATTTGTTCTCAACCACAACTACATAGAATTGTGTAGTCATAAAATTTTTGTGCATTTAAGATAAGTTTTTAATTTTTTTTTCTTTACAAACTGTGGTCATATTTTATTTGTTTGGGTGCAACTCTTGACATTTTACTAAAGTGTTCCTGGTGATTATTTTTTTTCAAACTGTGAAATTTACACTCATAACACACAATTCTTTCATATTTATATTTCTAATATCTAGAGTTTAATACTTATATTTATAGATCTTTGGTCATCAATGGTAAAGTTTTTCATTGTTGGATCCTTCAGCTGCTACTCTATGCTACTTATCCCTTTTTGCTTCATCATGCCCATTTGCATGAGTCTTTTCCTTCACACAACTATTTGCATTTCTCTGTCTTGACATCTGTTAGATTCATGAATAAAGTTACAATTGATATTTATTTGGGAAATTTACTTACATACCACACACTTATTTGTCAATGTGCTGCTTTATTTGGGTGATTCATATCCTTTCAAGTGGATAAACAAAAAGTGGAAGGATGGGTTTATACTGTATAAAGAATAGTTCATCTGTGTAATTGGCTAGTTTTGGGTATTTTTATGCATAATTGACAGGTTGTTAAGCTTGATTTTCTCTAACCGGGTGAAGGAATTCATCGTCAATGGGATAATGGTTACTGCATAACAACCATTGCTGCAAAGGGAACAAGCTGCATTTGTCCTAAGTGCAACTTGAAAGAATGTTTTTGTAATAGAAAAGGAATCTCTACCATTCTTATTCTTTCTTGATTTCAATATTTTTCTCCTAACTGTAACTTAAAAGAATTGTTTTATTTCAGGAAAAGTGGGCAAAAGAGTTGGATTGGCCAAGGACTTAGGGCGGCCTTACGCTGTAGTGGCCATTGATCAATGTGAGTATTTATACTTGATTTGAGTGTTAGAAATTGAGATTGAAAATATATTAAATTAAAAATGAATTCAGATTCAAAATTATCTAAGGAAGAACAAACAGGAGGAAGTGAGGGAGAATGAAATTCGTGAAGAATTTTCACTGTATAAGTATGAACTTATTCCTAAATTTTAAGGAAGATTTACATACATAGCACTCAATTCCTATGTATGATTTTGCTTATATGCTTAATAAGTTATTTTTTCTTTCTTAAATTTATTGTATGATTTTGTTTACTGTAGGCAAGCTGAAAAGGAAATCATGATTAGCTTGTCATGGCAAGCTGAAAAGGAATTCGTAAGGGGCTAAAACTAAAAGTCGTGCACAGATATGTGAAATCTAGCAACATACTACTTGACAAGCAGTGTGCTAGAACTAAGAAGAAGATCCAAATTACCAAATTTATTTTTGTATAATTTTTGTAGGAGGACTTGAAGGGATTACAAGCTTGAAAGTTTTATGAAAGCTATCTATTTCTCTTTTTTTGTTGTAAATTTTCATTTTTTTCCATCTTTATTCATATGATTATCTAAGACAATGATTTAGATAAATTCAAATTTTTCTATTGCATTATCGTGCAATCAATTTACTAGAAATATTTATTTTTTTTCAAAAGTAATGAATTTTTAGCTCAGATAAAGAAATAACTAATAAAATATAAGCACAACAAAGAAAATTCATAAATAATATAAATAATTTTGAACAATTTGAACAGGATAAATAATTTGAATGATTCAAACACTCGAACATTTTGAACAATTAGAACAACTCGAACATTCAAGCAACTCAAACATTTCGAACAATTCGAACTAATTTCGCACAAATTGAATCGAACACGAACTGTAACTTCACGAATAATTTCAAACAAGAACCAAACACGAAAAAATTAAATTTCAAATGAACCGAACATAATTACTAGTTATGTTCGTTCGTATTCAGTTCGTTTACACCCCTACCCATCATAGTCAATCTTCCTCTGTATATAATCAGACACATGATCGACTTTAGTATCCATATCGTCTACTCTGCATTGCATCAAGAATAGATCACTTTTATGCTCCAAGTATCTCTGAAAAACAGTATTCCACACATCTGGTGGAGGCTCAGAAGTAGAAGTGGAAGGTTTGAGTGCAAAAGTAGAAGGCATAGAAGAAGTTAATGCTCTAGAACCTTGACTTTTTGTTTTTTTTTGTAAATATCCACATAAGATTTTCCAATTGTCTTCAGTAGCTTAAGTATTTCTTCAGAATGAGAGTAAGTAATACCGACATTCTTGCATATCGAGAAAATGAGAGCCGGGAAGCCTAAACCAGAAATAACACTTCCTCTAGCTGAAGTGTTGATTACATCATAAATAATGGCTCCCACATCGATTGGCTTCATTTCTTGAATGCAATAATTTAAAATAGCTCATTCTTTCGTCACTTCACTCAGGTGATTTGATGGAAGAATGCGAGCAGAAATAAAGTAGTGTTAGGCTTTAGAAGTAGCATTAAGCATAGAAGAGGAAAAGTTTACCTACTTATTATTTCGGATTTTCCAAGATCCTCTTACATAAGTCAGGTAGGCAAAAATCTCATTAAGCTCTCCTTCAGACGGAGTAAAAATATCGTAGAAGCAGTCTGTAACAGGAGGTAAGCCATAAAGCACGTTGATTACTTCATGAGTGAACTCAACTCCCATCCCCTAACATAAACTTCATCATCGACTGTTTTAGGAAAATTTGGATAAAATTCCCGAACAACAGAAATAACGGCTACAACAGAAAAATAACAAAACTGCTCCCACTGTCGAGCATCAATACAATGTTTGATCGAGTCGCCGAGATGATAAAAACTTCACTCTGCAATGAATTTGCAAGCCGACGCGAATTCGTTATAGCGCACTTGAGCACTTGCGTTGGCAAACTTCGACTGATCAAATTCGCTCTGCTCCTTTCCTCGCTTTGATTTTGGTGTCATTGTGTAATTTTGAAAATAATTCCAGACAATTTATAAAAATCATAACGTGGCACAAAATCTAAGCTTAAAACACAAAATTAAGTTTAGATCCATGGATTTTCCAATTAAAAATCAAAATTTTCTTCCAAATTTTCGGCAGTATTCATATGTAAAGAAATTCATGGTGAGAACTTAAAATAACTATACCAAAATGTAGATCTAACCTTGAGAAGTTGAAATCCAGAGTTTTTACGCTTTGAAACTTCACGAATCAAGCTCAAAATGGAACCCTATGACCGGTTTTCGCGAGTTTGGGGGAAGAAGATGAAGCTTAGGCATTTTAATGGTGATAGACTCGGTTTTGAGGCTAAAATCTGGTTTAGGTGAACCGGCGCCTAGGCGCTAGAATAACCAAAAAATTTCAAAAAATTCCCAAATTTTTACATTTTGTAATTTAGGTGTTTCTAACATCTGTAAACTTAATATCACGTCTTAAAATTCATCAAACATCTCCCAGAAAATATCTAAGTCCAAAATAGATTTCAAATTTAAGATACATTCCAAACACAACTTCATACATTCCAAACTCAAATTTTATTTCATTTCATTTCCAATCTTCAAGATAATGTTAAAAAAAATATAAAAAATACAATTAAACTACTTCTCACGTCTCATAACAACATATAACAATCACACAAATCACTCACACAAAACATTTCCAAATCACTCAACACTTAACCATTACAAACAATTTCTCCACATGATTTCACCCTAATTTCATGGATTCACATTCACTACGAACAAAGGAATGGAAGAAAGGGACACGAGGAAATTCCAAGGTCTTCTTTTCATCGATCCAATTGTTCTTAACATACATGGTTACCTGATAATCTTCAAAGGTTGCTAAATGATCAGATTGAACCTTCATTTGCCATTCCATATGCTCATATTTGTGGTACATTTCATGCAACCTTCCTCCAATAAGAACTAATTCTTCTTCAATCTTCTCAAGGCGACCAATTAACTTCTCCAACGTCATGGCTAGGTAGCCATTAAAGTAAGTTTGTGAATCCTTGTGCACAAACATGGCTTTTCTTTCATTCTCTATGTTTAATCTCTCCATGGAAGCAATCAAATCTTTCTTTTAGGTCAAAAATCTGATGGCTTGGCGTTTGGGGACAAAGAAGTGGTGGTTTATAGGGAATGAGTGGGTAAAAACTGCTATGGGGCAGTTTTTCCACGAAATAGAACTGTGGCGCCTAGGCACCAATTTTGGCATTTAAGCGCCAGGATCTTAGGTGTCTGGCACTTAGGCACCAGTTTCGGTACCTAGGCGCCAGAATCTTGAAAATCACAGGTGCGTCCTTCGTCAAATTTTCATAAGTTTCACACCAAATTAAGGTCTAAAAATGTAGATCAAAAGAAATGTAACTAAGTTAAGCCACATATAAAACACACTTGATATCAAAATAATTCAAATCATACTATGGGTTGCCTCCCACAAAGCGCTTGGTTTAATGTGGTCAGCCCGACATAACAAATTGTTTACTCTAAATGGGTTAAATATAGCACATCCTTAAAAGATGGCAAACTTCCTCCAATATACGGCTTCAATCTTTGTCCGTTTACTTTAATTATTGAATCTATTTTCAGATCTATTATATCCACTGCTCCATAAGGATAAACTTTCTTTACAACAAAAGGCCCTATCTATTTAGATCTTAATTTTTTTGGAAACAATTCTAATATGGAATTGTATACTAAAACTTATTGTTCAGGCTCAAAAATCTTTCTTAAAATTCTTTTATCATGCATTTTCTTCATTTTTTCTTTATAGATTCAAGCACTTTCATAAGAATCATTTCTAATTTCTTCAAGTTTATTCAATTGCAATAATCATTTATCGCCAGCATCACATAAATTGTAGTTAAACTCTTTAATAGCCCAATAAGCTTTATGTTCCAATTTAACAGGTAAATGACAAGGTTTTCTATAGATGAGTATATGGTGACATTCCAATAGGAGTTTTATAAGCAGTTCTATAAGCCCATAAAGCATCATCAAGTCTATCAACACAATTAGTTTGCTTTGGGTTAACTTTTTTTTCTAGACTTCTTTCGATCTCTCAATTTGAAACACAACTAATCCACTAGTTTGAAGATGATAAGCTATTAAAATTTTATGTTTAATCCCAAATTTACTCAATACTCTCTGAATCAGAAAATTCTTGATGAGACTTCCCCCATCAGTGATAATTATTCGTGGCATTCCAAATCTAGTAAAAATATTTTTAATCAAAAATTTTTCAACACTTTTGGCATCACAATGAGGTAAAGCTATTACTTAAATCCATTTTGAAACATAATCAATAGCCAATAATATATAAATTTTTCCTAAAGAAGGTACAAATGGTCCCATGAATTTTAAACCCCATACATAAAAAATTTCCACTTCCAAACTAAAATTTAGAGGCATTTCATCCCTCCTAGAAATATGGCCTAAATGTTGACATCGATCACATGATTTAACAATACTGTTAACATCCCTAAATAATGTAGGCCAATAAAATCTGGATTGTAAAATTTTAAAAGTAGTTTTATCATTTCCAAAATGCCCACCAAATTCAAAGTTGTAACATTTTTGAATAATCTTGTAAGTTTCTTCATAAGGAACACATCTTCGTATAATAGAATCCTTACATTGTTTAAATAGAAAGGGGGTTATCCAAAAAATAAAATTTCACATCATGTAAGAACTTCTTTTTCTGATGACGATCTAATCCATATGGTATAATGTTATTAGCTAAATAATTAACTATATCAGCATACCATGGGTTTAATCCATCATAAACAATATAAAGTTTTTCATCATGAAAATATTCATTTATTTCTTCCTTATCATTCATTTCCTTATTATTTTTGATTCTTGACAGCGATTTGATTATCAGACCCTTTTCTATCAACTATTTGAAAGTCAAATTCTTGCAAAAGAAGAATTAATCTAATCAATCTAGGTTTAACTTCTTTTTAAGTCATCAGATATTTAATATCAGAATGATCTGTATGCACTATACATTTATTTCCATGTAAATATGATCAAAATTTGTCAAAAGCATACACTATAGCCAATAGCTCTTTTTCAGTAGTAGTGCAATTAATTTGAGCTTCATTAAGAGTTTTACTGGCATAGTATATAACCTTAAACATCTTATCATATCTTTGCCCTAAAGCAGCCCCTATAGTGTAATCACTCACATCGCACATTAACTTAAATGGTTTTTCCCAATTAGGTGCAACAATGATTGGTGTTGTGATTAACTTTTCTTTTAATAAATTAAAGGCATTTAGGCAATTTTCATCAAATTCAAATTTTATATCTTTTTCTAAAAGATGGCATAAAGATTTAGTAATCTTAGAAAATCATTAATATATCTTCTATAAAATCCAGTATGTTCAAGAAAACTTCTTATACCCGTTACAGAAGTTGGGGGTTTTAATCCAACAATAATTTGGATTTTTTGTTTGGTCAACTTCCATCCCGTTTTTAGAAATTTTGTATCCCAGTACAATTCCTTCTATGACCCTAAATTGTTTCTTGACAATGCTTTAATACTTTAGACAAATTATGTAAATAAGAATAAAAAAATTTCCAAATACAGAGAAATCATCTATAAAAATTTCAATTCCTCTTTTAATTAAGTCACAAAAAATAGCCGTCATACTTCTTTGAAAAGTAGCAAATGCATTACATAACCCAAAATGCATTCTTCGAAAAGAGAATGTTCCATAAGGACTTCTAAATGCAATATTTTCTTGATCCTCAAGAGTTATAGGTATTTGATGATAACCAGAATATCCATCTAAAAAGCAAAAATATGAATGTCCTGCTAATCTATCCAACATTTGATCTAAGAATGGAAGAGGAAAATGATCTTTCCTGGTGGCAGCATTTAGTTTTTTGTAATCAATACAGATCTGCCAACCAGTCACTTGTCTTGTAGGAATTAATTCATTATTTTAATTTTCAACAACAGTCACTCCTCCTTTCTTTGGAACGCAATGAATAAGACTAAACTAAAGACTATCAGATATTGTTTAAATAATTCAAGCATCCAATCATTTCAACATTTCTTTCTTAACAACTTCTTTCATAACTGGGTTTAATCTTCTTTAAGGTTCAATACTGGGTTTACTTTCATCTTCTAATAATATTTGGTGCATAGAAATTGAAGGGTCAATTCTTTTAATATCTGCTACTGTCCAACCAAAAGCTTTTTTATATAGTTTTAACACTTCAAGCAACTTCATCTCTTGTTCTGTAGTTAATTCAAAAGATATAATAACAAAGAAAGTTAATGAATTCCCTAAAAAGGCATACTTTAAATGAGAGGGTAATTCCTTCAGTTCCAATTTAGGAGCCTTTTCAATTGATGATTTGAATTCATTACTTTCAGTTTTATCCAATATTTCCCAATTTTCATTAATATAATGAATATCTTTTACATCTTCTTCAGAATCACTTTCATCACTTAAATCTTCAGGGTCTGAAAGCACTTCTTCTTTAGAAATGATCTGACATTTTTCTTGATAATGTTGTGCTATCATGTAGTCAAAGATATCCATTTAGTAACACTTTTCCTTATTAGGATACTGTCGGCATATTTTTATATTTTAAATTTAATTTTTATATATATATATATAATTTGAAAAGTAGCATTTTGATATTTGAAAAATAATTTTAAGTTTGAAAATCTTAAGATATGAAATTAAACCGATCTCACATCCTAAATATTTTATATAAACGAGCACCACACCACAAACCGTGTATCTATCCTAAAGAATAGACACATTGCTTGTTGATGGAGCTCGATTAAATAAACTAGAAGATTTGTGACATCCGTTTAGTCTGCGAACCAAATTTATAAGTTGACAAGTTCCCCTGCTTAATATAAAGGAATTAAACAAGGTTTATATTACCTGAGTTCTTAAAGTTCCCTAGAAGGGCAAGCCCCTATAGTTAATTACATCATAAGTGACGGGAATCACTTAAGAAAACTCTCGATAATGATCAGTGGTTTTACTTTCAAGAATTTCAAAGTTTAAGGTTTCAAAGAATTGAATTTTGGAAATTTCAATAGGGAATGGATCAAATTTGGAACAGTTATTTTGAGAGTCCACAGGAAGAGAAGTAGGAGAAGCTGAGGATCCAAGAAGAATCTTGACAACTCTCCAAACTATCCTATTGTTTGGCTTCAATTTGAGAGTATTATTTAATGTTTCAATCCTGTCAATTTTAGTTAATTAGGACTTATATTTGTATGACACAATCATGCAAACAGCCTCTGAGATATGAGGGTTTATGTCGTACCAAACGACTACCTCAGAGTCCTAAGATCGGTTAGGGCTTAATTTGCAGAACATGATTATGCAAATGCCTAACAAAAAGTAGAGGATTTATGTTGCACTAGGCAAACTACCTCGAAATCTTATGGCTTTGTTATTTAATTCGAAATAGGTTTTGCTGAAGTAGACACAAGTTTTGCTGATGAAAATGGCCGTGCTGCCCACTGTGCTCTAAGCTCCTTGTTGTTGCAGAGGTTTGGTTTTAGAAAGTGGCAATCAAGAGTTGAGAGAAGTGTTTTAGTTTAGAAAATTTGAAATTTGAGATGGCTTAATGTTTTAATTAAAACAAATCTTAAATTTGATTAAGCAGAACCGATTAAGATACCACGGTTCCGTCATCCCGACACCGCTATTTTCATCGGATTCACTTAGTCCAAATGAATTTGCTAAACTCAACTGAATGAGTTCCACACTTTCATTTAGACCATGGGAAATCTCGTTAGTAGCACGTGGGTTACATCATCTGAGGGATTCCCGATCATCCAACAAGACATTTTAATTTTAGTTGTAATTGTAGTTTTATTTTTGTTGGTGATTAAGTTTTGAATTGTTTAAACATTCTGGGTTCGATCATTTTCATGCATTTATAAGTACAGGAAAGTAAGACATTTAATAAATCGCTGGATTTAAATTGCAATAAACTTAAATGCATACTTGGTGAGCACTTCTATCATTTTCACCTGCACTTAAAACACATGTTAAAGCATTTATATATTTGCAGCAAATACCTAGGTAAGGCTAAGGGAAGGTTCTAGTTGTCTACCAAAATCCTAATTCTATAGCTAGTTAATTCTTATGACGTCTAGTTTCTTGTGTTTTATTAAGGATGATTTTTTTTCACCAAAGAACAATGAAGTATCACCATTCTTTTAAAACATCCCATCAATTTAGCGAAGTGCTCGGAGTTGGATTCTGAACATCTTCTTAAACATTTTAGGGATTATTTTGAGTTTAGTTAGTTTCATTGTGGTGGTGAATCAATCATCCGGCCTACTCTTGCTCAGTGAATTAGGATGTTTGATTATCCTATGAATGAAGTGACATTTCATTTGATACTTCATTTGAGAATTATGATAATGAAAGCCTTTAGGGGTAAGCTAATTCATTAAAGGATTTAACCATTCTTAATTGAAGTTTGAATTAATGGTTTAAAGTGATTCAATTTAGCTATAAGGTTTTAGTTGATCTTTTTAGGTGTTTTAAATCATTTTAAGTTGGAATAGTATTCAATTTGTTTAATTCAGTTAAATTTTTAATATTTCAAATGGTCTTAATTTTTTTCTCTTTTTTCTTAGGTTAATTTAAAATATTTTAAAACTGTTTTAAGTTTCAATTTGTGATATTTTAGTTATGAATTGTTTCAGGTTAATCTTTGATGTTTTAAATTTGTTTTAATTTAAGTCTTAAATAATTTCAAGTTAATTTTAACATCTTGAGTTTGTTTCAATTTAATTTTCAAATAATTTCAAATTAATCCAAATATCTTTTAATTTAGTTATAAAATTTCAAAAATCATTCTCTTTTTTAAATTATTAGTTCCAATCATCATTTTTAGAGTCCCATTAATTGATGTTTAAATAATATTTGATCAATTATTGACTAGGGATTCAATTTAAAGAATTAAAACTCTCCTATATTACATCCCTAATCTTTACAAATTCAAGCCTTAATTAATCTTCCAAAGTTTAGGTGATTTAATTAATTAAAGTTTCTTCTTTAAATGTTCAAGGTGATTAATGGGTTTCTACCCCTTAACTACTTTTGTTTCAACCTTCCAAACGAAAAGTTATAATCAAATATTTTACCCCTCCCTTTGGTTAAGCCTAAACATTAATTAAGGTTAAAGTCTTTTAATTACCTTAATGCCCTCTTAAACATGTTCATCCCATAACTCATCAAATTAAGCTCAAATGAACTTGAGATTTTTTAATGTCACCTTACCCATATGTCAATTAAGACATTATAGGAGAAAATGTGATTTTTTCTATTTTTAATTTAATTTATATAATTGTTTTAATGAAAATAGGGGATTTTCAAAGAAAATTCAACAACATGACCATGGTAAAGTTTCTATCATTGGGAAAATTATGGGAGGTTTCTACTGACCAGAGGACTACTTGGACCAATTTTAGTGATTTTTTAATTATATTTTATTTATTATAATTATTTTAAGTTTTAGGGTATTAATTAATTATAAAATAAAATTAAAGTTAAAAATTAATTTTATATTTTTCTTAAATCTCTCTAACCTTAAGGAACTCACAGAAACAAATTTTATATTTTTCTGATTTTTCTTTGAATTTTTAGAATTATTTTAGTGGGAAAGATTGAAAAATCAATTTTTAATATTAAAAATTACATTAAGCATTTAAAATTCAATATCTTTTCCTAGGTACTTAAGAAAAATATTTGGTTGGTTCCTAAGTGATTAGGAAGCAAAATAATACATTTTTGTGAATTTTATTATTTTTAATTATTAAAATATTCAAAAATAGGTTAAAAATGAAAATTTTAGAAAAATTCCAATTTTAATTTTCTAAGGTTTCTCTGATACCAGAGAGGTCTCAAAATGAATTTGGTGAATTTTTGAAATGTATTTTAGGTTTTATGAATTTTTTAAAGTTTAAAAGTGATCATTGGTTTAAATAATTCATTTAGTGGGTTAAATCATTTTCAACTGATTTCAAATTTTATGTGAGACTTCTCTGACCCTAAAGATCGGTGGAGAATTGATTTTGTGTTGTTTTAATGAGTGGTTGTTTCAAATTAATTTAATCTTAATTTTGGGGTTTTGTCCAAATTAGGGTCCATTTGAATGAGTTAAACCAAACCATAATTTTCCTAGAGTCCTCTGGTCCAGAGATACTTCCCCTAATTTTTCTAGATTTTATTAACCAACATGCTAATTATTGGAATTAAAATACCAAAACAGACACATAAACTTGGAAAATAAATAACTTGCCACAGAGATAGCCTCTAGCCTTGGAAAATTCAGGGAATGTTCCCAAGATCAGAGGCTACAAAAGCCCTATGGTCTCATGCCATGGTGAATTGTATGCATGATTGGAGAATTAGAATATTCAAAACAATATTAAATTAACTAAAAATAAAATACTTAACAAAATAATTTAATTAATTTTCCACATTAATCTCCTCTGTTCACTGAGCAAGAGGGTATTTTTAGTTTATTTTTAGGATTTTTCTACACAAAGATATGTATTTTTAAAGTTCTGGACATTTAATTAAATCAGAAAATAGGTAATTTCCTACTTAACCACGTCGGCGCCATCTCAACCTACGGCGGGTCGAAGCTCCACACGGTGATCTCCTGTTCGACGCCTCCATCCGACTCGGCAGCCACACGGCCCGCGGTTCCATTCTAAGCTTCTATCCAGCGCGATCCTAGCCGTCCATCCGATACACACTCGATCCAACGGTGTCTGGTCATCGTCTACGACTGGTGCGTCCCGAGAGCCGTCCACCTTCTAACCCTAAGATCTCACTCGATACTCAACCAAATCGAGTGTGGTTTCTTCCTACATGCTCGTCTAAGCAAGGGCTACACATCTATACGGCTAAAGCACATTGAAATCAAGTGAAACAAAATGGAGAATCACTGGAAGCTCGGAAGCAAGAGGATTTTTCATACCTTGGTTCAAGAGGTGAAGCCTCGATTGAATGTGCTCGACACGTTTGTTGGAGCTGGTGGGGCCTACGGATGAAGCCTCTGGTCCTGGTGAATTTCCTAGGTGTGACTTCGTCCAAGCCCGATTTCATGCTCTGGCCGATAGAAGGAATGGCTAGCCTGGTGAGGGGGCTTTCTCTTGGAAACTTCTTCTCTACCTCTGGTGAAGGCGTGGGAGAAGTTAATTTGATTTCTGTGGAGATTTGGTGAGTGTCCTATTTTTTGGTTTGAGATTGAACTCAAAAATTAAGCTCAGCCAGTAGGGGTGAGGGCTGGAAAGCAATGAAGCTAAGCTTCTCTTGGCTGGGAGGAGCTTTAGGAGCAATTGGGAGGGGTTTTGATGAAAAAAGTTTCAACACCTCTCTCATGCCCGAGAGAGGTGAGTTATATGGCCAGGGCCATGGGGCTGAGCCAGGGTTCAATTGGGGGGTGAATTCAAGGGCTTAGGTGGAGGGCAGTGGAGCTCCAAGTTTAATTTTGGCTGAGGTGGATAGTTAGGGAGATTTGGGTGAGTTTAGCCTAGTGGTATGTCTGCATATTTTTAGATTATGTGTTTTGAAAAGGGGTAACTTACAGAAGTTGTCGGCGAATTTTTAAATTTTAAATTTAATTTATATATATATATATATATATATATATATATAGTTTTAGAAAAAAGCATTTGATTTTGAAAATAACTTTAAGTTTGAAAATTTTAAGATATGAAATCAAACTGATCTCACATCCCAAATAGTTTATATAAATGAGCACCGCATCACAAACCGTGTATCTATCCCGAAGAATAGACACACTGCTTGATTATGGGGCTCGATTAAATAAACTAGAAGATTTGTGACATCCGTTTGGTCTGCGAACCAATTTTATAAGCCGACAAGTTCCCTCGCTTAATATAAAGGAATTAAGTAGGGTTTATATTACCTGGGTTCTTAAAGTTGCCTATAAGGGCAAGCCCCTATAGTTAATTACATCCTAAGTGACGGGAATCACTTAAGAAAACTCTTGGTAATGATCAGTGGTTTTGCTCTCAAGAATTTCAAAGTTTAAGGTTTTCAAAGGATTGAATTTTGGAATTTCAAAAGGAATTAGCTCAAGTTTGGAACAGTTAATTTCAGGAGTCCAAAGGAAGAGAAGTAGGAGAAGTTGAGGATCCAAGAAGAATCTTGGCAACTTCCCAAACTATCCTATTGTTTGGCTTCAATTTGAGAGTTTATTTAATGTTGTAATCCTGCCAATTTTAATTAATTAGGACTTATATTTATATGACATAATCATACAAATAGCCTTGAAGACGTGAGGGTTTATGTCGTGCCAAACGACTACCTCGGAGTCCTAAGACCGGTTAGGGCTTAGTTTGCATAACATAATTATACAAATGCCTAACGAAAAGTTGAGGATTTATGTTGCACTAGGAAAACTACCTCGAAATCTTATGGCTTTGTTATTTATTTCGAAGGAAGGTTTTGCTGATGTAGTTCCAGTTTTGCTGATGACGATGGCCATGCTGCCCACTATGCTCCAAGCTCCTTGTTGTTGTAGAGGTTTAGTTTTAGAAAGTGAAGATCTGAAGATGAGAGAAGTGTTATGGTTTAGATGTGTCTTAAGGTTCAAATATCTTAATTTTTTAATTAAAACAAATCTTAAAGTTGATTATAACAACACCAGTTAAGATCCCACGGTTTCATCATTCCGACACCGTTATTTTTATCAGATTCACTTAGTCCAAATGAATTTGCTAAACTCAACTAAATGAGTTACACACTTTTATTTAGACCGTGGGAAATCCCGTTAGCAACACGTATGTTAAATCATCTGAAGTATTCCCGATCATCCAACAAGACATTTTAATTTAATTGTAGTTGTAGTTTTGTTGTTCTGTTTTTGATTAAATTTTGAGTTGTTTTATATTTTGAGTGTTGTGGCAGTGAATTTTATCTGGTGTTGGTTTTAATTTAGTTTTGGGTTTCAGTTTTGTGGCTATCCTAAAAGTTTCAGTTTTCATGCAGGGTGTCATTCTTGTTTATCATGCAATAAAAGTAAAGTGCAGTAGAGGTAAGTAAATTGCAATAAAGTAAAATCGTACCTAGAGGGTCTTCTCGTCATTCCAAGCTGCACTTAAAACACATGTCAGAGTATTTAAATAATTGCAAGAAATACCTAGGTAAAGCTAAGGGGAGGTTCTAGTTGTCTACCAAAATCCTAATCCTATTGCTAGTCATTTCCTATGATGTCTAGGTTCTTGTGTTTTATGGATGATTTTCTTCACTACTCGATTCTTCTTCTAAAACATCCCATTATATTGAGGAAGTGCTTAGGACGAATCCTAAACATCTTTTCAACACTTCTGAGATTATTTCTAGTCCAACTGAATTTCATTGTACAAGTGAATTAATCATTCAAGAGATTTAGTTAGGTTTTGCTTCTTGCTCAGTGAACCCGGGCATTTGATTATCCAATGAGTAGAGTGACTTATCACTTGATTCTCCATTTAAGAGTTATGATAATGAAAGCCTTTAGGGGCAAATTAATTTGTTGAAGATTTTAACAATTCTTAATTTAAAATTGGAATTGATGATTTGAAGTGATTTGGTTTAGTTATAAAATTTTAATTAATAATTTTAAGTTTGGAATAGTGTTCAAGTTGTTTTAATTCAATTAAATCTTTATATTTTAAATGATCTTAGTATTTCAGATTAATTTTAATGTTTTAAATTTGCTTAGGTTGAAAGAGGTGTTTAAATTATTTATTTTCGTTAAATTTTGAGGACTTGATTTGGATTAATTATAGTACTTTAGGTTGATTTTAATTAGTTTGATTTTTTTATATTTTTTTATTATGAATTGTTTTGAAATTACTTAAGGTTTTAAATTTATTTTAAGTTTATTCTTAAGTGATTTCAATTTAATTTTAAATGTTTACAATTTATTTTTTAATTTGATTGTTAAATCATTTAATGTTTTAAACTTTAATTTAATTTTTCCTTTTTTAATTATTAATTTCATTCATTATTTTAGAATTAATTAAGGGTTGATTACCATTGAATTAATTTAATTAGGGACTTTAAATTAAAGAATTGGTATCTTCTTAAGTCACATCCCTAACAATCCAAAATTTTAATTATTCTCCCAAAATTTAAATGATTTAATTAATTAAGGTTCCATTTTCTTTTATTTTTAAAGTGATCAATGGTTTTCTACCCCTTTATTCCCTAAGTTTTAATCATCCAAGAGGTGATTAAAATCAAATATTTTTACCCTCCCTTTTGATTAAACCTAAAGTAATAATTAGGGTTAAAATCCTTAATTACCTTTATGCCCTTTTTAAGCCTAATCACTTCATAACTCACCAAATTGAGCTCAAATGAATTTGAAATTTTTATGTCACTTCACTCACTTGTCAATTAAGACATTAGAGGAGAAAATGTTATTTTTCTATTTTTAATTTAATTTATATAATTATTTTGATAAAAATAAGGATTTTCAATGAAAATTCAACAACATGACTAAGATAAGGTTTCCGTCCTTAAGAAAATTATGGAATGTTCCTACTAACTAGAGGACCACTTGAACTAATTTTGGTGAATTTTTGAATTATATTTTATATATTAAAATTATTTTGAGTTTTGGAGTTTTAATTAATTATAAAATAAAATTGAAGTTGAAAATTAAATTTTATATTTTTTTAAATCTCTCTGATCTCAAGGAACTCAAAGAATTAAATTTTATAATTTTTGATTTTTCTTTGATTTATTAGAATTAATTTAGTGCAAATGTTGGAAAATTCATTTTTTTTAATATTAAAATTGTCTTAAGCCTTTAAAATTCAATATCTTAACCTAGGGACTTAGGAAAAATATTTGATTGGTTCCAAAGTAATTAGGGAACAAAATATGATATCTTTATGATTTTTAGTATTTTTGTGATTTTTATTATTTTTTAATTATTAAAATATTAAAAATATGGTTAAAAATGAAAATTTTTAGAAAATTCCAATTTTAATTTCCTTAGACTCTTATGATACTAGAGAAGCCCCAAAACCAATTTGGTGAATTTTTGAATTGTGTTTTGTGTTTTATAAATTTTTAAAGTTTAAAAATGACCATACAACTTAAATGATCCATTTAGTGGGTTAAATCATTTCCAATTGACTTTAAATTTTTATGTGAGATTCTCTATATCCTAAATGACAGTGGAGAATTGATTTCAAGTGATTTTGATGTGTGGTTACTCCTAATTAATTAGAATTCAATTTTAAGTGTTCTGGCTAATTAGGGTTATTCTTAAGGAATTAAATCAAACTATAATTTTTCTAGGGTCCTCTGGTCATAAGCTACCTCCCCTAATTTTCTTAGAATTTTTTAAGCAACATGCAAATTATTGGAATTAAAATTCCAAAATAGAGACAAAAAATTGGAAAATCAATAACTTACCATAGAGATGGCCTCTGGCCTTGAAAATTTAGGAAATGTTCCCAAAGACAGAGGCTAAAAAAGCCCTATGGTCTCATGCCATGGTGAATTATATGCATGAATGGAGAATTGAAATACTTAAAATAGTATTAAATTAATTAAAAATAAAATACTTAACAAAACAACTTAATTCTTTTTCCAAATTATTCTCCTCTGTTCACTGAGCAAGAGGGTATTTTTCTTTTATTTTTGTGATTTTTGTACATAAGATATGAATTTTTGAAGTTCTGGCTATTTAAATAATTCAGAAAATACCTATTTTTCTACTTAACCCAGTCAGCGCCGCGTCATCCTCGTCCGGATCGAAAGCCCATGCGGCGCACCTCTATTTGACACCGCCATCCGACTCAGTAGCCACACATCCCGCAGTTCCGTCCCGTATCTTGATCCGACGCAATCTGGACTGTCCATTCGATACACGCTCGAATGGATGGCATCCTTTCATCGTCCCCGAGTGCCCCAACCCAAGAACCGTCCACACTAAAACCTTAATATCTCGAGCTATAGTTAACCAAATTGCATGCGATTTTCTCCTACGTGTTCATCTAGCCTAGAGCTATACATCCATACGGCTAACATGCATCGAAATCGACTCAAATTAAATGATGGATCGCTAGAAGCTCGGGCTAAAGAGAAGTCCACATACCTTGGTTCAAGAGGTGAAGCCTCGACTAAATGTGCTCGGCACGTTCGTTGGAGCTGGAGGAGCTTGAGGATGAAGCCTCTGGCCCTGATGAATTGTCTAAGTGTGATTTCCACCAAGCACGATTTCAAAGCTTGGCCAATAGGAGGAATGGCTGGCCTGGTGAGGGGGCTTTTGCTGGGGAACTTCTTCTCTTGGTCTGGTGAAGGTGTAGAGTCAATCAATTTGAAGATTGGCTCGCTGTGGTGAAGTGTCCTAGGGCTTAAAATTGAGTTCACAGAGAGGGGTTTAGGGCTGGATTTTAGTGGGGATCAAGTGCTCTGGGTTTAGAGAAGAGTGTGGAGTGATTTTGGCAGAGTTTTGGTAAGGTTTGGTTCAACACCTTTTTTGGCCGTGAGGTGGTGGTGTTTAAATAGGCATGGCTGGAGGGCCTCCCAGGGGGAGTTAGGGCTTGGGATTTGCTGCCTAGGGGAGGAGAAGAACAGCCACAATGGCCATTGGCCATGAGACAGCTCAGCATGTGAGTTTTGAATTTTTAAATCAAATGGGTGCTCTTGACCTGGTGTTTTCCGGCGACTGGGGTGGTGGTCCGACCAGGGTCAGGTCACCTTCAGGGTCAGGGAGGTCAGGGCTTGATGTTTGTGAGCTCAATTGGCTGATGCCATGTGTAAAGGGGTTGATTTAAAGGGAATGTGGGAAGTGGCTCTTTTTGGGCTTGGCTAGGTCAACTCATGCAAATGGGTTGGGTGCACCCTCCCATGACTTGGTTTTAGAATGAGGGAATCATTTGGGTCAGCTAGGAAAGGGTGGTGAAGTCTCCATCCATGAAGAGGTGGCTAACTTGGATTAGAGTGTAACATGGATGGGGTTAAAAAAGTTAAGTGAATGTTTAAGAAAGAATCTCCTCCTTTTGCCATTAATGGCTTGGTGAGGTGGAAAGATCTCCCATGGCTTCATGTGGCTTGACACAAAGCTCCATGGCTTGCTCATGGCTTGGGAAAAGGTTTGCTCATTTCATGGAAGTAGGTTTTAGAAATTTTGGCATTATTGTGGAAAATTTTCATGAAGCTTGATTTGGAATGGTTTAATGATGGTTTTGAGACTTAGGGTGATTTTGATTAAAGGGATGATAGAGAGAAATGTCATATGGGCTTTGGATTGATTTTGGGCTTTTTGAAATCATTTTGGATGGGCTTTTAAAATGCTTTAAGGGAAGTGGGCTTTTAGGTTTTAAAACGAATTAGTGGATGAAAATTTTGTAAAAGATTGGGCCCAATAAGCATTGAATTTAGTTTAGGAATGTGTCATGAAAGGTTTGGAGCCAATTTGGGGCAATTTAGGGTTGAATTAGGTTTAATTTGGGTCTTTTAATAATAGGGTCAAAATGGGTCAAATTGGGCTAATTTGGGCTAAGATTAGGCTAATGTTGGGTTGATGTAAAATTAATGTTGAAAAATGTTTATGGGGGTATAAAAAAGAGTTTTCAAATTTTTTTGGATCTTAATTTTATGATTTGGGCTTGTTGGGTTCATGGTTGGTTTAGGATAAATTGAGGATTTTTGGTTTGGGCTAGGCTTGGGTGGAGTTTGATTCCAAATTTGGGGCAAATTAAGTTAGAATTTTGTTTGTGGGGAAGTTAGAATGATTTCAAAACAAATTTGGGGAAGATTGGGTGACATTTAGGGCTGTAAATGAGCCGAGCTTGAGTGAGCTTAGGCTTGGCTCGTGTTCAGCTCGTTTGAAATTAGCTCGGCTCGAAATTGGCTCGTGTTCGAAATGGCTCGTGAAAGGTGTGTTCGTGTTCGGCTCGAATTAAATATTCTTGTTCGTGTTTGGCTCAAAATTGGCTCGTTAAAATTAATTGAAAAAAATATATGTCTTGCGTCGGATTCGAACCTGGACCAGTTGAATGGAAACAAGAAGCATAACCACGTTACCACACAAATAATTATGATTTAAACTTAAATATAAATATTTATAATATATTAATATATAAATAATATATATAATAAATTATTATATAAATTATTATATGATTATTTTTTTATTTCGAGCCAATTCGAGCTGAACACGAGCGAACAAACAGTTGTTCGTGTTTGTTCGTGTTCGGCTCGTTTGCATTTCGAGCTTAAAAATTTGTTCGTGTTCGACTTGTTAGGCTTAACGAAAGAGCTGAACACGAACTACTTAATGAGCCGAACACGAGCTGTTCTCGAACAATGAGCCAAATTGCCCGCCGTAGTGACATTTGGGTTGAATTTGGGATGGATTGGGTCAATTGGCCATTTTGGGCCTTAAGGGCCCATTTGGGACTTTTTTAGTCAAATTGGATTAAATTGACAAAATTGGAGTATGTGACAATTGGACAAAATGAAATTGGGAATATTTGAGATTTTCTAAAATTTTTTGGGAATTTTTAGAATTTTTGGATTTTTGGATTTTTGGGCCAAAAATGGTATTTTCGGTATTTGGAGGGTATTAGGGGGGTATTTTTGGAAATTTTGGTATATTTGGCCATGGATGATCAATTTGAGTGGTAGGAAATGTTTAAGATTTATTTTGAGAAATTTTGGGTAATTTAGGCAATTTTGCAAATTTTGGGCAATTTCAAGGGCATTTGGTAGGTTTGGTGGGTTTAGGACCCCGGGGGGGGGGGGGCAAAAATTGAAATTAGGGGAAAATGAAGAGTAACTAGTTGTGAGTAAAATGGGACCATTTTGGTTGAGCCATGAAGCCATATTAAGCTCACAAGAGCCATGCGAGGACTCATTTTAGGCACCCAATATGTTGTTCCTAACCCTCTTAGCCAGGGGCTTAGGGGTTAAGTTCCATCCATATGACTTTCCTACATGAGTCAGGAAGCCAAGTTGGGTAAAGGTAGTTTTAGGATTTGGAATGTGTGTGAGAGTGTGGTGTGTGCAAGCTTGTGCTCACCAAGACCAGGACATCCAGGGTAATCCTAAGGCCAAAGAGTCCTACAGGAATCTCATCCTTTAAACCTCCACATATTGCTTTTAACCCTCCAAGTGGCCTGGGGTTTACAATCAAACTTGTGGGGTTTGAAGGGAGTTAATAAGTGTTTTGAATTTATAAGTGGTGGGTCCCATTTCTAGTCCTCTAGGATTGTCAAAGGGAAAACCTATGGCTAGATCCTAAGTACTAAGGAGAGAGATCAGACCTCACCAAAATTGAGTTCAACAAATGGACCCCTAATAGGTGTGGTGAGCTAACCAAGCACACCGCGCGTATTGGCATTAACCGAAGAGATCAACAGAGCCAACACAAATGTTTGAGTGATAAACTCAGAACAAAGTTTAAGAAATTTCAGCTGGGAGTATCGGTAAATCTCCAAGATCGGAGATTCCGTAATCCTCGCTGGGGAGGAAGGAGGTGAATTCCAAATCACAAGACTTGGAGAGAAAACGGATTTTTGATTCATTTCATTTTTATTTCAAGTTTCAATTTTGAGTTTGAATTTTTAATTCAAGTTTTAATTTTGATTTAATTTGAGATAGATTTGAGATTGATTTCAAGATGAATTTCGCAGAGATTTTGGATTTAAAATGAGTATTGGAAATTAGATTCCAACCTCAGGATTGGAAAGAGAACTAGAATTTAGGTACCAGCCTCGAGGAGAAGATCAAAATTTAGGATGAGAGCCAGAATTTAGGTACTGATCTCGAAAAGGATGAGAATCAGAATTTAGGTACTCATCTCAGAAAGAGAGTCAGAATTTGGTACCGACCTTAAAAGGAGATAACTGGAATTTGGTACCAGTCTCGAATGGTAGAATTGAAATTTGGTATCAATCTCGGAAAGAGAGTAGGAATTTGGTACCAACCTCGAAAGGAGAGAACTTGAATTTGGTACCAGTCTCAAAAGAGAGAATTGAAATTTAGTATCAATCTCGGAAAGAGAGTCAGAATTTGGTACCGACCTCAAAAGGAGAGAACTGGAATTTGGTACCAGTATCGTAAGAGAGAATTGAAATTTAGTATCAATCTCGGAAAGAGAGTCAGAATTTGGTATCGACCTCGAAAGGAGAGAACTGGAATTTGGTACCAGGCCTCGAAAGAGAGAATTGAAATTTAGTATCAATCTCGAAAGAGAGTCGAATTTGGTACCGACCTCGAAAGGAGAGAACTGGAATTTGGTACCAGTCTCGAAAGAGAGAATTGAAATTTGGTATCAATCTCAGAAAGAGAGTCGAAATTTGGTACTGACCTCGAAAGGAGAGAACTAGAATTTGGTACTAGTCTCGAAAGAGATGGGAATCAGAATTTAGGCACTGATCCCAAAAGTTTGTATTTGATTTGGTTTGGAAGATTTTGTGGAAATTTTAGTTTAGTAGAGGATTGGAATGAGACATGAAAGTGTTTCACATCCCAAGAGAGTTGATTAAAGTTTGATTATTTGGCGAAGGATACGAATCCATGCCATCAGAACCAAATCGAGAATTTCGTGGTTCTGTGTCAGTAGACTCAGTCGACCTTCTCAAAAGAGAGAAGAAATCGTGGAGAGTTGAAAGGATTTCAGGACGACAAAAAAATTTAGAAATTTGGAGTTAAGGTTTGAGTCTTCCGTGGGGAAGAATCAACTCGAAAGAGGGTTCAAAAGAGTTTCAAATGGATTTCAATTTGAAGAAGAATTGAAAGATTAGAATTGATGAATTCAGATCTGAAATAAATTCGAAATTTAGGTTCGTTTCTTTTGTTTTGGTGATTCAATTTTTTTTTGTTGTTTATTTAGAGTTCGTGTCAATTTGGAGTTTATTTCGACGTTCAGATTCTTAAAAGAGTTCTTTATTTATTTTCTATTCTTTTCGTTCTTTTTTCTAAGTTCATTTAACTGCGTTTCCCAGTAAATTTGCACAAAAGAGATGAAGGAAAACACGACATGGTCGTTTCCATTTCAATTTATTAAAAATACAACATACAGCTTGATCCAAAATATGATGATATTTTCCTTGAAAATTCAACATCTCATACAATCCGCATAAATCCAAAACGGATTGTGTAAGATTCTTGCAAGTTTCTTCCAAAAGCATCTGTCAGAATCCATCTCTGAATAGTGAGATTACATGAACAATAACATCACCTTCCAAGCCTTCCTTGGCAGGAAATGCCGTTCGGATGTGCATTGGAGGTGTGCTATCTCCCATGTAGCTCACAGCTCGTAGGGCCGAAGGCTCTCTAACTTTGGATCTGGCTGAAAGTGGAAAGATATTTTTCTATCATCCATCCTCCTGAAAGTGACGGAGATCTGCTCAATAGGCACTCTTGGAATGAAATGTTTTTCTATGTATGCTCCATTCCCTTTTAATACCAAGACGGAACCTACCGGTAGTGGTATCTCCACCGGCCCTCAGAACTCTCCTAGGCCTGCTATCCGGAGGTCTGATCCGAACATGATTTTACATTGGTTGACAAAAGACACTGTGCAGAAGGGTCTGACGAAGTCATGATGATCTATATGTGGCGGTATGCAGTCGCCCTCCCTGTATATGTTAATGATGTAGCTGTTGGGTATGCAATCTGCAGGCAATACCCTCCATGCCACCATCCTTCTTACCATTTTGTGATAATTCTTGGCATTGGATCCACCTCACTACGATAGAGTAACCCTGGTGAATTTCCCTTTCTGTCTTTGGCAAAGTTGTAGCAACACCCGCACTGGATTGTAATCCTTCCTTTTCCTTTCATCCACCTTCGAGGTTCTGAGTAGGTCTTCTCTCTCAAACGACCAGCTCGACCCATTTTCTGAAGCTCAATGACGCAGTCCACAATTTGCTGCTACTCATAGTATGAAAACACATCTGTATGCAGCTCAAGGCCCTCAAGGATGTTGATTCTCTTGCCTCGGATTCTCTCAAAATATTCAAAAGTTTTCTTTTCAACATTTTGCATCCTTTCCAGTTCATATTCCGAAATTATTTGCAACTGGCGAGGTACGATAACGTACTGTGGGATGTATGGTTCAACCCCAACATGTTCTCCTGCATGTCTCAGCTCCTCGGAGATAGTCTCTGTCAGGACATCCTCCGGGGTTGCTGACCCGACCCGCAATAATGCAATAATATTCGCTTCCAAAAGATGGCCAAAAACTTGACTCAATTTATAAATAGCGGCTAGTGTATAAAATCAAAATGTTGTAAATTTAGAAAATATTTTTACACACTAGGGGTACCACGCAAGTATATGTATCGTTTCAAGTAATATAGGGTTTTGAAACAAAGACCCCAGTATCGATCCCACAGGGAAGAATTATAGTGATAAATTTTTTAAATAATAAATAATAAAAAAAATATCTTTTTATCTTTTAATTTAACTATAAATTACTATTAATTTACTAGATGCAAATAAAGAAAACAATAATAAGAAAATGATTTATGAAAACTATAAAATAAACAACTTTCTTCCCTTCAATTAATCTAAGATTTTTAAGATAATTTAATATTCGTTGGAGAATTTGATTTATGGTATTGTGCCAAATAGAAGCATTCCTATTCTTTACCCTTTAATCCAGATGCAAAGAACATTGGCTAATTTACAGATCAGGTATGGATGTATTGTTAGTAGAATGGGTTAATCTAGACTCACACTTTTAGATGTCCAAGGGTGGCTATGGTCGGCCCTACTAGTGACCCTTTCATAATCTATAAATCAAAATTGTAAGAATTTAGTCTGTCACTCTAAAAACTTATCAATTCTACACCCTTTAAATCTTATCTTCCTATTTATTTGCAGTTCACCTTGAATAGCCCGCACATGGCCTTCCACTACCCAAGGATTCATGTGTCATTTACAAGTTAAGAGTTCTTCTCCTTCTAGGTCTCAAAACTCTTCAATAGGTTTTAACAATTTAAATGACCAATTTAAAAAGTAAAGTAAGATCAGGTATTGATGTCATCACAATGTTTTGAAAATATTTTGAATTTCAATTCTCCATCGAATCTTTATATTATCTTATCTATCTCTTCATAATTGAAGGAAGAAAGTAAACTAACTACTCGTAACACATTGAAAATAAACAACAAAACATAATAAATAAACTTTGAATCAAATATAAAATACTTATCTCAAATATTTCTTCTACAGATCTTCTGATTCCTACTGACTCCACAGTATAATTAACTTCAGATGCAACAACTTGAAAATAAACTCACTAAACTAAACAAAAGTGGCCTTAAATTTCTCTCTCTATTTCTCTCTCTAAGGATGAGAGATCCTAAAGTGGATAAGAGAAAGGGTTACAATGGGAGGGGCATGTTTTCTGAAGAAATGGACCCCTATTTATAGGCTTCAAGGGTTGGCTTGAGGCACCTCTTCAAAACATGTCCACATTCAATGAATCTTCTAGAAGGTCTGTCTGGCGCCTAGCCGCCGGAATCTGGCGTCTAGGTGCCGGACACCGCGTCTAGTTCTTCGCACCTCTTCACTTTGGCTCGCACCTCTTCACGATTAAAACCGTTTTGGAGCGTCCAAATGCAATGTATCACATGTCCTATTATCAAGGAACAACTGCAAGTCTTCTAGAATGTCCAATAACCGCTCACTCCGTCAAAATAACCGATCAAACGTTGTCAAAAACTTGACAGTTTCTGTATCGAGTCTGGCGCCTAGGTGCCAGCTTCTGGCGCCAGGCCATATTTTTTATACTTTTTGTATTTTGCTCCATTTTTGCTCATTTTTGCTTTTTTTTCCTTTTTAGACCTTTTTACATCACCTACATCCAAAAACACAAAAAAATACCTTTCATTAAAGCATAATATCCTTAGAAATTAATAAGAATTAAGACATAAAGAAATAGGTATTTTTTATAGATCCGTTGCTTTCGCAACAAGACTCTTCAAAACTGGTGCATCTGTCTGGCGTCGTGGCACCGATTTTGTTTCTGCTCTTCTTGGAATTTCTTTCATCCTTTCTGCTGTTCTTGGAGTTGATCTCCTCTTTTCTGGCTTCTACTGAACTGATTTCTTTGAAGTGCTTGCACTGACGGTAGCAACTGTCTCTTCATGTTGATCCGCTGCTAGCTTGGTTAGCATCTTACGAATGCGACGGTTCTTGTTTCTTCATTGGGTAGGAGTGAGAGTAGCTCTCCTTACTTCTTGAACTTCTGTAGGCATGGTGCTGACAAGCCCGCCTTTTGCTGTAGCAATCACAGACTTAATTTTCTTGTCTTCCCCCGTTGCATGAGCAGCGTTTGCTTTTCTTTTCTTGCTGGCAGACTGCTGACTTAGTCCACCCAATTTCATCACTGTCTGGTTGTGGAACTCTTCCCGGTCAATCGGGGTCCAATCAGTTTCTTCGTACTGTAGCCCGACCGGTGTGAAATCAGAGTCGATCTCAATCACGACCCCATCCTTCATATTCTTTTCATCGAGTGCTAGACTCACGCCATTCTTAAAGTTCAGAACCAACCGCCCGTTCGACATTTCCCTGCGAAAAACAAGGAAAGGATCAGGGTGTGTACTAAGAACAAGAACAATAAGAAAAATTATTTATCAATGGAAAATTTTTATTTGTTTCTTTCAAATTTTAATAAGAGTAGGAAAAGATGAGGAAAGATCAGGAGTGAGTTGATTTAAGAGGGATTAAAATTTTATTATTATGATTTCACATGTTTTCTTTTTATCATCGATTTTTTTATATTTTGCGTTCGGACCTAGTTACAAACGATTACTCTTCCCGTGCTTCTAGGATGGGACTCCATTTGTTTTTAAAGTTCATTCTTCGAAAGATCAGGTTGCATAATACTTCTTCAAATATCATCCATTAATTGGAAGCATAGGTCGTTCTCCACGACAATCACCAGTTGGTAAGAACCTCCAGAGTAGACTGTCTCGACCACGAATGGCTCCTCCCAAGTCGGTTCAAATTTACCTCTTATCTTGCGATGTGGAAGAATAGGCCTCTTAAGAACTAGAACTAACTCACCGACTTTGAATGTCCTTAGACGAATCATTTTATCATGGGTCTGGATCATCTTGACTTGATACAGTTCCAAATTCTGCTATGCTCAAAGTCGTTTTCCTTCCAAGCTTTCCAATTCTTATAGTCGTAATTTGACATTCTCTTCTGTAGTAATCTTATTCGCAACTGCGATTCTGAAAGACGGAAGCTGAACCTCCAAGGGTAAGACGGCTTCAGACCCGTACACTGGAGCATAGGGCGTGGACTGAGTAGGACTTCTGAAAGTCGTTCTGTAGGCCCATAAGGCTTCTAACAACTTCTCATGCCAATTTATTTTGTTGTCATCCAAAGTTTTCTTTAGGATTTAGATGAGAGTTTTATTAAAAGCCTCGGCCAAGCCTTTTGCTCTTGGGTAGTAGATCATCGAATAACGCTAGTCGATCCCGTGTCTTCTAACAAAATTGTTGATCTTCGTACTTCTGAAAGTGGACCCGTTATCTGAGATAATTCTGCGCGGTACCCGGAAATGGTGGACGACTTGATTCTTGAAGAACTGTAGCACATGATGTGCTTTCACTTCTCTGAGCGGCACTGCTTCTGCCTACTTAGAAAAGTAATCTGTAGATGTAGGGATAAAGCGATGTCCTCTTGAAGAAGGCGTTTCTATCGAACCCACGATATCTGTGCCCCAACACTTAAATGACCATGACACGATTGTCAGAAGTAGCACATTTGGAGGTTGATGTAGAACTACTCCATGCACTTGGCATTGGTAACAACTCTTTGCAACTTTCATGCAGTCGGTCATCATCGAGGGCCAGTAGTACTCTAGTCTTTTAATCTTCATTTTCATCTTCGGACCCGACTGATGAGCTCCATAAAGTCCTGAGTGTACTTCCTTAACAATTTCACGGGCTTCGGACCCGTTCAGACACCTTAGCCACATCTGGTCAAAAGACCTTTTGTATAATGTATTGTTTATTAATGCGTAAGACATAGTTCTTTTCTTGATTTGATGGGCTAATGACTTATCGTCCGGTAGGTTTCCTGTTTGCAGGTAGTCTATTAATGGCTACCGCCAATCCTCTATATTTTTTGTTACTATTGCAACTGATTCTTCTTCTTTCTCTGACGTGTATATTGCATCCAAGTCGAGCTGTGGGAGGACCTGTCGTCCTTTAACTGTCATTTCAACTGACTCATCCTGTAAGCAGGCAAACTCTTTCATGAGGCGGGCTAACGCATCTGCGAGAGCATTTTCTCTTGTGGGAATCTTATAGATGTCTACATTCGGAATCTACTCCAACAATTTCATGGCATACTGAAAGTACTGCTCGAGTCTCGGCTTTAGAATTCTGTACTGTCCTGCAAATTGTTGAATGATCAACTGTGAATCTCCGTAGATGTTGATGTCAGTTATCCCCATTTGAATGGTCAATTCTAGTCCGGTTATGAGGGCTTCGTATTCTGCTTCGTTATTCGTACACGGTTCTGTTAGATGGTAGGAATACCTTAACATCCCCCGCTCCGGTATTATAAAGATTAGTTTGATTCCTGCCTTACTAGGCACTATCGTTATCAATTCTTTATCCTTCTGTGCTAAGGATGCTCCGTTGAAGTACAACTCCCAACGCTGATCATCGGGGTCTTCTAGGCTCATTATCTGCTCGTCGGGCAAGTCGTCGTTGAGCGAAGATTTTGCCTGTAAAGGGTGTGCTGCGAGAAAGTCTGCCATGACTTGCCTCTTTACGGCACGAAGAGGAACAAAAGTTATATCGAATTGCAATAATATCATTGACCACCTGGCAAGTCTGCCGGAAAGCTTCGGTCGGTTCATCAAATATTGTAATGGATTAAACTTCGAAATAAGGTTTTTGAGCGGCGAAGATCAGGGCCAAACAATGCTTTTCAATCGAAGGATACTTTATTTTTGTCGGAATTAGACGACGACTTAAGTAGTAAAGAGCATTTTCTTTTCCCTCGTCATTGACTTGGGTAACAGGGCTCCAAGGGAGTCGTCTAAATCTGCGGTATAAAGTATTAACGGTGCACCCGAGACTGGGGCTGCTAAGATAGGAGGTGTCATTAAATACTGTTTAATGTCCTCGAAGGCTCGCTGGCATTTCTCTTCCCAAACGAATTTGACGTCCTTTTTAATTAATGCCAAGAAGACCTGACACCTACCTGACAAATTCGAGATAAAGCGTCGAAGATACGCCAACTTCCCTTGAAAAGATTATAGTTGTTTCAAGGTTTTGGGAGGCATCATTTCTAATATAGCTTTAATCTTTTCTGGATCAATTTCAATTCCGCGATGTCGAACAATGAATCCTAAGAACTTCCTAGAGGCAACGCCGAAGGCACATTTCAGGGGATTCATCTTAAGATTAAATTGTCTTAATCGCTCGAAAACAATTCTCAAATCATACATGTGATCTTCTTTCAGTTTGCTCTTGATGACCACATCATCCACGTAGCACTCGACTTGGTTGTGTATGAGATCATCAAAAATCCTCGTCATTGCTCTTTGGTAAGTTGCTCCTGCGTTCTTCAATCCGAAGGGCATTACTGTGTGGCAGTATATTCCGATTGACGTTCTGAAGGCGGTGAGCTTTTCATCTTCTGATGCCATCTTTATCTGGTTGTATCGTGACGATCCATCCATGAAAGAGAAGACTTCGTTCATCAAGGCAATGTCGATCATTAATTCTGGAATTGGTAGCAAGAATTCATCCATTGGGCATGTTTTGTTCAAATCTCTGAAATCCACGCAGATTCTGATCTGACCATTCTTCTTTCTGACCGGTACCACTTTGGCTAACCAAGTTGGATATTGCTCTTCACGGACAAATTTAGTATCTATTAGCTTCTTAACTTCAACTATAACTTGTTGTTCAATCTCTAGACGCATTCTTCTAGGAGCTTGCCTGACTGGAACGGCAGCGTGATCCACTCCTAGTTTGTGAACTGCAACTTCTGGAGCTAATCCTGACATTTCATCATAACTCCAAGCAAAACAGTCTTTAAATTCCATCAGTAGCTTGATCATGTTTTCAGAGTCTTCTTTAATGTGTAAGGAGCTAACAAAGGTCGGCCTAGGCTCTTCGTTAGTACCTAAGTTAACTTCCATTAAATCGTCTATTATTGATTTAATTTCTTCTTCAAATTCTGGTGGAGCATCTCCAATTGGTAGTTCTTCGAGATCTTTTAAAGCTTCCAAGCAGTCTTCACCAGGCTCGCAAGTGATAACCAAGCAAAATTCCGTATCATCAACTGATCCTACTGTGCTGAATCTGAGACCGTGCTTTGAGTTGAGAGGCTGACTGTCATTATTCCATAATTTCTCAAAGTGTTGTGATCGACCTTTTGTCCATTATCCACGTTGAATTAAATTCTGAACACATGGAGAGTACCACTCAAAAGGCAATTCCATTAATTCAGATGAAGCAACATCTTCAAATTGTACATCATTTTCAATTTTGGAAGAAAGAAGCACCACGGTAGAATTTCATTGGCTTAGCACTACCACCATGCACTTCCTTGACCACCATACCCTCGATCTTATTAGGACAGATCGGGGTCAGGGTCATAGTATGTACATAGTGGTTAATCTTCTCGTACATTGATTTGTATTCTCCATTCTTTTCATCTTTGAGAGAGATCTTGAACTGGGGTTTCTTTTAATTTATTGTCGCTGCTTCTTTCTTGACTTCTTCTTCTTCAGAACTGTTCTCCCAATCAACATTAATGACCGGTTTCTTCTGTTCAACTGTTCCACCATTTCTTCCTCGACCTCGTCCCCGGCCTCGACCTCAGGTGCGAGTTCTGGAGAAACCTTCACCATCTGGCCGTAAGGGAGTGGTGAGTAACTGTCGAACTAGAATTTCAGGTTCTTCATCATCTCGAACTTCTTTTGCTTCATTTGGTACGGTATTTCTAGAGAAGATTGTTTTCTTCGGAGGCGCGTAGTAGGTTGCATCTTCGTGAATTCCGATTTCATGTACAGAGAACGGTTGCAAATCACCTTTGATACACTGTTCTCCTCCTTCATAATACTTTATGCACTGGTGCAGAGACGATGGTACCATCCAGTTTTCATGGATCCACGACTGACACAGTAGAGCGTTGAACGATGTCTCAGAATCAACTATGTGGAATTTTGCGGTTTTCTTTGCTAAATCACCGGTCTTCATTAATAATGTTATCGATCCAAGGACTCTTTCTCCCTTTTGATTGAAGCCTCTTAATAACATCTTGTCTGCTTCGAGGTCGCGAGCATCAATTTCCAAATATGCTAACATTCGAAGGATCATTATGTTGATTGATGCTCCTGGATCAACTAACACCCTGGAAAGCGTAAACTTTCCGATAGTGACCGAGATGTACAACGGTCGATTGTGATCAGCTATACTAAGTAGTAAATCATTGTCCGTGAAGGTAACACCTCGATGTTCCTTTAACGAGAAAACCTCTTCTAAGGAATTGCTGGCCATTTGAGCTAAACAAATTTCTGTATCAAGTAAGGCCTTGATCAGAGTTTCTATCATCTCCTTTGACAGGATCAGAGCGTCGTAGATGCTCAGTTTGGCTGGTAGCTTCCTAAGATGGGCTAGCACATTGTAATCCACTTTATTACCAGGCTCTTCAGTCTCTTCCCGAATGGGCAATTCCTCTGCTGGGGTTGGCTCTTCCTGAGCAACCACCTACTTTCCTTTATCCTTTGGACCTATTCTCGAGGGTAGAAATTTTCCACTTCTTAGATTGACTTCTATTATCTCTTCTGCATCTGGTACTGAATCTGCCGGTGTCTCCTCTTGAATTGGAATTGCTGGCTCTTTTGGAGTTGCTTTGGAATCTGATAACTCCAATTCTATCATGATTAGAGTTCCTCGGAATTCACAAATGGACTCGTTGCTTGTTGAGCTCTCGTAGCCATCCTTGTGAACGCCTTCTCCTTTGTCGGGGTCATTGAAGTTTAGTATGATTTGAGAATCATTATTTATATCGAAATTGAGATCCGGATTAGGTTGGTTGTCATTAGTTACGTAATCGTTAGAAACAGTCAAAACGTAGCTAACACCAAAACTCTTATCATTATAAGATCCCGCCGGGGCGAGCAAATATTCATACAGAGTCAGAGGTCCGAGGGATTTCTCCCCCAAATCAGAAACAACCATCCTAGGATAAGCAGCCCCTAGTCTACCCTTCGGAGCCTCAGTCTTCTTTTCTTCCATGATCTTCTCCTTCTAGGGCGGTTCTTCAATAGCAAGCGATAGTGTCGGCCCGACAGGTTTCAAACTTTGAGTTGAAGCGCTCACCGAAGCGGTCCGGATGCGATCCAAAATTTTCTTTGAAGACTTTGTCTAGACGGTACTCCATCAATCGTTAGTCGTGCACGTGTCTATCAGAACAATAGGATCCGTTGAGATAACATTGACGGAACCTCCTTTTTGGGGTTCCTTCATGTATTCCTTCGGGATCGTTATGTTCCCTTTCCGGAGATTATCATCAAGCCAACTCTTGAAAGTAATGCAATCTTCTATTTTGTGTCCGAGCATCCGGTGGTAGTGACAGTAGTTCTGATGATCCTTCTTGTCAACTTCTTCTGGCTTTTGGGCTCTGGTAGTTGAAAGTGGAGCTTTTTCATTAAACTGCGGAACATCTTGGCCACTGCCTCAGTATTGAAAGGGTATTCCTTATTCATTAGTTCCTTCAAAGAAAGGGCGGATGAGGCAGCGGTTGATCATGCTTCCATGATTGATAGCTCGGTCTAGGAAGCTGATAACTCTGTTGAGGTTGCTGATAAACCCGTTGTGGTGGTTGATAACTCAGCTGTGACCGTTCTGGCTGTATTTGCACTGGCTACTTACCTTTATCCACTGCCGCGACGATCCCAGATTTCTTTTCAAATTCTTTTACAGGCTTATGCTTATCAGTCTTGTCAACGAAACTCAGCTGTTTTGTCTCCTCTTGCAAGCTCACGACTTTGCTAAGCAACTTCTTAAAAGTCTTAATTGTGAATCCTTTGAGGAGAAGTGCTATCGGGCAATGGATACTCTTCAGTAGGATACCGACTGCATGCTGCTCCTGAAGCTGAGGCTCACACTTCATGCTTAAATTCCTCCATCGAAGTACATAATCTACTAAAGTTTTGTTCGGTTTCTGTTGCTCCACCACTAGATCACCGATAGTGATGTGATGTCGAGCCCCGACAAACCGCTTAAAGAAAAGGTTTTCCAATTCTGAAAAGGTCTTAACAGAACAGTTCAGCAATTCTGCATACCAATCAAAGGCAATCCCTAACAGGCTGCTGACGAACTGACGAAAGAGTAAAGCATCGCTCCAGCCAGCATTGCAGCAACTAGCACGAAAATGTGTGACATGCTGCAGGGGGTTTCCTGTACCCGTCAAAAGTCTTGATCAGAGGTGGTACAAAGCCTTTTGGGTATTGGACGACATCAAATTCTTCAGGGTAAGGTCTACCCGTCTGAATAGATGCTCCACTCTTAGACTGAGCTAAGGCTTCTCGCACTTGCTGTTCTACTATGTTCTTAATATCTTTCTCAGGAATCATGCTTTGTGCAAAATCCTTCTTTGGCTGTTCATCCCCGTTGACGGACGTAATCTCTTTCCCTCCATCTGCGATATGGATGATCTCTGGGGGTGTTTCTTTCTGAGGTTGAAGCTGACTCTGGAGAGTGGCTAAGGCGGCAGCCATCTCTTCCATCCTCTTTGCCATCTGAGAAATTGTATCATCTTTCTCTTGAAGATGCGCTCTCATTACTTCTAGTTCATCCTTTTCTGAAGCTGACAGAGCTCCTTGCAAAGCTGACGACACTCGGGTCTCGACCATATTGATCTCAACACATTTTTCATCCATGAATTCTGATGAATCTACTTCATTTCTCAATTTTTCCCTTCTTTCCTTTACCAACCGTCGAATGTCCGTCCTCAGCTTTTCTATGGTATCCTCTAGTGGTCTCTTCCAAACGGTCTCGCGGTTGTCACGTGATGACTGTTGAACTTCTTTTTCAAGAGTTTCCTTTAATGCAGTATCACTTTCTTCAGATTTAGGTTCTCTGATGAGACATTTCTTTCCTGAACATTGTGTCGGTATCGGTTCAGCAATAATAGGTTGCCAAACCATCCTTCTTGCAGTAAAAGGCCTAGGACCAGATGGTCTGGTGTCCTCCCTAATATGGTGACTCGATATTACAACAAGCGAACTTCTCTCACTAGCTCGCACTTTCTTCCTTGGCCTCTCTGGAACAATGAAAGGGCCAACTCGCAGTCCGAGGCGGGATTTAACTGGTACTCGTCCCATTCTTTTCAAAATTTCTGATACGGGGCACCCTTCTTTCTTAGCTAGCTTCTCCATTACGGGTTGCAGTCGGGCAAGCGGCATAGTGTTGGCCCTCCTCCTCTTGCAGTCACTATTGTATGCAGGTCGGGGTAATGCAGCGGCGATCCTCCAGACATCTTCTTCATCCGATGCAGTAGAGAGAGGGTGGAAACTACTTCCTCTCATCAGCGGTGAAGTTTCAGGCAGTTCTTCTTCCTCCTCAGGAATCTCTTCCAGAAAAGTAACTTCAGCAGCCTTGGCCTTCTCGATCTTGGCGATCTTTCTGCTCCTATTTCTTCTTTAAGTCCGAGTTAGTGGTGTAACTCTTGAACTGGACCCTATCTAAAAAATATATGACAATGCAACAAAATCTGCCCCCTCCACGGTGACAGGCCCATCATCGACTTGGACTTCTTTTCCTTTCAATTTGGCAGGAGCTGGGGTCGGTGTAGAGATGACTAAACCAGTGAGGGTAGAGACAACAGTCCTCCTATGAACAGGAGTGTTCCTTTCAGTTGGGACCCTTTGTAGGGGAGGAAACTCTTGAGTCGATTTCAAGTTGAACTCAATTATAGGCTCCTCAGTTTCCGATACTTTGTTCATTAGTGCGAAAAGAGTAACGTCAGCGAACTTAATATCCGTATTGTCGAACCCTTGTCCAAAACAAATGACAGCGTCATTAGGCAGCTCGTCCTTGTAAATTGCCAAGTCTATCCCGTTGGTGAAGGAGAAGATGAGCTTTAGTGCAGACATTTTCTGCAGGGTAGATTCTAAGCGTCAGTTCCGATTTATGCTTCCTTACGTCGGGACAAAAAAAAGAGGAAATTCTCTAAAAGAGTCCGAACACATCTCTATTTATCTTTTCGTTTTCTTTATAAAGTATTTCAAATTCTCATTTTTATTTGTGTATTTGTGGCTTAACAGAAAGCTCATTTATTAAGGGGTTTTTTTATTAAAGGTTTGTTCATTAAGAACGAAACAAATTAAAAAGGGAGAAGTTAAAGGAAAGGTACGGGACCCAATCCATAAACTGGAAAGGAAGAGAGAGTCTCACAAGACTTTTCGACCTGAAAAAACCGCTCCTAAGCTAACATCTATTGGGGATCCACCCCACCTCAAAGAGGTAAAAGGATTCCGGAACCTCTCTGTTTAGGGGTGTCTAATCAGTGGCTCCAAAATCCAAAAGAGTTGACTATACCCGTTCAAGACAAATGAACGTGGTATTTCAACGGAAAAATGGTAGTTTGATCCACCAAGGATATGGACTCACTACCGATTTATGAAAGCAAAACCATCTGATTAAAATGGAGAGAGGAACTAGTCCCCAGCGGAGTCGCCAGAAGTTGTCGGCATATTTTTAGATTATGTGTTTTGAAAGGGGTCGCCTACAGAAGTTGTCGGCAAATTTTTAAATTTTAAATTTAATTTAAATATATATAGTTTTAGAAAGAAGCATTTTGATTTTGAAAATAACTATAAGTTTGAAAGTTTTAAGATATGAAATCAAACCGATCTCACATCCCAAATAGTTGATATAAATGAGCACCGCATCACAAACCGTGTATCTATCCCGAAGAATAGACACACTGCTTGATTATGGGGCTCGATTAAATAAACTAGAAGATTTGTGACATCCGTTTGGTCTGCGAACCAATTTTAAGGTTAAAAAATCTTAATGTTTTAATTAAAACAAATCTTAAAGTCGATTATAACAACATCAGTTAATATCCCACGGTTCCATCATTCCGACACCGTTATTTTTATCGGATTCACTTTGTCCAAATGAATTTGCTAAACTCAACTGAATGAGTTCCACACTTTCATTTAGACCATGAGAAATCACGTTAGCAACATGTAGGTTACATCATCCGAGTTATTCCCGATCATCCAACAAGACGTTTTAATTTAGTTGTAGTTGTAGTTTTGTTGTTCTGTTTGTGATTAAATTTTGAGTTATTTTATATTTTGAATGTTGTGGCGGAGAATTTTATCTTGTGTTGGTTTTAATTTAGTTTTAGTTTTAGTTTTGTGGCTATTCTAAAGGTTTCAGTTTTCATGCATGTTGTCATTCTTGTTTATCATGCAAGAAAAGTAAAGTGCAGTACATGTAAGTAAATTGCAATAAAGTAAAAGCGTACCTGGAGGGTCTTCTCGTCATTCCAAGCTGCACTTAAAACACATGTTAGAGCATTTAAATAATTGCAAGAAATACCTAGGTAAAGCTAAGGTAAGGTTTTGGTTGTCTACCAAAATCCTAATCCTATTGCTAGTCATTTCCTATGACGTCTAGGTTCTTGTGTTTTATGGATGATTTTCTTCACCAAAGAACAATTAAGCTCGATTTTTCTTCTAAAACATCCCATTATATTGAGGAAGTACTTAGGACGAATCCTAAACATCTTTTCAACACTTCTGAGATTATTTCAAGTCCAACTGAATTTCATTGTACAAGTGAATTAATCATTTGCTTCTTGCTCAGTGAACCCGGACATTTGATTATCCGATGAGTAGAGTGACTTGTCACTTGATGCTCCATTTAAGAATTATGATAATGAAAGCCTTTAGGGGCAAATTAATTTGTTAAAGATTTTAACAATTCTTAATTTAAAATTGGAATTGATGATTTGAAGTGATTTGGTTTAGTTATAAAATTTTAATTAATAATTTTAAGTTTGGAATAGTGTTCAAGTTGTTTAATTCAATTAAATCTTTATATTTTAAATGATCTTAATATTTCAGGTTAAATTTATTGTTTTAAATTTGCTTAGGTTGAAAGAGGTGTTTAAATTATTTATTTTCGTTAAATTTTGATGACTTGATTTGGATTAATTATAGTACTTTAGGTTGATTTTAATTAATTTGATTTATTTATATTTTTTTATTATGAATTGTTTTGAAATTACTTAAGGTTTTAAATTTGTTTTAAGTTTATTGTTAAGTGATTTCAAATTAATTTTAAATGTTTAAAATTTATTTTTTAATTTGATTGTTAAATCATTTAATGTTTTAAACTTTAATTTAATTTTTCCTTTTTAATTATTAATTTCAATCATTTTTTTAGAATTAATTAAGGGTTTTTTACCAATAAATTAATTTAATTATTGACTTTAAATTAAAGAATTGGTATCTTCTTAAGTCACATCCCTAATAATCCAAAATTTTAATTATTCTCCCAAAATTTAAATGATTTAATTAAATAAGGTTCCATTTTTTTATTTTTAAAGTGATCAATGGGTTTCTACCCCTTTATTCCCTAAGTTTTAATCATCCAAGAGGAGATTAAGATCAAATATTTTTACCCTCCCTTTTGATTAAACCTAAAGTAATAATTAGGGTTAAAATCCTTAATTACCTTTATGCCCTTTTTAAGCCTAATCACTTCATAAATCACCAAATTGAGCTCAAATGAATTTGAAATTTTTATGTCACTTCACTCACATGTCAATTAAGACATTAGAGGAGAAAATGTGATTTTTATGTTTTTAATTTAATTTATATAATTATTTTAATAAAAATAGGGATTTTCAATGAAAATTCAACAACATGACCAAGATAAAGTTTCTGTCCTTAAGAAAATTATGGGATGTTCCTACTAACCAAAGGACCACTTGGACCGATTTTGGTGAATTTTTGAATTATATTTAATTTATTATAATTATTTTAAATTTTAGAGTATTAATTAATTATAAAATAAGATTGAAGTTAAAAATTAAATTTTATATTTTTCTTAAATCTCTCTGACCTCAAGAAACTCAGAGAAAATTTTTTTATATTTTTCTAAAATTGCTTTGATTTATTAGAATTAATTTAGTGCAAAGGTTAGAAAATTAATTTTTTTAATATTAAAATTATCTTAAACCTTTAAATTTCAATATCTTAAACTAGGGACTTAGGAAAAATATTTGGTCGGTTCTTAAGAAATTAGGGAATAAAATATGACATCTTTATGATTTTTAGTATTTTTGTGATTTTTATTATTTTTTAATTATTAAAATATTAAAAATATGGTTAAAAATGAAAATTTTTAGAAAATTCCAATTTTAATTTCTTTAGACTTCTATGATACCAGAGAAGCCCCATAACCAATTTGGTGAATTTTTGAAGTGTGTTTTGTGTTTTATAAATCTTTAAAGTTTAAAAATGACCATACAACTTAAATGATCCATTTAGTGGGTTAAATCATTTCTAATTGACTTCAAATTTTTATGTGAGATTCTCTGTATCCTAAATGACAGTGGAGAATTGATTTCAAGTGATTTTGATGTGTGGTTACACCTAATTAATTAGAATTCAATTTTAAGTGTTTGGGCTAATTAGGGTTATTCTTAAGGAATTAAATCAAACAATAATTCTCCTAAGGTCCTCTGGTCATAAGCTACCTCCCCTAATTTTCTTAGAATTTTCTAAGCAACATGTAAATTATTGGAATTAAAATTCCAAAACAGACATAAAATTGAAAAATCAATACCTTACCATAGAGATGGCCTCTGGCCTTGGAAAATTCAGGGAATCCCAAGGACAGAGGCTACAAAAGCCCTATAGTCTCATGTCATGGTGAATTATATGCATGAATGGAGAATTGAAATACTTAAAACAATATTAAATTAATTAAAAATAAAATACTTAACAAAACAACTTAATTTTTTTTTCCACATTTTTACCTGCAATAGCTTGTAAAGTTTCAATAGTCTGAAAATCTTCAATATTAGAAGAGTTATTATGCGAAATATTAATTGCAAAATTATCTAATTTCTTAGACATTGCTACTACTTGTGAAGTTAAGATAGAAAAGGCTTCATTATCGTGAATTCTTGCCATCTTTAGGATTAATCCTTTCGGAAGGCCATTGAAAATTGTTATTAGCCATTACTTCAATTAAAGTGTAAGCTTCTTCAAATGATTTAGACATTAAAGAACCTCCAAGAAGCAACGATCAATAATTGATTTTAAAGATCCAATTAATTCATTATAAAATATTTGAATAATTAACCAATCAGGTAAAGCATGATGAGAACATTTTCTTAATAGTTCTTTAAACCTTTCCCAAGTTTCATATATTGTCTCCCCGTCAAATTGACTAAACGAAGTAATATCATTTCTTAATTTAGCAGTTTTAGAAGGAGGAAAATATTTAACAAGGAATTTTTGTGCCATTTCAACCCATGTTTTAATAGAACCAGTTGCTAATGAGTTTAACCACATCTTTGCTTTATCTCTTAAAGAAAAAGGAAAGAGTCTAAGTCTAATAGCATCATCAGAAACACTATTATATTTAAAGGTAGCACAAAGTTCTAAAAAACTAACAAGGTGTAAATTTTGATCCTCATTTGGTGTTCCACCAAATTGATTGTTCTGCACCATTTGAATAATAGACGGTTTAAGTTCAAAAGAATTAGCATCTACAGTGGGTACTTGAATACTTGACCCACTTTTTAATATGTTTGTAATTTATGTTATAGCAACAACACCAAAAACTTGATTCCGCTTTAATATATATATATATATATATATATATATAATGATTGAATGTTTAATGTGGATTCTACGCAAGTATACGTATCGTATCAAGTAATACAGGGCTCTAGTGGAGTCCTGGTTATCGATCCCACAGGGAAGTTTTTAACAGAATTGTTATCAGCTAAATTTAAAGGAATTACTTACTAATCTAGTAGACGGAAATTTAAAGTAACTTAAAGCAAACTAAAGTAAACTAATGCTTGAAATAAAGTTGATTTAACTAATTCAGAAATAGTATCATTCTCCTTGTTTTTAGAAAATTAAGTGAATGATGATTTTAAATAGAATTCTTAAATTGTATTGTGACAAATAGGAGCATTCCTATTCTTTACCCTTTAGTCCAGTGCAAAGAACATCGACTAATCCTATGTTTGATTATTGAATCTGCTAGCTAAGTGGGAGGATACGGTCGCCACTTCGCAGCTCCCACGTTCCCCTCACCGAGGGCTAACATCTACACTTCGACTCTCAAACAAAAGGACCAAATTGAATATTTTAGTCTGTCACACTAAAATGTCCAATTCTACGTCCAATAATTAATATTTCCCTATTTATTTGCACCCTCCTTCCAAGGCTTTTGACTTTTCTGAATATTGGATGTAATTTTTACTATAGTTGATAATTCAACATATTTTAACAACTCAATTGACCAGATTGAAAGTAAATTAAGTTTTAAGTAAAAATTATCACAATTTATTTTAATATATTAGGTACTTCTATTTAATTTCATCAATTCGCATAACTTTCATAAATAAGGAAAAAGACTAAGAAAACTACTCAGAATGCATGGGAATAAAAAAAAGCATGGATTTCATTTAAAGTTAACAACAACAATAAACAAAGATACTTATCTTAATTTCCTCCTCGACGTAGACTCCTTGAAGTTCCTTTGACTTTTCCTTCTAGTACAACAAACTAAATAACACTCAAATAAACTAAATAAACTCACTAAACACACTCAGACTTACTAAAATAGACACATAGAAGACTCAAGAGACACACTAAGACACTAGAATTCGGCCTCTATTTATAGAGGTAAGCAAAGGTCCAAGGGGTGCTTAAACACCTCTTCAAAAGGTGTCCAGGTTCAAAGTATTTGCATTTTGAACTATCTCGCCGTCGGCGGAAAACGATCTCGCTGTCGGCGGGGCTTCTAGAAGGTCTTCAAACTGCGCGATCTCGCTATCGGCTGGCTCGGGCTCGCCATCGGCGAGGTAGTTATAAATCCTTCAGAAATTCTCCTTAGTAATCTCACCGTCGGCGGCCTCGATCTCGCCGTCGGCGACTTAGTTCAATTTGCATGAATTTCTTCCTTTTTGATCCAAATTTGCTCAATTTCATGCTTTTTGCTTCCATCACTTATAAATCTTCATTCCTGCAGTAAAATAAAGAAAATACCTTTCTTTAATGTGCAAATTCATCAAAAATAGATATGAATTTCTTAATGAATTTTTCTGTGATCAATACTACTATGAAGTTCATCAACTGTAGGGTTAGCATAATCCCTTAATGGTTTATAAACATTTTGATCATTAAGTTCAATTGGATTTTGTAAAGTAGCCATTTCTTGAAATTTTTGAATTTTTTTCCCTTTTTAATTTTTCTAATTGTTCTTTCTAGTTCAGAATCTAAAGGTATTAATCCTTCAGAACCAAATTTTCGCATAAAACAAAAAAAAATGAAACAAGGAATAATATATATATATATATATATATATGTTTTTGGAAATATAATATTTAAAAATCTATAACTATTTCTATTCCTTCCCCGACAACGGCGCCAAGAACTTGACCCGACTTTTGTATTTCCAAATACAAGGATTTGTTACTACTGCTAGAAAATTTAATTTCTAGCAAAGGAGCGAAACACTTGACCTGGAATAACTTGCTATATAGATGTGTATCAAATAAAACTTTTTAAATATATGTTTATATAGCAAAATATAATTTAAAAAGAAAATATTTTGTATACTTTTTAGGTACTACACAAGTATACATACCGTTTAATGTAATATAGGGCTTTGAAACAAATACCCAGTATCGATCCCGCGGGGAAAAATATGGTAATAAATTTTTAAATATTGTATTTCAAAAATCTTTTTGTATTTTAATCTAATTATAAATTACTTTTAATTTACTAGTTGCAGTTAAAGAAAACAATAATAAGAAAATGATTTTGTGAAAACTATATAAAACAAACAACTTTCTTCCCTTCAATTAATCTAAGATTTTTAAGATAATTTAATATTCGTTGGAGAATTTGATTAATGATATTGTGCCAAATAGAAGCATTCCTATTCTTTACCCTTTGATCCAGGCGCAAAGAACATTGGTTAATTTACAGATCAGGTCCGAATGTATTATTAGTAGAATGGGTTAATCTAGACTCACACTACTAGATTTTTAAGGGTGGCTATGGTCGGCCCTACTAGTGACCCTTTCCTAATCTATAAATCAAATTATAAGAATTTAGTTTGTCACTCTAAAAACTTATCAATTCTACGCCTTTTAAATCTTATCTTCCTATTTATTTGCACTTCACCTTGAATAGCCTGCACATGGCCTTCGACAACCCAAGGATTCATGTGTCATTTACAAGTTAAGAGTTCTTCTCCTTCTAGGTCTCAAAACTCTTCAACAGGTTTTAACAATTTAAATGGCCAATTTAAAACGTAAAGTAAGATCAGGTATTAATGTCATCACAATGTTTTGAAAATATTTTGAATTTCAATCCTCCATCGAATCTTATATTATCTTATCTATCTCTTCATAATTGAAGAAAGAAAGTAAACTAACTACTCAGAACACATTGAATATAAACAACAAAACATAATACAAAAACTTTGAATCAAATATAAGATACTTATCTCAAATATTCCTTCTACAGATCTTCTAATTTCTACTAACTCCACAGTGTAATGAACTCCAGATGCAACAACTTGAAAATAAACTCTCTAAACTAAAATAAAAGTGGCCCTAAATTTTTCTCTCTATTTCTCTCTCTAAGGATGAGAGATCCTAAAGTGGATAAGAGAAAGGGGTTACAATGGCGGGCACATTTTTCTGAAGAAATGGACTCCTATTTATAGGCTTCAAGGGTTGCCTTGAGGCACCTCTTCAAAACATGTCCATAATCAATGAATCTTCTAAAAGATCTGTCTGGTGCCTAGGCGCCGGAATCTGGCGCCTAGGCGCTGGACACCGCGTCCAGTTCTTCATACCTCTTCACTTTGGCTCGCACCTCTTCATGATTAAAATCGTTTTGGAGCCTCCAAATGCAATGTATCACATGTCCTAATATCAAGGAACAGCTGCTAGTCTTCTAGAATGTCTAATAACCGCTCACTCCGTCAAAATAACCGTTCAAACATTGTCAAAAACTTGACAGTTCTGTATTGAGTCTGGCGCTTAGGTGCCAAATTCTGGCGCCTAGGCACCAGGCCATATTTTTTTATAATTTTTGTATTTTGCTCCATTTTTGCTCCTTTTTGCTCGTTTTTGCTCCTTTTTGCTCCTTTTTTGGATCTTTTTACATCACCTACATCCAAAAACACAAAAATACCTTTCATTAAAGCATAATATCCTTAGAAATTGATAAGAATTAAGACATAAAAAGGGTATTTTTTATGGATCAAAATCCCCCAAACTTAAATGTTACTTGTCCTCAAGTAATTCTTTCTACTATATAAAATGTATAACCTTTGGAATAAAAGATAAATATTTAAGATTCCTTATAATTTTTTATTTTATAAAGTTTTTAGTAAATTATTAACCCAATTTCACTAACTAGGTTTAATTTTAAGAATTTAAAGAATATTTAACTACCAAATCATAAGATTTCAAACTTTTCATTCATTTTGAAAATAATAGAAATCTATTATATTAAGATCTCATAGATTATTTACAAGAAAAAGATCTTGAAAAATCTTTTCTAAATAAATATTCATGCATAAAAATTAAGTAAAATATGTAACTAGTTTTCTTCCTATAAGATAATTCAAGTGAAGCCAATTTTTGATTTAGGCATTTCCTCAAGCTTCTCCTCTCTTCTTTTTTTTATATATATAGAGAGGATTACTATATCTGGATAGCCTGTTAATGATTTTGAACTTCACTATCCTTAACTTATATTTTCAAAACTTATACATTTCCACTTAATTATTATAACATGAATAAGAATTCAAAAAGAATTCCAATCTTTTCTTTTTCAAGTGATAATTTTTTATTACTTAATATTTCTAAAATTCTATTATTTCTATCATGAATAGAAAATTTTTTTAATCTTATTCTTCTTTAAGTTAAATAATTCTATTCTTAAAATCAATCGAAGTTATTAAAATTTTGGTTAATTTCACTAAATTGTTTATAATTTCAAAAATAAAAGTGATCTCATATAAATTCTTCATTCCTTAAGTTATGTTAAAAAGTTATTATTTTTAAGAAAATATTAGCTCTTTAAGGACAAATAAAATTTAAATTTGAATGTATTTTCCCTTCCCCCAAACTTAAGTTTTGGTATACTATGACAATTTAAAAGTATGAGAGAAAGAAAATCATAATTTTAAAAAGGAATTTTTTTATAAGTATGTAAAAACGATCTTGAAAAGAAAAATTAACTTCTACTCATGCTTTTATGAATAATTAAGATAAAATTGAAGCATGTATAAAAAGAAAGCAGGCTAATTTTTATGATTATACTAAATTTGAAACAAAATAAAAACAGAGCAAAATTACTAATTACTAAACAGTAGACTAAAACAAACATATCATAAATTAACTCTAATTTTAGTCTCAACACAATATACTAAGAATATTTTAACAACAGAATCTTAACACTAATCAATCCATACAGATACTTAAACAAATCAACATACATATAACATAAAACTAAACAAACAAACCAAACAAAATAAACCAACAAAGTAACACAATATAGAAATCTATAACTACTAGTCACTGGCTGTAGCCTCATCATCATCATCATCACCAAAGAAAAATTCTACATCCTTAGGATCAACAAATGGTGTGAAACTAGGAAAAGTAAGGAAACTAACATCATGTTCACACTTCAGAAATCTGACTAGGGCTTCATCATACTCAGCATCATAGCTACTCTTCCTTTGGGTATAATCAGATAAATGATCAAGTTTCCTATCAATAGTATCAATCCTGTAGTGAGTTTGAAATAACTCTTGCTGTTGCTCTATAAACTGATCTTGCATTGATTCCCAGAAACTCGATGGTGGCTTAGCAGAAGTAGAGGGTCGAGAAGTAGAAGGTCTACCTGGAGCAGGTACAGAAGAAGGAGCAGTCGATCTCTTTCCTCGAAGATGATCATAAATGCTAATGCTCTCCTGACCAATCAGCTTAGTAGTCTTCAACCTTTCCTCTGAAATATCTGCAGTGACATCATTGCTAATACATAATGAAGAAATCAGAGATGGGAATCCCAGTCCAACAGAAGTGCTGGATCTCGCAGTAGAATCCACAGAATCATAAAAAATACTACCGACATCAATAGGCTTCCTTTCTTAAATGCAGTAGTTTATGATCGCTCGATCTCTAGTCACTTCACTCAGGTGGTTGGAAGGTAACAATCTTGTAGAAATAAAATAGTGCCATGCTTTAGAAATACCATTTAATTTGTAGGATTTGAAGTTTATCCTTTTTCCGTTCCTAATCTTCCAAGATCCAGTACCGTCAGTCAAATAAGCAATGATCATATCCAAATCTCCCTTAAATGGTGATAATCCAGAATTGTGGCATTTAATAGTCGGTGGCAGGCCATAAAATACATTGATTCTTTCAGGACTAAATCCTACTCCGACACCTCTGACAAAAACTTCATAATCTTCGGCATCCAAAAAATTTGCATAAAACTCTCGAACAATAGGGATAACAGCAACAGCAGTGAAATAACAGAATCGTTGCCAGTTGTGTGCAACGATAGTGTTTTCAATCATTTCTCCCGGATGATAGAAACTTCGTTTTGAAATGAACTTCCTGGACATCGCAAATTCGTGGAATCGAAAATGTGCAGCTGCAGTAGAAAATTTGCTGATATCAATGTTATCTTGTGCTTTCCCGCGTTTAGATTTCAGAGCCATCTAAACGTGAAAGAAAACAAGAACAAATATAGGAATAAAAGATTTAAACTCTTTTTAAGTTTATAAAACTTAAAATAAGTTTAAAAATCTAAAGAAATCATTAAAAATTGAAATTTTTTTCAAAATTTTGGTTCTTAGCAAAACCTAGGGAAATCTATGGTGAAAATTTAAAATAAATGGTTCAAAGTGTAGATCTGACCTTGAGACGAAGAAATCAAGTGGTTTCGCAGTCAAATCCCTGATGTTTTGACCTCAAAATGGATCTAAAAGGTGTATTTTCGCGAAAATGGGGAAGAAGATGAAGCTTAGGCGTCAAAAATGGCTTTTAGGGGTATTTAAGGAAATTTCCGGGTACAGGCCGAACTGGCGCTTAGGCGCCAAATTCTAGAGCCTAGGCGCCAGACTCGCCTTTCACAAAAAAATATTTTTAAATTTAATTTTCCACCAAAATTCATAAATTTAACTTCCAATTACTCACATTAGAGTAGGGCTTCAGTTTCTAACTTCCACAACATTTTTCAAAAATTTTAAAAATTAAAAATTTAATCCACTAATCAAACATAAAGTTTTAATCAAACTCACTAAATTCCATTTATAATCTTCAATATTGGCTCAATACATTCTAGATAAGTATTATAATTGATTCAAATTCCTAATACACACTCAAACACCACAGTTTCTAAGCAAAAACAACACACATTGAACATGAAAGAAAATACACAAACAAACACAATCGATTCACTAAATCGATACAACGACTCAACAAACCAGATAATAACTATCTCATTACCAGAATATTCTAATCTTCATAAGGGAAATTGTGTATTCCACTTGGAAAGAACACTAACGCTCTCGGGAAATCCGTAGCCGTCTTTTCGTCAATCCACTTGTTCTTCGCATACATTTCAACTTGAGCATCTTGATAAGCTACAAAATGATCAAATTAAAGTTTCATCTGCCATTCTAGATGTTCAATTTGATGAAACATCTCATGAAGGCGATCTCCAATGCTTTTAAACTCCGCTTCAAACTTATCCAAACGATTAGAAATTTTCTCTAAACTTACCGCGATGAAACCATTGAAGTAGGGTTGAGGATCCTTTGAGACCTTGTCCCTAGCTTCTTCTCCATGATTTCTTCCTTCCATTTCTTCAAAAATTTCTTAAATCTCTTAAGAATGAAGTGCAATGGACGTAACTTTGATTGCTTGATGGTTATGGAAGAAGATAGGTTGATTTAAAGGTGAAAATCGTGTGAAAAACTGAAAATTTTTTGTTTTTGCATGACCCAGTAACCGTGGTGCTTAGGCGCCGAATCTGGCGCCTAGGCGCCGAATCTGGCGCCTAGGCGCCGGACCTATTGATACATAGTTTGACTCTGGTGCTTAGGTACCGAATCTTGGAGCCTAGGCGCCGGAACTATGTTCAACTCCGTTTCGCCTAATCGTCAAATTTCAAAATTTCGTTCTCCAAGATAGGTAAATTATACTGGTAAGAGTAATCTTGACTCAATAACAGTCATTGTAAACAATCATAATGAAGGTTAACTTGATCTCCTTTTTACTCATATTTAAAAATAGAGTGATCCTATTTCTAAATCTTACATACTTCAAAATAATCTTCAGCCTAAGTCAACAAAGACTTATGAGCATAAAAAAAAATTTTTAAAGTAATATAAAATTAGTCAAGATCGAGGCATTACCTTGCATAATAACACTCATAACAAAAGATAATTATGGGTTGTCTCCCACAAAGCGCTTGGTTTAACGTCGTCAGTCCGACTTAAGTAAATCTTTAATCAGGTTGACTCAATTCATAAGCCTCTTTATAAATCTTTTTAATATCTCCCAAATAAGGCTTCAATCTTACTCCATTTACTTTAAAAATTTTTTCTATTTTGGGATCTTTAATATCCACAGCTCCATAATGGTATACTTTCTCAACTATATAGGGTCCAATCCATTTAGATTTTAATTTTCCAGGAAAAAAATTTAAACGAGAGTTAAACAGTAATACTTCTTGTCTAGGCTCAAAAATTTTTCCTGAAATTTTCTTATCATGCAACATCTTCATTTTCTCTTTATAAATCCTTGCATTTTCATATGATTCATTTCTTATTTCTTCCATCTCATTCAATTGCAATAATCACTTTTCTCCTGCATTATTCAAATTAAAATTAAACTCCTTTATCGCCCAATAAGCTTTATGTTCAAGTTCTACAGGTAATTGATAGTGTTTACCATAAATTAACCGGTAAGGTGACATTCCGATTGGTGTCTTATAAGCTGTTCTATAAGCCCATAATGCAGAATCAAGTCTATCAACCTAATCAGTTCTTTTAGGATTAACAGTCTTCTCTAAAATTCTTTTAATTTCTCTGTTTGATACTTTAACCATTCCACTTGTTTGTGGGTGATAAGCAGTTGCAATTCTATGTTTGATTCCAAATTTTTGTAGTAATGATTAAATTCTTATATTCCTGAAATGACTTCCACCATCAGTGATAATTACCTTAGGCATTCCAAATCTTGAAAATATCATTTTCTTTAAAAATTTAGAAACACTTTTGGAATCACAGTTTGGTAAAGCAACAGCTTCAATCCACTTTGAAACATAATCAACTGCTAATAAAATATAAATTTTTTCCAGATGATGGAACAAATGGTCCCATAAAGTCTAAACCCCATATATCAAAAATTTCAACTTCCAATATATAGTTTAAAGGCATTTCATCCTTCCTAGATATATTTCCCATCCTTTGACATCGATCACATGTTTTCACATACTGTCTCACATCTTTAAATAAGGTATGCCAATAAAATCCAGAATTTAAAATTTTAAATGCAGTTTTATCTATGCCAAAGTTTCCTCCAAAATCAGAATCATGACATTTTTGAATAATAGCAAAAGTTTCCTCATAAGGTACACATCTTAGAATCACAGAATCTTTTCCAATTTTAAATAAATGAGGTTCTTCCCAAATATAAGATTTACCATCATATTTAAATTTCTTAATAAATTTGTTATCCAATTCATAAGGCAAAATATTGCTAACTAAATAATTAGCTATATCAGCATACCAAGGTGTTTTGCATCCTTGAATAACATATAAAGATTCATCAGGAAATTTCTCACTTATATTTTCTTCCAAAATAATATCATTTTTAATTCTAGACAAATGATCAGCAATTTTGTTTTCAGTTCCTTTTCTATCTACTATTTGAAAATCAAATTCTTTTAGAAGTAAAACCCATCTTATAAGTCTAGGTTTAAAATCCTTCTTAGATAATAGATATTTAATAGCAGAATGATCAATATGAACTATGCATTTAGTACCAAGAAGATAAGGTCTAAATTTATCAAAGGCATATACTATAGCTAGAAGGTCCTTCTCAGTGGTAGTGTAATTTCTTTGTGTTTCAGTGAGAGTTTTACTAGCATAATATACAACTTTGAAAATCTTCTTATATTTTTGTCCTAATACAGCTCCAATTGCAAAATCACTTGCATCACACATTAATTCAAAAGTTTTATTCCAATTAGGTGCAACAATGATAGGTGCAGTTATTAATTTTTCTTTTAGAATATTAAAATCATTAATACATTCTTTGTTAAATTCAAATTTCGCATCTTTTTCCAATAAATGACAAAAAGATTTAGCAATTTTAGAAAAATCCTTTATGTATCTTCTATAAAATCCAGCATGACCTAGAAAACTTCTCACATCGTAATGATAGTAGGTGGTTGCAATTCAGCAATAATTTTCACTTTTGCTTGATCTACTTCCATCCCTTTTTGTGACACTTTGTGACCAAGTACAATGCCTTCGTGACCATGAATTGACATTTTTCCCAGTTAAGAACTAAATTTTTTTCTTCACATCTTTTCAGAACTTTGGCAATGTTTTCCAAACAAGATTCAAAAGAAGTTCCAAAAACTGAAAAAATCGTCCATGAATATTTCAATTCCTTTGTCAATCAAATCACAAAATATTGACATCATACATCTTTGAAAAGTTGTAGGTGCATTACATAAACCAAAAGACATTCTTCTAAAAGCAAATGTTCCATAAGGACTTTGTAAATGTTGTTTTCTCTTGGTCCTCAGGAGCAATAAGTAACTGATGATAACCAGAATATCCATCCAGAAAACAGAAATATGAGTGTCCAGCTAATTTATCGAGCATTTGATCCAAGAAAGGTAAAAGAAAATGATCCTTTCTAGTGGCTTTATTTAATTTCCTATAGTCAATACAAATTCACCATCTAGTAACTTGTCTTGTAGGAATTAGTTCATTTTTATCATTAACAATGACAGTTACACCTCCTTTCTTCTGAACACAATGAATAGGACTTACCCATTGACTATCCGAAATAGGATAAATAATACCAGCATCTAACCACTTAATAATTTCTTTTTTAACAACCTCTTTCATGATAGGATTTAATCTTCTTTGTAATTCAATAGTAGGTTTAACATTTTCTTCCATTAAAATTCTATGCATACAAATTGAAGGGCTTATTCCTCTTATGTCAGCAATAGTCCAACCAAAAGCTTTCTTATAATTCTTTAACACACATAATAGTTTTTCTTCTTTATCTTTACTCAGTTCAGAAGAAATAATAACAGGTAAAGTTAACGAATTTCCATGAAACGCATATTTTAAATGTGAAGGTAACATTTTTAATTCCAGTTCAGGGGCTTTTTTAATTGATGGTAAAAGTATATCATTTTGAGTTATGTCTAAAGTTTCCCAGTTATCTTTAATAAAATGAGTCTCTTCTTCTTCTACTTCTTCATTTTTATCAGTTAAAAATTTAAAATTTTCTTCTAAAATGACTTTACATTTTTCTTGATAATGTTTTTCAATTAAATAATCAATTATATCCATTCGATAACATTTCTCTTTATCAGGGTACTTCATTGATTTAAGAACATTGAATTTAATTTCTTGATCATTAACTCTCATGGTTAGTTCTCTCCCTTTGCACATCAATCATAGCTCGTCCGTAGCTGTAGAAAAGGTCTCCCTAAAATAATAGGTATCTCTTTATCTTCTTCCCTATCAAGTACGATGAAATCTACGGGGAAGATAAATTTATTCACTTTAACAAGGACATCCTCTATAACTCCTTTAGGATAAGTGATAGATCTATCAGCTAACTGAAAGGTTACAGCGGTGGGAGTAATATCTCCTAAATCCAATCTTCGAAAGATAGAAAATGGCATGAGATTAATACTTTCTCCTAAATCACATAAAGCTTTTCCACAAAATTTTTCTCCAATAGCACAGGGTATAGTGAAACTTCCAAGATCCTTAAGTTTTTCAGGTAATTTATTTTGAATTATTGCACTGCATTCTTCACTTAATGCAACAGTTTCAAAAGCTTCAAATTTTCATTTCTTGCTTAAAATATCCTTCATAAATTTTGCATAAGTTGGCATTTGTTCCAAAGCTTCAGCAAAAGGTATGTTAATAATAGGTTTCTTAAAAAATTTTAAAGAACTTAGAAAATTGATGATCAAGTTTCTGCTGTTTAAGTCTTTGAGGAAAAGGTGGTGGTGGTTTTTCAACTTCCACATTAACAGGTATAACGATCGATCTCGACTAGAGAGAGAGTTTCTTTAGGTTTTTCAATCTCTTCAACCTCAATCTCTTTTTCAATTTCATTCTGCATTCTTTCTTTTAATTCCTTTCCACTTCTAAGTTGCACAGCTTTAACTTGTTCATGTTCTTTTCCAGTTTCCTTTGGATTAATTTCAACATTACTAGGAAGTGTTCCTCCAGGTCTGTTATTAATTAAAGTAGCAATTTGCTTGATTTGATTTTCAATATTACGAGTAGCAGTATTTTGATTTTGTAATTGATTATTCATTTGTAAAATTAATTCTTCTATTGATAACTTTTTCTATTGATTATTAAATCCAAAAGGTTTATAATTTAGATCAACTTGATTATTCCAATTTCCAGTGGGATGAGATTGATTATTACCCCATTGTTGTTGTGAATTATTCCAGTTAAAATTAGGATGATTTTTCCACCCAGGATTATAATAATTTGAATAAGGATTATTTTTACTTGCAATAGCTTGTAAAGTTTCAATAGTCTGAGAATTTTCAATATTAGCAGAGTTATTATGTGAAATATTAATGCAAAATTATCTAATTTCTTAGACATTGCTGCTGCTTGTGAAGCTAAGATAGAAAAGGCTTCATTATCGTGAATACTTGCCATCTTTTTAGGATTAATCCTTTTGGAAGGCCATTGAAAATTGTTATTAGTCATTTCTTCAATTAAAGTGTAAGCTTCTTCAAATGATTTAGACATTAAAGAACCTCGAGCAGCAGCATCAATAATTGATTTTAAAGATCCAATTAATCCATTATAAATGTTTGAATAATTAACCAATCAAGTAAAGTATGATGAGGACATTTTCTTAATAATTCTTCAAACCTTTCCCAAGTTTCATATATTGTCTCCCCATCAAATTGACTAAACAAAGTAATATCATTTCTTAATTTAGCAGTTTTAGAAGGAGAAAAATATTTAGCAAGGAATTTTTGTGCCATTTCAGCCCATGTTTTAATAGAACCAGTTGCTAATGAGTTTAACCACCTCTTTGCTTTATCCCTTAAAGAAAAAGGAAAGAGTCTAAGTCTAATAGCATCATCAGAAACATTGTTATTTTTTAAGGTAGCAAAAAGTTCTAAAAAACTAACAAGGTGTAAATTTGGATCCTCATTTGGTGTTCCACCAAATTGATTATTTTGCACCATTTGAATAATGGATGGTTTAAGTTCAAAAGAATTAGCATCTACAGTGGGTATTTGAGTACTACTATGAAGTTCATCAACTGTAGGGTTAGCGTAATCCCTTAATGGTTTATAAACATTTTGATCATTAAGTTCAATTGGATTTTGTAAAGTAGCCATTTCTTGAAATTTTTGAATTTGTTTTCCCTTTTTAATTTTTCTAATTGTTCTTTCTAGTTCAGAATCTAAAGGTATTAATCCTTCAGAACCAAATCTTCGAATGAAAAAAAAATGAAACAAGGAATAATATATATATATATATATATATATATATTTATATTTATGTTTTTGGAAATATAATATTTAAAAATCTATAACTATTCTTATTCCTTCCCCGGCAACAGCGCCAAAAACTTGACCCGACTTTTGTATTTCCAAATACAAGGATTTGTTACCAGTGCTAGAAAATTTAATTTCTAGCAAAGGTGCAAAACACTTATCTTGGAATAACTTGCTATATAGATGTGTACCAAATAAAACTTTTTAAATATATGTTTATATAGCAAAATATAATTTAAAAAGAAAATATTTTATATACTTTTTGGGTACTACGCAAGTATACGTATCGTTTCAAGTAATATAGGGCTTTGAAACAAAGACCCCAGATCCCACGGGGAAAAAATATGGTAATAAATTTTTAAATATGTATTTCAAAAATCTTTTTGTATTTTAATCTAATTATAAATTACTTTTAATTTACTAGATGCAGTTAAAGAAAACAATAATAAGAAAATGATTTTGTGAAAACTATATAAAACAAACAACTTTCTTCCCTTCAATTAATCTAAGATTTTTAAGATAATTTAATATTCGTTGGAGAATTTGATTAATGGTATTATGCCAAATAGAAGCATTCCTATTCTTTACCCTTTCGATCCGGCGCAAAGAACATCAGGCTAATTTACGCATCGGGTCCGGATGTATTATTAGTAGAATGGGTTAATCTAGACTCACACTACTAGATTTCTAAGGGTGGCTATGGTCGGCCCTACTAGTGACCCTTTCCTAATCTATAAATCAAATTATAAGAATTTAGTCTGTCACTCTAAAAACTTATCAATTCTACACCCTTTAAATTTTATCTTCCTATTTATTTTCACTTCACCTTGAATAGCCCGCACATGGCCTTCGACAACCCAAGGATTCATGTGACATTTACAAGTTAAGAGTTCTTCTCCTTCTAGGTCTCAAAACTCTTCAACAGGTTTTAACAATTTAAATGACCAATTTAAAAAGTGAAGTAAGATCAGGTATTAATGTCATCACAATGTTTTTAAAATATTTTGAATTTTAATCCTCCATCGAATCTTATATTATCTTATTTATCTCTTCATAATTGAAGAAAGAAAGTAAACTAACTACTCAGAACACATTGAAATAAATAGTAAAACATAATAAATAAACTTTGAATCAAATTAAAAATACTTATCTCAAATATTCCTTCTACAGATCTTCTGATTCCAACTGACTCCATAGTGTAATGAACTCCAGATGCAACATTTTGAAAATAAACTCTCTAAACTAAAACAAAAGTGGCCCTAAATTTCTCTCTCTAATTCTCTCTCTAAGGATGAGAGATCCTAAAGTGGATAAGAGAAAGGGGTTACAATGGGGGGCACGTTTTTCTGAAGAAATGGACTCCTATTTATAGGCTTCAAGGGTTGCCTTGAAGCACCTCTTCAAAACATGTCCACATTCAATGAATCTTCTAGAAGGTCTGTCTAGCGCCTAGGTGCCGGATACCACGTCTAGTTCTTCACACCTCTTCACTTTGGCTCGCACCTCTTTGCGATTAAAACCATGGAGCGTCCAAATGCAATGTATCACATGTCCTAATATCAAGGAACAACTGCCAGTCTTCTAGAATGTCCAATAACAGCTCACTCCGTCAAAATAACCATTCAAACATTGTCAAAAACCTAACAGTTCTGTATCGAGTCTGGCGCTTAGGTGCCAGGCCATATTTTTTTATAATTTTTGTATTTTGCTTCATTTTGCTCCTTTTTGCTCCTTTTTCCTTTTTTGGATCTTTTTACATCACCTACATCCAAAAACACAAAAATACCTTTCATTAAAGCATAATATCCTTAGAAATTGATAAGAATTAAGACATAAAAAAATAAGTATTTTTTATCGATCAGTCATTAAAGGTTTGGAGCCAATTTAGGGCAATTTAGGGTTGAATTTGGTCTTTTAATAATAGGGTCAAAATGGATCAAATTGGGCTAAGGTTAGACTAATGTTGGGTTGATGTAAAATTAATGTTGAAAAATGTTTATGGGGGTATAACAAAGAGTTTTTAATTTTTTTTGTGTCTTAATTTTAAGATTTGGGCTTGTTTGGGTTCATGGTTAGTTTAGGATAAATTGAGGATTTTTTTTTGGGCTAGGCTTGGTGGAGTTTGATTCCAAATTTGGGGCAAATTAAGTTAGAATTTTATTTGTGGGGAAGTTAGGAAGATTCCAAAACAAATTTTGGGAAGATTGGGTGACATTTGGGTTGAATTTGGGATGGATTGGGTCAATTGGCCATTTTGGGCCTTAAGGGCCCATTTGGGACTTTTGTTGATCAAATTGGATTAAATTGACAAAATTGGGGTATGTGGCAGTTGGATAAAATGGAATTGGGAATATTTAAGATTTTCTAGAATTTTTTGGGAATTCTTAGATTTTTTGGATTTTTGGGCCAAAAAAGTTATTTTGGGTATTTGGAGGGTATTGAGGGCTATTTTTGGAAATTTTGGTATATTTGGCCATGGATGATCAATTTGAGTGGTAGGAAATGTTTAGGATTGATTTTTAGGAATTTTGGGTAATTTAGGCAATTTTGCAAATTTTGGGCAATTTCAATGGCATTTGGTAGGTTTGGTGGGTTTAGGACCCCGGGGGTCAAAAATTGAAATTTGGAGAAAATGAAGATTAATTAGTTGTGAGTAAAATGGGACCATTTTGGTTGAGCCATGAAGTCATATTAAGCTCATAAGAGCCATGAGAGGACTCATTTTAAGCACCCAATATGTTGTACCTAACCCTCTTAGCCAGGGGCTTAGGGGTTAAGGTCCATCCATATGAGTTTCCTACATGAGTCAGGAAGCCAAGTTGGGTAAGGGTGGTTTTAGGATTTGGAATGTGTGTGAGAGTGTGGTGTGTGCAAGCTTGTCCTCACCAAGACCAGGACATCCAGGGTAATCCTAAGGCCAAAGAGTCTTACAAGAACCTCATCCTTTAAACCTCCACATATTGCTTTTAACCCTCCAAGTGGCCTGGGGGTTTACAATCAAACTTGTGGGGTTTGAAGGGAGTTAAGAAGTGTTTTGAATTTCTAAGTGGTGGGTCCCATTTCTAGTCCTCTAGGATAGTCGAAGGGAAAACCTATGGCTAGATCCTAAGTACTAAGGAGAGAGATCAGACCTCACCAAAATTGAGGTCAACATGGTGGCGCTCGGTTTTGGTCCCCTCCGGCGACTAGGTCGGCCGGCAAGGATTGGGGACCTAGCCATGTGTCACGTCAACTAGTGGTCAGGTCAGCCAGGCCATCAAATGGAGTAATTAAAGCTTAGGGAGAAAATATGGTAAGGATCCAAGGTGTTTAAGGCACTTAAGGATGTAAATCCCTTAATTTGGGGATCCTTTGGTCCATGGATCATTAGCTTGGGCTAGGTGGATCTAGTTTGGTTCCTAGGGTTCACTTAGTGGCTGTGGAAGGGTTGGTTTAGCCTCATTTGGTTCAAATTGGATTGGTTATGCCATGGGTTCAAATTGGCTCACTTGGGTTTTGGTTGGGCTAACTTGAGTTTGGTTTTGATTTAGGTCCAAGTGTCTTGAGTAACATTTTAGGAATGATTGCTATGAAGAATTTTCATGAAGACATGTGGTGGATTGGAATTCATTTGGAGCTTCAATTTGGAGGATTTTGGAATTTTGGTTAATTTAGGCAAGGTTGAATCAACTTGGGTCCAAGTTGGGTTAAGGTGGGGTCTAGACCCAATTGAAAGTTTCAAACGGTCTAGGGGGATGCATTGAAGAGTTTCCAACATCAATTGGGAAGAAATTTTGGGTTTAGGGGATTCAATTTGGAGGATTATGGATATGTGACAACTTTAGGGCAAATTTGGGGATTTTGATTTCAAAGGGATTTTGTGTAGAGTTTGAGCTTAAATTGAGGGTCAATTGATGTTGTGCTTGGGGTATAGGTGTATTAGGAAGAGTTTGGAATTGGAATTGGGGAAAATTGAGTTGGATTGGGTTGGTTTGGGGCATGTTTGGGTCATAGGCTAAAATTGGGGCTTTAGGTTTCAAATGGAATTAAACTCAAATGTGAATCAAATTGGGGTTCAATTTGGTTTAAATTGGTATTTTGGATGTTTAATTGAAATTTATAATTGAATTTGATTAAGATTGGGGTCAATTGGATTGATTTGGTTTGACATTGGGTCCACTTAGGTTAAAATAGGTCAAATTAGGGATTTTGATAAAATTGGGTTAAATTGGCAAAATTAGCTTATGGTGTAGTTGAAAAAAATGAAATTGGGAGTATTTGGGATTTTATGGAATTTTTTGGGAATTTTTGGAATTTTGGGCTAAAATGAGTATTTAGGGTATTTGGAGGTTATTTGGAGGGTATTGGGGTATTTTGGTGGATTTAAGAGGTGGGAATAGTTTCAAAATGATTCTTAGGAATTTAGAGAATTTTGGGTAATTTTTGGGAATTTTTGGAGAGTTTTGTGGTTGTAGGAGCAATTAGGTAATTTTGGGTAAGTTTAAGGACCCAATGTCAAAACCAGGGATTTTGGCAAAAATAAAGTTTGGTTAAGGTTGAGGGGAATGGGAAAGCTTAAAGTGAGCCATGGACCAAGAAGTGTCCATTTTGAACATCTCATAGGTTTTGCCTAACCCTCTTAGCCAAGGGCTAGTGGTTTGGATTTAGCCACATGAGTGCTCCAATGAACCAGGAGTTAAGATTGAGTAAGGATGGTTCAGGGTTTAGGATGGGTGTAGGAGTGTTGTGTGTGCAAGCCAGACCTCACCAGGCCAGGCCACCCAGGGTAGTCCTAAGGCTTGGACATCCTATAGGAGTTCAACTTTGTCTTCTCACACATTGATCCCAATCTTCCAAGTGATTTGGAGGTTGATGACCATCTATGTAAGATTCCAAAGAGAACCAAGATTTGGTTTGAATTTTGAAAAGGTGGGTTCCATCTCTAGTCTTCTAGGATAGTCAAGGAGAAGTCCTATGGCTAGATCCTAAGCACTAAGAGGAAAGAAAAGGACCTCAACAAAAATGAGGTCAACAAATGGACCCCCAATAGGTGTGGTGTGTTAACCAAGCACACCGCGCGTATTTGCATTGTGACACACTTAGAACAAAGCGTAGAAAATTTCCAAAAATGAGGTCAACAAATGGACCCCCAATAAAACCAACACAGACGTCTAAGTGACACACTTAGAACAAAGCGTAAAAAATTTCTCGCTGGGGAGTATCAGGTAAATCTCTAAGACTGAAGATTCCGGAACTCTCGCTGGGGAAATCGAAGGTGAATTTCAAATCACAAAATCTGGAGAGATTGGATTTCAAATTCGTTTCATTTTTTATTTCAAGTTTTAATTTTAAATTTGAATTTTGATCGAAGTTTTGATTTAAATTGAAGTTTGATTTAAGATTGATTTCAAGATTGATTCCATGGAAATTTTGGATTTAAAATGAGAGTTGGAACCTAGGTTCCAACCTCGGTATTGCAAAGAGAGAATCAGAAATGATAAGAATCAGAATTTAGGTACTGATGATAATCAAAATTTAGGTACTGGTCTTGAGAGAGAGAGAGAGAGTTGAAATTTAGGTATCAATCTCAGAAAGAGAGTCAAAATTTAGGTACCGACCACGAAAGGAGAAAACTAGAATTTAGGTACCAGTCTTGGAATGAGAATCGAAATTTAGGTATCAACCTCGGAAAGGTGAGAGTCAGAATTTAGGTACCGACCTCAAAAGGAGAGAACTGAAATTTAGGTACCAGTCTCGAAAGGGATGAGAATCAGAATTTAGGTACTGATCTTAGAATGAGAACTGGAATTTAGGTACCAGTCTCAGAAAGAGAGTCAGAATTTTAGGTACCGACCTCAGAAAGGTGAGAGTCAGAATTTAGGTACCGACCTCAGAAGGAGAGAACTGGAATTTAGGTACTAGTCTTGAAAGGGATGAGAATCAGAATTTAGGTACTCATCTCAGAATGAGAACTGGAATTTAGGTACCAGTCTCAGAAAGAGAGTCGGAATTTTGGTACCGACCTCAAGAAAAGACTATACCAGCTCGGGCTACCGTTCAGGACATTACTTTCGACCTAGCTCTAGTTGAGGAAATGACTACCATTCAGGACATTGCGTCAACCCTCAGGATGAGAATCAGAATTTAGATACTGACCCCGAGATTTTGGGAGTACAGAAAAGGTTCTCGGAAAGAGTGCAAGATTAGCGGTCACCGAGGTTAGGATTCCTTGTCGGTCTTATACCTAAATTGGAAGATTAGAATGCAGAAAAATTTCTCGAAAGGATGCAGGATTAATGGTCACCGAGGTTAGGATGACTTGTCGGTCTTATACCCAAGTTGGAGGATTAGAATGCGGAAAAGTTTCTCAGAAGGATGTGGGATTGGCGATCACTGAGGTTAGGATGCCTTGTTAGTCTTATACCCAAGTCGGAGGATTAGAATGCGGAAAAGTTTCTCGGAAGGATGCGGGATTGGCGGTCACCGAGGTTAGGATGCCTTGTTGGTCTTATACCGAAGTCAGAGAATTAGAATGCAGAAAAGTTTCTCAGAAGGATGGGGGATTGGCGGTCACCGAGGTTAGGATGCCTTGTCGGTATTATACCCAAGTCGGAGGATTAGAATGTGGAAAAGTTTCTAGGAAGGATGCAGGATTAGCAAAAATTTAGAGAAGAGAATCGAAATTTGAGTATTGATCTCGAAATGAGAACTGGAATTTGGGTACCAGTCTCAGAAGGATGGGAACTAGAATTTAGGTACCAATCCCAAAAGTTGGTATTTGATTTGGTTTTGAAGATTCTGTGAAAAATTTAGTTTAGTAGAAGATTGGAATGAGACATGAAAGTGTTTCACATCCCGAGAGAGTTGATCAAAGTTTGATTGTTTGGCGAAGGATATGAATCCATGCCATCAGAACCAAATAAAAAATTTCGTGGTTCTGTGTCAGTAGACTCAGTCGACCTTCTCAAAAGAGGAAAGGAATCACCGGGAGTCGAAAAGATTTGAGAACAGCCTGAGGCTGAGGATTTCAGATTCTGGAATTTGTTTTCATTTATTTGTTGTTTTTTAGTGATTTGATTTTATTTTAATTTTCAATTTTCATTTTGATTGAAATTTCATTTTGATTTAGATTTCTTATTCATTTCTTTTGTTTGCAATTTAAGATTTTGGATTGATTTGTTTTGAGTTTCGTTTTGTGTTTTATTTGGATTTTAAATTTGAATTTTTATTTTGTTGATATTATTTTTCTAGATTTTTTAATTCCATTTTTTCTGTTATATTCAAATCGTTCTTGGTTCAACTTTCTTTAAATTGAGTCAAACTCAGATTTAGGGGCGTTTGCAGACAATTGCACAAAACTGAAGGCAAAACACAACATAGTCGTTTCCATTAAAATGTCGAAAGTACATCATGTGATTCCATCAAAACATTTCTGATGACATCTTTCTGAAAACAAATTTTTACAAAAATCCGTGTATGTCTGAGCATAGAGTGTACTGATATCTTCATGTATTCTGACAAAACAATCTGTTTCATTCAAACATGTCTGAAAAGTAAACTGCATAGGTGATAACATCACCTTCTAAGCCACTTTCTGGAGGAGAATGCCGCGCAAGTGTGCTTTAGAGGTGTGCTAATACCATGTAGCTTACAGATTGTAGGGCTATAAATTTTTTAATTCTGAATCTGATTGGAAGTAGATAAGAATCTTGCTCTCATCCATCATTCTAAAGGTGATGGAGATCCGCTTGTAAGGAACTCCTGGGATGCAGTGCTTCACCACATTTGCACCATTTCCTTGTAGTACGAGGACAGAGCCTACCGGTAGAGGTATCTCTACTGGCCCTCAGAATTCTCAGAGGCCGACTATCCGGAGTTCTGTCCCGAACATGATGTTGCATTGGTTGATGAAGGAAACGGTGTAAAAAGGTCTCACGAAATCGTGATTGTCCACGTGAGGTGGAATGCAGTCTCCTTCCACATAAATGTTAATTATGCAGTTGTTTGGTGTGTGTTGACCTCAATTTTGATGAGGTCTTCTCTTCTTCTTTTTAGTACTTAGGATCTAGCCTTAGGCTTTTCCTTTGACTGTCTTAGAGGACTAGAATTGGGACCCACCACTTAGAAATTCAAACCACTTCTTAACTCCCTGCAAACTCCACAAACTTGACCGTAGACCCCTAATCACCTAGAGGGTTGAAATCAGATGTGGAAGTTTAAAGGATGAGTTCCTATGGACTCTTTGGCCTTAGGACTGCCCTGGGTGGCCTGGTCTGGTGAAGGGCTGACTTACACACACACTACACCTATACACTACACATTCACACACCTCCAAAAAAAAAAACACACCCATACCCAACTTGACCTCCTGACTCATGTAGGTGATTCACATGGATGGTCCTTAACCCCTAAGCCCTTGGCTAAGAGGGTTGGGAACAACATAGTGAATGCCTCAAATGAGTCCCTTCATGGCTCCTGTGGGCTTGATATGGCTTCATAGCTCAACCAAAATGATTTTATTCCACTTACATTCACCCAATCTTCAATTTCCCAAATTTTCGATTTTTGACCCTCGGGACCCTACACCCGCTTAGCCTACCCAAAACCCTTGAAATTACCCAAATTTTTGCAAAATATCCAAATCACCCAAAAATTCCTCAAAATCATTCCTAAACATTTCTCTCCAATCAAGTTGATCATCCATAGCCAAAAATACCAAAAATTCCAAAAATACCTCCCAATACCCTCCAAATACCCAAAATACCCCTCTTGACCCAAAAATCCAAAAATTCAGAAAATTCCCAGAAAGTTCCAGAAAATCCCAAATATTCCCAATTTCATTTTGTTCAACTACACCATAGGCCAATTTTGTCAATTTACCCTACTTTTGTCAAAACCCCCAATTTGACCCATTTTAACCCAAAGTGAACCCAATGTCAAATCAAACCTACCCAATTGACCCAAATTCTGGTCCAATGCAATTCTAAACTTCAATTCAACATTCCCAACACCAATCTAGACCAAATCCAAGTTCAATTTGATTGACATTTGGATCCAATTCCACTTTTGGCCTTAAAGCCCAATTTGGACCCATGACCCAAACCTAACCCAAACTCACCCAATTCAGCTCCAATTGACCCCAAATCTTTTCTAAACCTTCCTTAACATCCCTACAAACAAAACACTAACATGATTTACCCAAAATTTAGACTCAAACCCCATTCAAATTCAACCCAAAACCAATAAGCCCAATTTTGACCTAAACCCAAACCTAACCCAAATGAGCCCAAACCCCAAAATCAAAGCCCAACCAAAGTCAAAACCTCTTTGAAACACTCCCATAAACATTTCCCAACATTAATTTTACATCAATTTCAACCATAGCTCAACATTGGCCCAAGTTAGCCCAATTCGACCTATATTGGCCCATTCACCAAAGGAGCCCAAATTCAACCCAATTCAAACCCAAATCACTCCCAATTTGCTCCAAGTCACTCATGACACATCTATGAGCTAAACCCAATAATTATTTGGCTCAAGCCTTTACCAAAATTTCATCCCAAAATCCATTTTAAAATCCAAAAGCCCACTTTCCTAAACCATTCTAAAAGCCTATTTCCACCAAATACAAAAGCCCAAAATTGGCCCTAAAGCCCACATGGCAATTTCTTTTCATCATACCTCTAATTGATATCACCCCTAAGTTTCAAAATCATCATCAAACCATTCCAAATCAAGCTTCATACAAATTCCCATCAAAATACCAAAATTTTCTTAAACCCTTTTTCATGAAATTGACCAAGCTTTTCCCCAAGCGAAAGATAAGCCATGCAAGCCATGGACAAGCCACATGAAGCCATGGAAGGTTTGACATGTGATCAAGCCATTAATGGCAAAAGGAGGAGCCTCTTTTAAGCCCCCTTAAAAAGGTTTTAACCCTTTTAATGCTTCACCTTAATCCATGATTAATCACAATATTCATGGATGGTGACTTCTCCACCCTTTCCAAGCTGATCCATCTGATCCTCCCTCAGCCCAAATCAGCCATGGGGAGGTGAACCAAGCCCAAAAGGTGGGTTGACCCATTTGGACCCAAAATGAGCTCCTCCCCCATTCCATTTCAATTCAACTCCTTTACACATGTCCATGGCCAATCGATCGCACTAAGCCCCAGCCCCGACCTCCCCGACCTCGAGGGTGACTCGACCCTCGGCCGGCCAGCCACCACAGCCGCCGGAAACCACCGTGCCGAGAGCTCACATGTGAGCCCAAACTTAGAATTCTCACCCGCCGAGCCGCCCCATCCCCAGCTGGCCATTGTAGCTGTTCTTCTCTTGCCAAGAGCAGCTCGATCCCAAGCCCTAACTCTCCCCGGGAGGCCCTCCACCCTCTCCTATTTAAACACCACCCCCTCTCGGCCATGAGAGGTGCCGAACCGTACCTTACCGAAACTCGCCAAAATTGCTCCGCATCACTCTTCATACTTAGAGCAGGCTTGATCCCTAGTGCCAATTTGCCCTAATCCCCACCAACGAACCCAATTTCTCACCCAAAATTCCACCCAAAACCAGGACACTTCTCCACAAAGGATCAATCCTCAAATTGATTGGTCCTACACCTTCACTCGTACCAAGGGAAGGAGTCCACCAAAGCAAAAGCCCCTCTCCGAGGCCACCCAGGCTTGCTCCACCTCCAAGCTTTGTGATCGGCTGTGGTCGAAATCATACCTAGGCGATTCATCGACCGAGAGACTTCATCCGGAGCTTGCTGGGATCCAATCGAAGGTGACACAACCCTCGATCGAAGCCACACTTCTCCGAGCAAAGGTATGAGCTAATTCTTCATCCCGAGCTTCTGGAGATTCTCCATTTCAAATGCTTTAATTTCAATTCATGATCACCTTATAGATGTATTCGTCTCTTCAAGACGAATCCATAGAGTATAAGAACACGAAAATCCACTGAGTATTGAGTGAGATATTAGGAATTTAGTGTGGACGGCTCTCGGGTGAGGATGCTTGGGGATGATGAACGGATGCCGTCCATTTAATACACGCGTGGACGAACGGCCAGGATCGCGTCGGATCAGGAGATGGAACGACACAGCGGGGCCCCGAGCGCCGAGTCAGATGGCGGTGTCGAACCAGAACGCGCCGCGTGGCCTTTCGGAGTCGTCGAGGTTGACGCGACGCCGCGTGGATAAATAGAAAATTAGGGTATTTTTGATTTATTTAATTCCCCTAAACTTCAAAAATTCATAACTTTGTGTAGGAAAATCGAGAAAATAAAATAAAAATACCCTCTTGCTCAGTGAACAGAGGAGAATAATGTGGAAAAGAAATTATTCAATTTCATCAAGTATTTTATTTTTAATGATTTATTTCTCTTCTGCATTGTTTTAATTCTCCATGCATACAGGAAATTCACCATGGCATGAGACCATAGTGGCTTTTGAAGCCTCCGAATTTGGGAACATTCCCCGAATTTTCCAAAGTCGAGGCCATCCCTATGAGAAGTTATTGATTTTTCAAATTCATGTTACTGCTTTGAGTATTTTAATTCCAATAATTAGCATGTTGTGAAATAAATTCTAGGAAAATTTGGTGATGTCTCTTATGACCAGAGGACCCTAGGAAAAATAGGTTTTGAGTTAACTCATTTAAAATAACCCTAATTGGCCTAATTAATTAGAGCTAACCATATATCAAATTGACTTGAAATCAATTCTCCACTGACCTTTAGGATCAGAGGAACCCACCATAAAAATTTGAAGTCAATTGGACTTGGTTAGCCCTACTAAATGGGTTGATTAAGCCATTTAGTCAATTTGAACTTTAAAAATTCATAACTTTCAAAATACCTTTCAAAAATTCACCAAATTGGTTTTGGAGCCTCTCCGATATCAGGAGAATTTAAGAAAATTAAAATTTCAATTTTCTAAAAAGTTTATTTTTTGGTATTATTTTAATATTTTAATAATTAAAAAATAATAAAAGTCATAAAAATAATAAAATTCACCAAAATGTCACATTTTGAATTTTAATCACTTAGGAACAAACCCCATATTTTTCTTAGGTCTATTTAATGAGATATTAAATTTTAAAGCCCTAGGGTAATTTTAAAATTAAAAAAATGTATTTTCTAGCATTTTCACTAAAATAATTATAATAAATAAAAGAAAAATCAGAAAATTGTAAAAATTGATTCTCTGATTTCCTTGATATCAGAGAGAGTTTTGAAAAATATAAAATTAATTTTTAAACCTTTATTTTATTTTTAAATTAATTAATAATCCAAAACTTAAAATAATTATAATAAAAATAATATAATTCAAAAATCACCAAAATTGGTCCAAGTGGTCCTTTGGTCATTAGGAATGTCCCATAATTTTCTTATGGACAGAAACTCTCCCTTGGTCATGTTATTAAATTTTTCTTGGAAATCCCTATTTTCTACCAAAAATAATTATGTAAATAAATTAAATACAGAAAAATCACATTTTCTCCTCTCATGTCCTTATTGGCATATGAGTGAAGTCACATAAAAATTTCAAGTTCATTTAAGCTCAATTTAGTGAGTTATGAAATTATTAAGCTTGAAGGGCAAAGTGGTAATTAAAATTTTAACCCTTAATTAAAACTTTAGGTTTAATAAAATTAACAAGTAAAACATTTGATCTTAATCTGATTTAGATGATTGAAATTCAAATAATTAAAGGGTAGAAATCTACTAAACAATTTAAAATAATTGAAATAAACCTTAATTAAATAATTCATTAAATTTGGAAGAATAATAAAATTGGAATTTTTAAAATAGGGATATTATTAGGAAGAGATTTATTCTTAAATTTAAAAATCCCTAAATTAATCATCTCATTAATATTTAATTCTTAATTAAAATGATAATTCAAATTTAAGTTTTAAAATGTTAAAGGACTTAATCATTAAATTAAATTAAAGTTAAATTATTAAACTCTTTTTAAATTTTCAATTAAACTAAAATTAAAAATAAAATTAAATTAAAGATTAAATTAAATTAAATCAAACAAATTAAATAAATTAAATTAAATAAAATAAAATAAAATAAATTAAATTAAATAAAATTAAATTAAAAAAAAAACAAATTAAATAATTAAATTAAATTAAATTAAATTAAAACATATTAAATTAAATCAAATTAAATCAAATTAAATTAAATTAAATTAAAGTAAATCATAATTAAATTAAATTAAATTAAATAAAATTAAATCAAATTAAATTAAATTGAAGGAAATTAAATTAAATTAAATTAAATCAAGTTAAATTAAATTAAATTAATTTATATCAAATCAAACTAAATTGAATTAAATTAAATTAAATAATAGAATCAAGTTAAAATTAAAATCAAGTTAAATTGAATCAAATTAAATCAAACTAAATTAAATTAAATTAAATTTAAATTAAATTGAATTAAATAACATCACCGAAGACATAAAGAAATTAAATATAAAACAACTTGAACACTATTCCAAATTTAAACCCTTTAACTGAAGTTAAACTAGATCACAAATCATTGGAACACCAATTTGCCCTCGAAAACTTTTATTATCATAGCTCCAAAATAGAACATTAAATGAAATGTTACTCCACTTATAGGATATTCAAATGTCCTAGTTCACCGAGTAAGATAACAACAAAAATCGAATTCTGGACGATTAATTCATTTGTATAATTAAATTCATTCGGACTTAAAACAATTCTAGCAATATTGAAAAGATGTTTAAGATTCTTCTTAAGCACTTCCTCAATATGATAGGATGTTTATAAGAACAACTAAATTTAATTGTTCTTTGATGAAGAAAATCGTCCTCAAACCAAAACACAAGGACCTAGACGTCATAGGAAATGACTAGCTATAGGATTAGGAATTTGGTAGAAAACCATAACCCTTCCCTTAGCCTTACCTAGGAACTTGCTTAAATATTCTAATCGTGTTTTAAGTGCAGCTTGGGATGACGGGAAGACCCTCCAGGTACGCTTTTATTTTATTGCAATTTACTTTCTTGCAATTTACATTATTGCAATTTCTTTAATCACATCGCATTTACTTTTCTTGCATGATAAATAACCGTTGCATGAAAACCCACACCTTTAGGATAGTCCCTAAAACTGAAACCAAAACTAAATTAAAAGTCATTGCAAGATAAAATTCACCGCCACAACATTTCAAAATATAAAACAATTCAAAATTTAATCACAAACAGAACACAAAACTACAATTACAACTAAATTAAAACGTTCTGTTGGATGATCGGGAATACCTCGGATGATGTAACCTACGTGTTGCTAACGGATTTCCCACGGTCTAAATGAAAGTGTGGAACTCATTCAATTGAGTTTAGCAAATTCATCCGGACTAAGTGAATCCGATAAAAATAACGATGCCGGAAGGATGGAACCGCGGGATCTTAACCGATGTCGTTATAATCAACTTTAAGATTTGTTTTAATTAAAACACAAAAAACACTTGGAAATTAAGATTTTCTCTAAACCAAAACACTTTTCTCATCTCCCGATTTATGACTTCTAAAACTAAACCTCGCGACAACAAGGAGCTTGGAGCATGGTGGGCGACACGGCCATCGTCGTCGAGCAAAACTCGAATCTACATCAAGAAAACATTCCTAGAATTAAACAACTAAGCCATAGGACTTCGAGGTAGTTTGCCTAGTGCAACATAAATCCTCAACTCTTCGTTAGGCATTTGCATAGCAAATCAAGCCCTAACCTGTCTTAGGATTCCGAGGTAGTCGTCCGATGCGACATAAACCCTCACATCTTCCAGGCTGTTTGTATGATTTTATCATACGAATATAAGTCCTAATTAATTAAAATTGGCAAGATCAAAACATTAAATAAATATTAGGACTTTCTTAAATTCAAGCCAAACAATAGGATAGTCGGGAAATTACCGAAGTTCGCTTCGAATCTGTAATTTCTCCTACTTTTCTTCCTTTGAATTCCCAAAACAAAATGTTCCAAACTTGATCCATTCCCTCGTTGAAATTCCAAAATTCAATCCTTTGAAAACTTAAACTTTCGAGATTCTCGAGAGCGGAACCACCGATTATTATCGAGAGTTTTCTTAGGTGATTCCCGTCACTTAAGATGTAATTAACTATAGTGGGCTTGCCCTTATAGGAATTTTAAATAACCTGAGTAATATAAACCCTGTTTAATGTTTTTCATATTAAGCAGGGGAACTTGTCAGCTTATAAAATCGGTTCGTAGGCCAAATGGATGTCACAAATCTGTTAGTTTATTTAATCGAGGCTTATCATCAAGCAAAGTGTGTCTATTCTTCGTGGTAGATACACGGCTCATAGATGTGGTGCTCGTTTATATAAACTATTTGGGAATGTGAGATCGGCTTGATTTCATATCTTAAAATTTTCAAATTTAAAATTATTTTCAAAATCAAATACTACTTTCTAAATTATATATATATTTAAATTAAATTTAAAATTTAAATTTCGCCTACAATTTCTGTAGGCGACCCCTTTTTTCTAAAATACAACCTAACCTAAAATATGCCGACAACTTCTGGCGACTCCGCTGGGGACAATTCCTCTCTCCATTTTATTTAGACAGTTCTGCTTTCAAAAATCAGTAGTGTATCCATATTCCTAGTGGATCAAACTACCCTTTTTCCGTTGGAATACTATGTTCATTTCTACCTTGAACAAGTATAGCCAACATTCTCTCGGATTTAGGAGCCATTGTTTAGACACCCCTAAACAGAGAGGTTCTGAGATCCTTTTGCCTCATTTCTGAGGTGGGGTGTACCCCCAATAGGTGTTAGTTTAGGAGTGATCCTTCGAGTCGAGAGGTCTTGCATAAGACTTTCTTTTCCTTTCCAACTCTGAATCAGATTCCTTACCTTCTCTACACCTTTGAACATTCCGTTCTAAATAAACAAACCTTCTAATGAATGACTCTTTTAACAAATAACTCCTTCTTATAAATACATGAACAAGAATGTGTTCGGACTCTTTTCAATTCCTTTCTTTTCGTCCCGATGAGAAGAAGCATAACTCGGGACCGACAATCGAATATACCTCGCAGCAATGGAAGCCCCAAAGCTGATTTTCTCCTTCACCAATGGATCGGACTTCGCCGTTTACACGGATGAGCCGCCCGACAATGGGATCATCCGGCTTGGACAAGGATTCGAGAACACAAATGTCGGGATCACCGACGTTTCCTCGTTCGCACCGACAAACAAAGTATCCGAAGCCGAGAAGCCGTTGATCGAGTTCAACCTCAGGTCAACTCAAGAGTTTCCTCCCCCGCAAAAGATTCCGACCGAGAGGAGTACCGCCGTCCGCGAAGGAGTGTTCTTGCTACCCCCGCCGGTCTAGTCGTCTCCGCACCTACCCCGGCCTCTCGCGCATTAAAGGGGAAGGAAATCCGTAACTATGGTGAACCCGTTACCCCGGAGGGTACGGACTTTCCCGTGGGACCTTCCATTTTTGAAATCGGGTCCAGCCTCAAGAATTCCATCACTAACACGGACCCAAAGAAGGAACGAAGTAGGAAGATTTCCGTGAAGGCCGTAGCCGCCGAAGTTGCTTTCCCGGAGGAAATCCCGGAAATCCCTGAGTACACACCACTACCTGAATACATACCATTGCCTGAAGATACACCCTTTTTGGAAGGAAGTAGATTCCATCCCCTTTCCGCCGTAGCTGACGAGGAAAATGTCCGCAGGATTGTTTCTACATTACCTCGACCAACATACTACGACGACAGCAGAAAGAAAAGGGCTAGGATCACGCCATTTGCCCGACTACAGACTATGATCGAGAAGCTAGCAAAGAAAGAGAAATGCCCCATATCAAAGATTCTGAGAAGGATAGGGCGGGTGCCAGTCAAATCTCGTCTTGGGCCACGAGTAGAACCTCCATCGTTACAGAAAAGCCAAATAAAAGGATGAAGGCTAGTCCGCCTGTCGTCGTTTCAGGATTACAGATTAGGGAGGATACCACCTTCCAAAGCATTTGGCCGACGTGCACCATCCGGTCCTGGACCTTCCGCCGCTAGAAGGATGGTATGGCGTCCCTACTACCTGGACGCTAAGGTCGAAACAACAGCTCGAGAAGGAAAGTCTCGTCGGGAGACTTGAATCCGAAGAAAGTGCCACCGCAAGAAAGGGGACTCGCGAGAAGGAAACCCGACAGCCTATCGCACGACAACCGCGAGGATGCACGTAAAAGACCGCTAGAGGACGCTATGGAAAAGTCGAGGACTCGATATTCGACGACTAGCAAAAGAAAGAGAAGAGAAATTCGGAGACGAGATTGATTCATCGGAATTCATGGACGATGAGTATGCAGAAATCAACATGGTCAAAACGCGAGCTTCGTCAGCTTCGCAAGGTGCTCCTGCAGCCGTAGAAAGAGAGGAGCCGGAAGTAATGAGGAGGCAGCTTCAAGAGAAAGACGATACGATCGCACAAATGGTGAAGAGGATGGAAGAGATGGTTGTAGCCCTAGCCACTCTCCAAAGTCAAGTGCAACCCCAAAGAGAGACACCCCTAGAGGTCATTCACATTGTGGATGGAGGAAAGGAGATTACATCCGTAAACGGGGATGATCAACTAAAGAAAGATACAACACAAAGTATGATTCCAGAAAAAGATATCAAGAGCTTCGGTGGAACAACAGTGTGAGAAGCCTTAGCACAATCAAAGAGCGGGACATCCATTCGGACGGGTAGACCTTACCCCGAAGAATTCGACACCGTCCAATACCCAAAAGGCTTCGTACCACCTCCGTTCAAAACCTTCGATGGAACCGGGAACCCCCGACAAGCATGTTGCACACTTTCGTGCCGGCTGTTGCAATGCCGACGGGAGCGATGCATTACTCTTCCGACGCTTCGTCGGCGACTCGTCGTGGATCGCCTTTGATTGGTATGCGTAATTACCGAATGGTTCGGTGAAGACGTTCTCGAACTAGAAAACCTCTTCATCAAGCGATTTGCCGGAGCTCAGCACCACATCACTATAGGTGATTTAGTGGTAGAGAAGCAGAAGCCGAACGAAACTTTGGTGGATTACATACTTCGATGGATGAACTTAAGCATGAAGTATGAACCACAACTACAAGAACAGCATGCAGTCGGCATCTTACTTAAAAGCATTCACGGCCCGATAGCACTTCTCCTCAAAGGATTCACTATTAAGACTTTCGAGAAGTTGTTAAGCAAGGCCGGAGCTTGCAAGAGGAGGCGAAGCAATTAAGTTTCGCCGACAAGACGGACAAGCAAAAGCCCGTGAAGACTTTTGAAAAGAAATCCGAGATCGTTGCAGCGAGCCGACAAAGGCAAGCAACCGATACAAATATCATCCGAACGGCCACAGCAACCTCAACAGAATTATCAACAACCCCGACCTAGCTATCAGTCATCTCCACAGTATGAACAACCGCCTCGTCCGCAACGTACATTAAGGGAGCTTTTGAGCAGGGAATATCCATTCAAGAATGAGGCAGTACCAAAAATGTTCCGTAGTCTGATGAAGACTCCAGATTTCCAGCTGCCAGAGCCTAAGAGACCAGAAGAAGTCAACAAGAAAGGAGATCCCAACTTTTGCCCTTACCACCGGATGCTTGGGCACAAGATAGAAGATTGCATTACCTTCAAAAGTTGGCTCAACGACAACCTTCGGAAAGGGAATATAACAATCCCGAAGGAGTACATGAAGGAACCCCAGAAAGGAGGTTCCGTCAATGTTATCTCAACTGATCTCATTGTTCCGATAGATCCCTATGCAACTGATGATGGATGGACTACCGCTTGGACGAGGTCTTCAAAAAAGATTTTAGACAGCATCCAAACCGCTTCGGTGCGAGATTCAATTCAAAGTTCGAAACCTGTCAAGTCGGCACTATCACTTGCGATAGAAGAACCACCGCAACAGGAGACGATTGAAGAGAAGAAGAAAATCGACGAAGAAGAGAGGACCGAGGCTCCTAAGGCTGGACTAGGGGCTGCTTATCCTAGGATAGTTCTTTCGGATTCGGGGAGAAATCCCTCGAACCTCTGACTCTGTATGATTATCTGCTCACTCCGGTGGGATCTTATAATGATAAGGGTGATGGCGTTGGCTACGTTTTGACTGTTTCTAACGATTACGTAACTAGCGATAATCCGAACATCGAATTCGATACCAACGACAATTCTCAAATCATACACAATCTTGACGATCACGATGACGAAGAAGACATCTATCAAGGAGGTTACGAGAGTTCAACAAGCAACGAATCTATCTGCGAGTTTCGAGGAGCTCCAGTCACAATAGAATTAGAGCCTTCAGACTCTGAAGCTAATTCGGAGGAACCTGTTATTCTGATTCAAGAAGGAACACCAGCAAGTTCAATACTAGAGTCAGAAGAAATTACAGAAGTTAACTTAAGAAGTGGAAGAGTTCTACCTCCGAGAATGGGTCCAAAGGACAAAGGAAAGCAGGTGGTTATTCAGGAAGAACCAACCCCGGCAGAAGAAATACCCATTCGAGAAGAAGCCGAGACACATGAAAACAAAGTGGACTACAACGTGCTAGCCCATCTTAGGAAACTACCAGCCAAACTGAGCATCTACGACGCTCTCATCTTATCAAAGGAGATGAGAGAAGCTCTGATCAAGGCCTTACTTGATCCAGAAATTTGCTTAGCTCAAATGGCCGGAGATTCCTTAGATGAGGTTTGTTCGTTAAAGGAACAACGAGGTGTTACCTTCACGGGACGATGACCTACCGCTCGGATGCGCGGACCACAACCAACCGTTGTACATTTCAGTTACAATTGGGAAGTTTACACTCTCCAGAGTATTGGTGGATCCAGGAGCATCAATCAAGATAATGAATATTCGAACGCTAGCATATTTTGAAATTGATGCCCGCGAGCTCGAAGCCGACAAAATGTTATTAAGAGGATTCAACCAGAAAGGAGAAAGAGCCCTCGGATCAATAACACTACTAATGAAGACCGGTGACTTAGCAAAGACAAAAGCAAAATTTCACATAATTGATTCAGAAACGTCGTTCAACGCTCTATCGGGCCGACCATGGATACATGAAAACAGGATGGTACCATCATCTCTACATCGGTGCATCAAATACTACGATGGAGGGGAACAAGGCATCAAAGGTGACTTACAACCATTCTCCGTACATGAGATTGGAATCCATGAAGACGCAGCCTTATTATGCACCACCGAAGAAAATAATCTTCTCCAGAGATACCATAACAAATGAAGCAAAGAAAGTTCGGGACAACGAAGAACCTGAAGTTCTAGTCCAACAGTCACTCACCACTCCCTTACGGCGAGATGGTGAAGGTTTCTCCATAACTCGCATCCGAGGTCGAGGCCGGGGACGAGGTCGTGGTAGAGACGTTAGGCAGTTGGACAGAGAAAACCAGCCCTCAATGTTGATTGGGAAGATAATTTTGAAGAAGAAAAAGAAATCAAACAAGAAACAGCGACAATAAGTCGAAAGAAGCCGCAATTCAAGATCTCTCTCGAAGATGAGAAGAACGAAGAATACAAATCGATGTACGAGAAGATTAACCACTATGTACATACTATGACCCTGACCCCGATCCATTCTAATAAGATCGAGGGTATGGTGGTCAAAGAGGTACGTAGCGGCGGTACAAAGCCAATCAAATTCTACCGTGGTGCTCCTTCCTCCAAAACTCGAGAATAATGTACAATTTGAAGATGTCACTTCATCGGAATTAATGGAATTACCTTTTGAGTGGTACTCTCTCTGTGTTCAAAATTTAATTCAGCATGGTTTCTTACCTCGACAATGGACAAAAGGTCAATCACAACATTTTGAAAAATTATGGAATAACTCCGGTCGTCCACCTAATTCAAAGCATGGTCTTGGATTCGGCACAGTAGGATCAGTTGATGATACTGAATTTTGCTTGGTTGTCACTTGCGAGTCTAATGAAAACTGCATGGAAACTACATAAGAATTTGAAGATTTACAAATTGGAGACGCTCCACCAGAATTCGAAGAAGAAATTAAATCTACAATAGATGAGTTAACGTAAGTTAACTTAGGTACTAGCAAAGAGCCTAGACCTACCTTTGTTAGCTCCTTACTCAATAAAGAAGACTCCGAAGAAATAATCAAGTTATTAATGGAATTTAAAGACTGTTTTGCTTGGAGCTACGATGAGATGTCGGGTTTAGCTCCGCAGGTCGCGATCCATAAGCTAGGAGTGGATCCTACTTCTGTCCCGGTCGAGCAAGGTCCCAGAAGAATGCGTCTAGAAATCGAACAACAAGTCATAGCTGAAGTTAAAAAGCTAATAGACGCTAAATTTGTCCGTGAAGAACAATACCCGACTTGGTTAGCCAATGTGGTGCCGCCGTAAAGAAGAATGGTCAGATCAGAATTTGTGTGGATTTCAGAGATTTAAACAAGGCATGTCCAAAGGATGAATTCCCTCTACCGATCCCAGAATTAATGATCGACATTGCTTCGACACACGAGATATTCTCATTCATGGATGGATCTTCAGGATACAACCAGATAAAAATGGCTCCGGAAGATGAATAACTTACAACATTCGTAACGCCGATCGGAGTATATTGCTACACGATGATGCCATTCGGACTGAAGAACGCAGGAGCAACATACCAAAGAGCGATGACAAGAATTTTTGATGATCTCATCCACAATCAAGTCGAATGCTACGTGGATGATGTGGTCATCAAAATCAAAGTAAAGGAAAACCACCTGTATGATTTGAGAATTGTTTTCGAACGATTAAGACAATTTAACCTTAAGATGAATTCTTTAAAATGCGCCTTCGGCGTCACCTCCGGGAAATTCTTAGGATTCGTTGTCCGACATCGTGGAATTGAAATCGACCCGGAAAAGATTAAAGCTATCTTAGAAATGCCGCCTCCCAAAACCTTAAAACAACTACGATCTTTTCAAGGGAAGTTGGCATATCTTCGACGCTTTATCTCAAACTTGTCGAGTAGGTGTCAGCCTTTCTTGGCACTAGTTAAAAAGGACGCCAAATTTATTTGGGAAGAGAAATGCCGAAGGCCTTCGAGGACATTAAACAATATTTAATGACACCTCCTGTCTTAGCAGCCCTGAGTCTCGAGTAGACCGCTGATACTTTATACCGCGGCTTTAGATGACTCTCTCGGAGCCCTATTAGCCAGTGTCAATGATGAGGGTAAAGAAAATGCTCTTTACTTATTTAAGCCGTCGTTTACTGCCGACGGAAATAAGGTATCCCGCAATTGAAAAGCATTGTTTAGCCCTGATCTTCGCCGCTCAAAACCTCAGGCACTACATGCTTTCTCATAAGGTCAACCTGATCTCGAAATTTAATCCATTGTAATACTTGATGACTCGTCCAACACTTTCCGGCAGACTTTCCAGATGGTCAATGATATTATTGCAATTCGATATAACTTTCGTGCCTCTTCGTGCCGTAAAGGGACAAGTCTTAGCGGACTTCCTCGCAAGCACACCCTTTGCCGGCAGAATCTCCTCTCAATGACGATTTGCCGGATGAACAAATAATGAGCCTAGAAGACCCCGATGATCGACATTGGGAATTATATTTCGACGGAGCATCTTCGACACACAAAGACGAAGAATCGCAAGTGATAGTGCCCGGTAAGGCAGGGATCGGGCTAATCTTTATAACACCGGAGCGGGGGATGTTAAAATACTCCTACCACTTAACATAACCGTGTACAAACAACGAAGCAGAATACGAAGCCCTCATAACGGGACTGGAATTAGTTATTCAAATGGGGATAACAGATATCAACATCTACGGGGATTCACAGTTAATCATTCAACAGATCGCCGGACAGTACAAAATTTTAAAGCCAAGACTCAAGCAATACTTTCAGTATGCCATACAGTTGTTGGAACAGATTCCAAATGTGACGATCTACAAAATTCCTAGAAAAGAAAATGCTTTAGCAGATGCGTTAGCTCGCCTAGCAAAAGAATTTGCTCGTTTGCAAGATGAGTCGATAGAAGTGTCGGTTCACGGACGTCGAGTCCTATCACGGCTCGACATAGACACAATACACAAATCAAGAAAAGAAGAAAAATCAGTTGCAATAGTGACGTGAAAACACGAAGATTGGCGACGACCATTAATGACTACACCGCAAACAGGAAAGCTACCGGACGATAGGTCGCTAGCCCATCGGATCAAGAAAAGAACTCTGTTTTACGCATTAATAAACAACATGTTATACAGAAGGTCTTTCGATCAAATGTGGCTAAGGTGCCTAAGCGGGTCCGAGGCCCGTGAAATCGTTAAAGAGGTGCATTCAGGACTCTGTGGTGCTCACCAGTCGGGTCCGAAAATGAAAATGAAAATTAAAAGACTAGTGTACTACTGGCCCTCGATGATGACCGACTGCATGAAAATCTCCAAGAGCTGTCACCAATGTCAAGTGCACAGAGTGGTTCTACACCAACCTCCAAATGTGTTACATCCGACAATTGCGTCGTGGCCATTCGAATGTTGGGGCACAGATATAGTGGGTCCAATAGAACCACCATCTTCGAAAAGGACATCGCTTCATTCTTGCGGCTACGGATTACTTTTCCAAGTGGGCAGAGGCGGTTCCACTTAGAGAAGTGAAAGCACACCACGTGCTACAGTTTTTCAAAAACCAAGTTGTCTACCATTTCTGAGTGCCGCACAGGATCATCTCAGATAATGGGTCAGCATTCAAAAGCACACAAATCAACAATTTCGTTAGGAGACACGGAATCGACTGGCGGTACTCAACAATTTACTACCCAAGAGCAAACGGCCTGGCTGAGGCTTTTAATAAAACTCTCGTTCAAATTTTAAAGAAAACCTTGGACGATAATACGAGAAATTGGCACGAGAAGCTATTAGAAGCCTTATGGGCCTACCGGACAACCTTCAGAACTCCTACTCAAACTACACCTTACGCTCTGGTGTATGGGTCCGAGGCAGTGTTACCTTAAGAGGTTCAGCTTCCTTCACTCAGAATTGCAGTTGCAAATAAGATCACGATAGAAGAGAATGCCAAATTACGACTGGAGGAATTAGAAAGCCTGGAAGGGAAAAGACTTGCAGCGCAGCAGAATTTAAAATTATACCAAGCTAAGATGGTTCAAGCCCATGACAAATTGGTCCGCCCGAGAACCTTCAAAGTTGGTGATTTAGTTCTCGTTCTCGAAAGACATATCCTTGCACACCGCAAGATAGGAGGAAAATTTGAACCCACTTGGGAAGGACCGTTCGTGGTTGAAGCAGTATACTCAGGAGGTTCCTACCAGCTAGTGAATTGCCAGGGAGAACGACATATGCTTCCGATCAATGGACGGTACTTGAAAAAGTATTACGCTACCTGATGTTTCGAAGGAATGAATTCTTTATCCTTAGAAGCACGGGCGAAGTAATTACTTATGACTGGGTCCGAACCCAAAAATAATAAAAAATGTGCTAAGATAAATAAAATCATGATAATAAAGTTTTCCTTGTTTTCTCTTCCAAATCAAAATCTCTTTCCTGATCTTATCCCACTTCATTCCTGTTAAATTTAAAAATATAAAAAAAAGTATAATAAAAAATGCCTTTAATAAAAACTTTCTTAATGTTCTTATTCTTAGTACAGCCCCTGATCCTTTTCCTTGTCTTTTCGCAGGGAAATGTCGAACGGGCGGTTGGTCCTGAACTTTAGAAATGGCGTAAGCCTTGCACTCGACTAAAAGAGGGTGAAAGATGGAGCGATAATCGAGATTAACTCGGACTTCGCACCAGCAGGCCTACAGTACGAGGAAAGTGACTGGATCCCAGTTGACCGAGAGGAACTGCCCGGGCAGATAGTGATGAAAGTGGGTGGCCCAAGCCACCAATCCGACGACAGAAGAAAAGAAAGGCAAACACCGAAGAAGATAAGAAAATGAAGTCCGTAGTCGCTACGGCGGAGGGCGAGCTTGTCGCCGCCGCGCCCACAGAGATTCAGGAAGTTCGAAGAGCTACTCTCACAGCAACGGAACGAAGAAATAAGAATCGCCTTATCCGTAAGATGTTAACCAAACTAGCAGCGGACCAGCGCGACGAGGCAGTTGCTACTGCCAGCACATACACTTCAAGGACACCGGTTCACCAGGAACTCGAAGAAAGGAGGCCGGCTCCTAGGATAACAGAAAGGACTAGGGAAATCTCACGAAGATCAGAAGAAAGAAGACTACCACGCTACCAGATAGAACCACCAGTAATGCATGACCTTGTTGCAGAAGCAACCCCGGAGGATGTCCCGACGGACATCATCCCCGAGGAGCCGAGGTATGCAGGAGAACGTGAAGGGATTGAGCCGTACATCCCACAATATGTCACCAGGCCTCGCCATTTGCAAATTATTCCAGAGTACGAGCTGGAAAGAATGCAGAATGTCGAAAAGAAAACCTTTGAATACTTCGAGAGAATCAGAGGCAAAAGGATCAATATACTAGAAGGCCTCGAGCTACATACAAACGTATTCTCAGAATATGAACAACAACAAATCGTGGATTGCATCCGGGATTTGAAAAGAATGGGCCGAGCGGGCCGTCTAAGGGAAAACACCTATTCAGAACCCCGGAGATGGATGCCAGGGAAGGGAAGAATTACAATACAATGTGGATGCTGTTACAACTTTGCGGAAGACAGGAAGGGAAACCCACCAGGGATACTCCGTCATGGCCAAGTGGATCCAATGCCATTAGTCATTAAGAGAATGGTAAAGAGGTTGATAACATGGAGGGTACTGCCAGCAGATTGCATACCCAATAGCTGCATTATTAACATCTACAAGCAGGGTGACTGCATACCCCCGCACATAGATCACCACGACTTTGTCAAACCTTCTGCGCACGCTCTCTTTCCGAACGAGTGTAACATCATGTTCGGATCCGACCTCCGGATAGCAGGCCCGGGTGAGTTCCGAGGGCCGGTGAAGATACCTTTACCGGTAGGTTCCGTCATGATACCGAAGGGCAACGGAGCGGATGTCGCTAAACATTGCATACCAGGAGTACCGAGTGAAGCGGATCTCGGTTACTTTCGGGAGGATGGACGACGGGAAGACACCTTACCTTTTCCGACCGGACCGGAGCTAGAGAGCCTCCGGCCTTACGAGTCGCGAGCTACATGGAAAATATCACACCTCCAACGTACATCCATCCGGCATCCTTGCCAAGGATGACTTGGAAGGTGATGTTATCGACCATGTACCTCACTATTCGGACATGGATTTTTGACGGATGTTTTTGGATGGATCAACAAAGATCATACATAGTCCGTTTTGAGTCTACATGGATTGTATGAGATGTATTCCAGATCGAGTTGTATGATGTATCTTCAACATGATTGGAATGAAAGTGACCATGTCACATTTTTGGCCTTCACCTCTTTTGTGCAAATTGACTGGGAAACGCCATTAAAGTTAAATAAACTTCGAACAAAGAACAGAAAAGAAATAAAAAAAGAGAATAAAAGAAAACTTTCCTTAAAAATTTAAAAATGACGAACACCAAATTCACATGAACATTAAATTCACGATAAAATAAAATTTGAATCGTTAAAGGACAAACAAAATGAACACAAATCTCAATCAAATTTCAAATTCAATCTTTCCAGATTCCAAATCAAATCTCAATCAAATTCCAAATCCAATCTCATTCAAATTTCAAATTTGATTTTCCAGATCTCAAATCAAATTTTAAATCAAGTTCAAATTCAACTTTCCAAATTCCAAATCAAATCTCAATCGAGTTCAAACTCAACCTTCCAAATCTGAAATCCAATCCGTTCTACCCTCTCCCTTGTCTGGGATGGAAGCGGTTGATTCCATTGACACGGATCAAATCTGATGGCGAGGGATTATATCCAATCCAAACCAGTGACTTCTGATCAACTCTTTTGGATGGGATATGTGACATCTACATATTCCCTCTTAATCTATTTCCTTCCATGAAAGTCTTTTACAACTTTCATGAAATTCTCGAAACACCGAAATTCCACACTTTTCAAATCAACACTACAGATCTTTGCAAAGTCAATGACTACATCAAAATCAAACTTTTGGAGTTGAGGATTTTACATCCAAAACTGCATTGCTTTAGGATTCTTTCCCTATCGCAATGAAATACATCAAAATCAAACTTTTGGAGCTGAGGATTTTACATCCGAGACTGCATTGCTTTAGGATTCTTTCCCTATCGCAATGAAATACATCAAATTCAAACTTTTGGGTCGAGGATTTTACATCCGAGACTGCATTGCTTTAGGATCCTTTCCCTATCGCAATGAAATACATCAAATTCAAACTTTTGGAGTTGAGGATTTTACATCCAAAACTGCATTGCATTAGGATCCTTTCCCTATCGCAATGAAATACATCAAAATCAAACTTTTGGGGTTGAAGATTTTACATCCGAGACTGCATTGCTTTAGGATTCTTTCCCTATCGCAATGAAATACATCAAAATCAAACTTTTGGGGTTGAGGATTTTACATCCGAGACTGCACTGCTTTAGGATTTTCTTTCCCTATCGCAATGAAATACATCAAATTCAAATTCTTGGGGTTGAGGATTTTACATCCGAGACTGCATTGCTTCAAGAGCCTTTCCTTATCGCAATGAAATACATCAAATTCAAACTTTTGGGTCGAGGATTTTACATCCGAGACTGCATTGCTTTAGGATCCTTTCCCTATCACAATGAAATACATCAAATTCAAACTTTTGGGTCGAGGATTTTACATCCGAGATCGCATCGTTCTAGGATCCTTTCCCTATCGCAATGAAATACATCAAAATCAAACTTTTTGGAGTTGAGGATTTTACATCCGAGACTGCATTGCTTTAGGATCCTTTCCCTATCACAATGAAATACATCAAAATCAAACTCTTGAGGTTAAGGATTTTACATCCAATTCCGCATTGCTCTGAGATCTCTCCTCATTGTAATGATTCAATCCAATCAATTCAATTTTCTTTTGAGGTTGAAGATGTTACATCTAAAACCACAAAGTTCCAATTCTCATTTCAAATCAAAATCCCTTCAAATTAATCTTAACAAAACTTCAATCTAAATTGAAACTCAAACTGAAATCTAAGCTCACACATCAAAACTTAAACTAAAACAAAATAAAATCTAAGTTGAAATTCTCCCAGATCATGTGATCTGGAATTCACTTCCTTTTCCTTTCCCCAGCGAGAGTTCAAGAATCTCCAGTCTCAGAGATATACTTGACCATCGCCTAGCTGAAACTCTTCTACTTTGTCCTAAGTTTGTCACTTGGACATCCGTGTTGGTTTTGTTGATCTCTTCGGTCAACGTCAATACGCGCGGTGTGCTTGGTTAGCTCACCACACTATTGGGGTCCATTTGTTGACCTCGATTTTGATGAGGTCTTCTCTTCTTCTTAGTGCTTAGGATCTAGCCTTAAGCTTTTCCTTTGATTGTCTTAGAGGACTAGAATTGGGACCCACCACTTAGAAATTCAAACCACTTCTTAACTCCCTGCAAACTCCACAAACTTGACTGTAGACCCCTAATCACCTAGAGGGTTGAAATCAGATGTGGAAGTTTAAAGGATGAGTTCCTATAGGACTCTTTGGCCTTAGGACCGCCTCGGGTGGCTCGGTGCAGTGAAGGGCCGACTTACACACACACTACACCTATACACTACACTTTCACACACCTCCAAAAAAAAACACACCCATACCCAACTTGACCTCTCGACTCATGTAGGTGATTCACATGGATGGTCCTTAACCCTAAGCCCTCGGTAAGAGGGTTGGGAACAACATAGTGAATGCCTCAAATGAGTCCCTTCATGGCTCATGTGGGCTTGATATGGCTTCATAGCTCAACAAAAATGATTTTATTCCACTTACATTCACCCAATCTTCAGTTTCCCAAATTTTCAATTTTTGACCCTCGGGACCCTACACCCGCTTAGCCTACCCAAAACCCTTGAAATTACCAAATTTTTGCAAAATATCCAAATCACCCAAAAATTCCTCAAAATCATTACTAAACATTTCTCTCCAATCAAGTTGATCATCCATAGCCAAAAATACCAAAAATTCTAAAAATACCTCCCAATACCCTCCAAATACCCAAAATACCCCTCTTGACCCAAAAATCCAAAAATTCAGAAAATTCCCAGAAAATTCCGGAAAATCCCAAATATTTCTAATTTCATTTTGTTCAACTACACCATAGGCCAATTTTGTCAATTTACCCTACTTTTGTCAAAACCCCCAATTTGACCCATTTTAACCCAAAGTGAACCCAATGTCAAACCAAACCTACCCAATTGACCCAAATTCTGGTCCAATTCAATTCTAAACTTCACTTCAACATTACCAACACCAATATAGACCAAATCCAAGTTCAATTTGATTGACATTTGGATCCAATTCCACTTTTGGCCTTAAAGCCCAATTTGGACCCATGACCCAAACCTAACCCAAACTCACCCAATTCGGCTCCCATTGACCCCAAATCTTTTCTAAACCTTCCTTAACATCCCTACAAACAAAACACTAACATGATTTACCCAAAATTTAGACTCAAACCCCATTCAAATTCAACCCAAAACCAATAAGCCCAATTTCGACCTAAACCCAAACCTAACCCAAATGAGCCCAAACCCCAAAATCAAAGCCCAACCAAAGTCAAAACCTCTTTGAAACACTCCCATAAACATTTCCCAACATTAATTTTACATCAATTTCAACCATAGCTCAACATTGGCCCAAGTTAGCCCAATTTGACCTATATTGGCCCATTCACCAAAGGAGCCCAAATTCAACCCAATTCAAACCCAAATCACTCCCAATTTGCTCCAAGTCACTCATGACACATCTATAAGCTAAACCCAACAATTATTTGGCTCAAGCCTTTACCAAAATTTCATCCAAAAATCCATTTTAAAATCCAAAAGCCCACTTTCCTAAACCATTCTAAAAGCCCATTTCCACCAAATACAAAAGCCCAAAATTGGCCCTAAAGCCCACATGACAATTTCTTTTCATCATACCTCTAATTGATATCACCCCTAAGTTTCAAAATCATCATCAAACCATTCCAAATCAAGCTTCATACAAATTCCCATCAAAATACCAAAATTTTCTTAAACCATTTTTCATGAAATTGACCAAGCTTTTCCCCAAGCCAAAGACAAGCCATGCAAGCCATGGACAAGCCACATGAAGCCATGGAAGGTTTGACATGTGATCAAGCCATTAATGGCAAAAGGAGGAGCCTCTTTTAAGCCCCCTTAAACAGGTTTTAACCCTTTTAATGCTTCACCTTAATCCATGATTAATTAAAATATTCATGGATGGTGACTTCTCCATCCTTTCCTAGCTGATCCATCTGATCCTCCCTCAGCCTAAATCAGCCATGGGGAGGTGAACCAAGCCCAAAAGGTGGGTTGACCCATTTGGACCCAAAATGAGCTCCTCCCCCATTCCATTTCAATTCAACTCCTTTACACATGTCCATGGCCAATTGACTGCACTAAGCCCCGACCACGACCTCCACGACCTTGAGGGTGACTCGACCCCGGCTCGCCGGCCCACCACAGCCCGCCGGAAACCACCGGGCCGAGAGCTCACATGTGAGCCCAAACTTGGAATTCTCACCTCGCCGAGCCGCCCCATCCCCGGTGGCCATTGTAGCATGTTCTTCTCTTGCCAAGAGCAAGCGATTCCAAGCCCTAACTCTCCCAGGGAGGCCCTCCACCCTCTCCTATTTAAACACCACCCCCTCTCGGCCATGAGAGGTGTCCGAACCAGACCTTACTGAAACTCTGCCAAAATTGCTCCAGATCACTCTCCATACTTAGAGCAGTTGATCCCTAGTGCCAATTTGCCCTAATCCCCACCAACAGAACCCAATTTCTCAGCCAAAATTCCATCCAAAACCAGGACACTTCTCCACAGTGGATCAATCCTCAAATTGATTGGTCCTACACCTTCACCAGACCAAGGGAAGAAGTCCACCGAGCAAAGCCCCTCTCCGAAGCCACCCAGTTGCTCCAGCCTCCAAGCTTTGTGATCGGCTGTGGTCGAAATCATACCTAGGCGATTCATCAGACCAGGAGACTTCATCTGGAGCTTACTGGGATCCAATCGAAGGTGACACAACCCTCAGATTGAAGCCACACTTCTCTGAGCAAAGGTATGAGCTAATTCTTCATCCCGAGCTTCTGGAGATTCTCCATTTCAAATGCTTTAATTTCAATGCATGATCAACCGTATAGATGTATTCGTCTCTTCAAGACGAATCCATAGAGTATAAGAACACGAAAATCCAGTGAGTATTGAGTGAGATATTAGGAATTTAGTGTGGACGGCTCTCGGGTGAGGACGCTTGGGGACGATGAACGGATGCCTTCCATTTAATACACGCGCAGACGAACGGCCAGGATCGCGTCGATCAGGAGATGGAACGACACAGCGGGGCCCCGGAGCGCTGAGTCAGATGGCGGCGTCGAACCAGAACGCGCCGCGTGGCCTTTCGGAGCTGCCGAGGTTGACGCGGCGCCGCGTGGATAAATAGAAAATTAGGGTATTTTTGATTTATTTAATTCCCCTAAACTTCAAAAATCCATAACTTTGTGTAGGAAAATCAGAAAAATAAAATAAAAATACCCTCTTGCTCGGTGAACGAGAGGAGAATAATGTGGAAAAGAAATTATTCAATTTCATCAAGTATTTTATTTTTAATGATTTATTTCTCTTCTGCATTGTTTTAATTCTCCATGCATACAGGAAATTCACCATGGCATGAGACCATAGGGCTTTTGAAGCCTCTAAATTTGGGAACATTCCCTGAATTTTCCAAAGTCAGAGGCCATCCCTATGAGAAGTTATTGATTTTTCAAATTCATGTTACTTTTTGAGTATTTTAATTCCAATAATTAGCATGTTGTGAAATAAATTCTAGGAAAATTTGGTGATGTCTCTTATGACCGGAGGACTCTAGGAAAAATAGGTTTTGAGTTAACTCATTTAAAATAACCCTAATTGGCTTAAACACCCAAAATAGATCCCTAATTAATTAGAGCTAAACATACATCAAATTGACTTGAAATTAATTCTCCACTGACTTTTAGGATCAGAGGAACCCACCATAAAAATTTGAAGTCAATTGGACTTGGTTAGCCCTTCTAAATGGGTTGATTAAGCCATTTAGTCAATTTGAACTTTAAAAATTCATAACTTTCAAAATACCTTTCAAAAATTCACCAAATTAGTTTTGGAGCCTCTCTGATATCAGGGGAATTTAAGAAAATTAGAATTTCAATTTTCTAAAAAAGTTGATTTTTTGGTATTATTTTAATATTTTAATAATTAAAAAATAATAAAAGTCATAAAAATAATAAAATTCACCAAAATGTCACATTTTGAATTTTAATCACTTAGGAACAAACCCCATATTTTTCTTAGGTCTATTTAATGAGATATTAAATTTTAAAGCCCTAGGGTAATTTTAAAATTAAAAAAATGTATTTTCTAGCATTTTCACTAAAATAATTATAATAAATCAAAGAAAAATCAGAAAATTTTAAAAATTAATTCTCTGATTTCCTTGATATCAGAGAGAGTTTTGAAAAATATAAAATTAATTTTTCAATCTTTATTTTATTTTTAAATTAATTAATAATCTAAAACTTAAAATAATTATAATAAAAATAATATAATTAAAAAAATCACTAAAATTGGTCCAAGTGGTCCTCTTGTCATTAAGAATGTCCCATAATTTTCTTAAGGACAGAAACTCTCCCTTGGTCATGTTATTAAATTTTCCTTGGAAATCCCTATTTTCTACCAAAAATAATTATATAAATAAATTAAATACAGAAAAATCACATTTTCTCCTCTCATGTCCTTATTGGCATATGAGTGAAGTCACATAAAAATTTCAAGTTCATTTAAGCTCAATTTAATGAGTTATGAAATTATTAAGCTTGAAGGGCAAAGTGGTAATTAAAATTTTAACCCTTAATTAAAACTTTAGGTTTAATAAAATTAACAAGTAAAATATTTGATCTTAATCTGATTTGGATGATTGAAATTCAAATAATTAAAGGGTAGAAACCTACTAAACAATTTAAAATAATTGAAATAAACCTTAATTAAATAATTGATTAAATTTGGAAGAATAATAAAATTGGAATTATTAAAATAGGGATATTATTAGGAAGAGATTTATTCTTTAATTTAAAAATCCCTAAATTAATCATCTCATTAATATTTAATTCTTAATTAAAATGATAATTCAAATTTAAGTTTTAAAATGTTAAAGGACTTAATCATTAAATTAAATTAAAGTTAAATTATTAAACTCTTTTTAAATTTTCAATTAAACTAAAATTAAAAATAAAATTAAATTAAAGATTAAATTAAATTAAATCAAACAAATTAAATAAATTAAATTAAATTAAATAAATTAAATTAAATTAAATTAAATAAAATTAAATTAAAAAAAAACGAATTAAATAATTAAATTAAATTAAATTAAATTAAATTAAATTAAATTATATTAAATTAAATCAAATTAAATCAAATTAAATTAAATTAAATTAAAGTAAATCATAATTAAATTAAATTAAATTAAATTAAATTAAATTAAAATTAAATCAAATTAAATTAAATTGATGGAAATTAAATTAAATTAGATTAAATCAAGTTAAATTAAATTAAATTAATTTATATCAAATCAAACTAAATTGAATTAAATTAAATTAAATAATATAATCAAGTTAAAATTAAAATCAAGTTAAATTGAATCAAATTAAATCAAACTAAATTAAATTAAATTAAAGTTAAATTAAATTAAAGTTAAATTAAATTGAATTAAATAACATCACCGAAGACATAAAGAAATTAAATATAAAGCAACTTGAACACTATTCCAAATTTAAACCCTTTAACTGAAGTTAAACTAGATCACAAATCATTGGAACACCAATTTGCCCTCGAAAACTTTTATTATCATAACTCCTAAATAGAACATTAAATGAAATGTTACTCCACTTATAGGATATTCAAATGTCCTAGTTCAATGAGTAAGATAACAACAAAAATTGAATTCCTGGACGATTAATTCATTTGTATAATTAAATTCATTTGGACTTAAAACAATTCTAGCAATATTGAAAAGATGTTTAAAATTCTTCTTAAGCACTTCCTCAATATGATAGGATGTTTATAAGAACAACTAAATTTAATTGTTCTTTGATGAAGAAAATCGTCCTCAAACCAAAACACAAGGACCTAGACGTCATAGGAAATGACTAAGCATAGGATTAGGAATTTGGTAGAAAACCATAACCCTTCCCTTAGCCTTACCTAGGAACTTGCTTAAATATTCTAATCATGTTTTAAGTGCAGCTTGGGATGACGGGAAGACCCTCCAGGTACGCTTTTATTTTATTGCAATTTACTTTCTTGCAATTTACATTATTGCAATTTCTTTAATCACATCGCATTTACTTTTCTTGCATGATAAATAACTGTTGCTTGAAAACCCACACCTTTAGGATAGTCCCTAAAACTGAAACCAAAACTAAATTAAAAGTCATTGCAAGATAAAATTCACCGCCACAACATTTCAAAATATAAAACAATTCAAAATTTAATCACAAACAGAACACAAAACTACAATTACAACTAAATTAAAATGTTCGTTGGATGATCCGGAATACCTCGGATGATGTAACCTACGTGTTGCTAACGGGATTTCCACGGTCTAAATGAAAGTGTGGAACTCATTCGGTTGAGTTTAGCAAATTCATCCGGACTAAGTGAATCCGATAAAAATAACGATGCCGGAAGGATGGAACCGTGGGATCTTAACCGGTGTCGTTATAATCAACTTTAAGATTTGTTTTAATTAAAACACAAAAAACACTTGGAAATTAAGATTTTCTCTAAACCAAAACACTTTTCTCATCTCCTGATTTATGACTTCTAAAACTAAACCTCTGCGACAACAAGGAGCTTGGAGCATGGTGGGCAGCACGACCATCGTCGTCAGCAAAACTTGAATCTACATCAGTAAAACATTCCTAGAATTAAACAACTAAGCCATAGGACTTCGAGGTAGTTTGCCTAGTGCAACATAAATCCTCAACTCTTCTTTAGGCATTTGCATAACAAATCAAGCCCTAACCGGTCTTAGGATTCCGAGGTAGTCGTCCGATGCGACATAAACCCTCACATCTTCCAGGCTATTTGTATGATTTTATCATACAAATATAAGTCCTAATTAATTAAAATTGGCAAGATCAAAACATTAAATAAATATTAGGACTTTCTTAAATTCAAGCCAAACAATAGGATAGTCGGGAAATTACCGAAGTTCGCTTCGAATCTGTAATTTCTCCTACTTTTCTTCCTTTGAATTCCCAAAACAAAATGTTCCAAACTTGATCCATTCCCTGTTGAAATTCCAAAATTCAATCCTTTGAAAACTTAAACTTTGAGATTCTTGAGAGCAGAACCACTGATTATTATCGAGAGTTTTCTTAGGTGATTCCCGTCACTTAAGATGTAATTAACTATAGGGGCTTGCCCTTATAGGGAATTTTAAAGAACCCGAGTAATATAAACCCCTGTTTAATGTTTTTCATATTAAGCGGGGAACTTGTCGGCTTATAAAATCGGTTCGCGAGCCGAATGGATGTCACAAATCTTTTAGTTTATTTAATCGAGCCTTATCATCAAGCGATGTGTCTATTCTTCGGGGTAGATACACGGTTTGTGATGTGGTGCTCGTTTATATAAACTATTTGGGAATGTGAGATCGGTTTGATTTCATAACTTAAATTTTTCAAATTTAAAATTATTTTCAAAATCAAATACTACTTTCTAAATTATATATATATTTAAATTAAATTTAAAATTTAAATTTCGCCGACAATTTCTGTAGGCGACCCCTTTTTTCTAAAATACAACCTAACCTAAAATATGCCGACAGTATGCAGTCAGCGGGTAAGACTCGCTAAGCCACCATCCTCTTTATCATTTTCTTAATCAGAACTGGTATTGGATCCACTTCATAGTAGCGGAGTATCCCTGGCGGATTTCCTTTCTTTTCATCAGCAAAGTTATAGCAGCATCTGAATTGGATTGTAATCCTCCCATTGCCTCGTTTCCATTTTTTCGGCTCGAAGTGGGTCTTGCTTCGTAGTCGTCCTGAACGACCCTACTTCTTTAGCTCGGAGACATAGTCCACGATCTCATTCTGCTCGTGGTGAGAGAAGACATCTGTATGTAATTCCAGTCCTTCTAGAATATTGACATACTTGCCTAGGATTCTCTGAAAGTTTTCAAAATTCTGTTTCTGTACCCTCTGGATCATCTCCAACTCGTGCTCTGAAATGATCTGGAACTGTCGGGGTCTAGTGACGTACTGTGGGATGTACGGCTCCACGCCAACACGTTCTCCTGGAATCATCATTGTCTCAGGTGCAGGCTCTGTAGTAACCTCCTCTGGAATAACCTCTGCTTTGGTGCTCCTGAGGGCTGGCCTCCTTGGGACAACTACTGTGGTCGTCAAAATTTCTTCCTTGTTCTGATCTTCCGTCAATCTCTTTAGCATTTTATGGATACGATGGTTCTTGTTTCTTCTTTGAGTTGGGGTCAAATTAACTCTTCTCTCCCCCTAGATTTCGGTAGGGACGGTACTGACAAGCTTCCCTCCTGCGGCAGTTATCGCTGATTTCATCATGTGGTCGTCGATTGCGCTGATCTTCCATTTCTGGTTTGCAGTGTGTTGAACCTTCTCCCTGAGTTTCATCACTGTCTTTCCATGGGACTGCTCGAGGTCCACAGTAGTCCAAGTAATTTCTTCATATTCTAGCTTCAGCTGTGCAAAGTCTGAGTGAACCTCGATCACGGCACCAGCTTTCAGCTCTTCTTCGTTAAGTGCAAGACTTACGCCATCCTTAAAGTTCAGAACCAACCGCTCGTTCGACATTTCTATGTGAAAAAAGCAAGGAAAGGATCAGGGGCTATACTTAGAACGAGAACAATAAGAAAATTTACTTATTAATGGAAAATTCTTATTCATTCCTTTTCAAATTTTAAGGGAAAAGGAAAAGATGAGGAAAGATCAGGAGTGAGATTGGCTTGAAAGGAAGGATCAACATTTATTATTATAATGATTTCTTTCTTCTCATATTTTTCTTTTAATACATATGCTTTTTCGTTAATCATTTTTTTTCAATTTTGGGTTCGGACCCAGTTACAAGTGATTATTGTGCCCGTGCTTCTAGTGGTGAGACTTCGCTTCTTTTTTTTAGTCCATCCTTCGAAACATCAGGTTGCGTAATACTTCTTTAGATATTGTCCATTGATAGGAAGCATTGGTTGCTCTCCACGGCAATCCACGAGCTGGTAGGAACCTCCTAAGTAGACTGTCTCGACCACCAACGACCCCTCCCAAGTCAGTTCAAATTTACCTTCTATCTTGTGGTGTGCAAGAATATGACTTCTGAGAACTAGAACCAAGTCATCGACTTTGAACGTCCTTGGACGGACCAGTTTGTCATGGGCCTGGATCATCTTGGCTTGATATAATTTGAGATTCTGCTGCGCTGAAGTTGTTTCCCTTCCAAGCTTTCCAATTCTTCAAGTCTTAACCTGGCGTTCTTTTCTGTAGTGATCCTATTTGCGACCACAATTCTCAGTGACGGAAGATGCACCTCCAAGGGTAAGACACCCTCGGACCTGTACACTAGAGCGTAAGGCGTAGACTGAGTAGGAGTTCTGAAAGTCGTTCTGTAGGCCCATAAGGCTTCTAACAACTTCTCGTGCCAATTTCTTTTCTTATCGTCTAAAGTTTTCTTTAGGATTTGGACGAGAGTTTTATTAAAAGCCTCAGCCAAGCCATTTGCTCTTGGGTAGTAGATCGTCGAATAGCGCCAGTCGATCCCGTGCCTTCTGACAAAATTGTTGATCTTCATTTTCTTGAAAGCGGACTCGTTATATGAAATAATTTTGCGCAGTACTCCGAAATGCTAGACGACTTGATTCTTGAAGAACTGTAACACGTGATGTGCTTTCACTTTTATGAGCGTTACTGCTTCTGCCCATTTGGAAAAGTAATCTGTCGCTATAAGGATGAAACAATGTCCTTTTGAAGAAGGTGGTTCTATCGGACCCACAATGTCTGTGCCCTAACACTCAAATGACCATGACGCGATTGTCGGATGTAACACATTTAGAGGTTGATGTAGAACCACTCCATGCACTTGGCATTGGTGACAACTTTTCGCAGTTTTCATGCAGTCGGTCATCATGGAGGGTCAGTAGTATCCTAGTCTCTTAATTTTCATTTTCATCTTCGGACCTGACTGGCGAGCGCCACAAAGTCCTGAGTGCATTTCTTTAACAATTTCACGAGCCTCGGACTCATTCAGGCACCTTAGCCACATCTGATCGAAAGACCTTCTGTATAACGTATTGTTTATTAATGCGTATGACAGAGTTCTTTTCTTGATTTGATGGGTTAATGGCTTATCGTCCAGTAGGTTTCCTGTTTGCAGGTAGTTTATTAATGGCTGCCACCAATATTCTGTAGTTTTCATCACTGCTGTAACTGATTCTTCTACTTTTCCTTCTGATTTCTGCACTGCATCCATGTCGAGCTGTGAGAGGACGTGTCGTCCTTGAACTGACATTTCAACTGACTCATCCTGTAAGCAGGCAAACTCTTTTGCAACGTAAGCTAACGCATCTGCGAGATTATTTTCTCTTCTGAGAATCTTGTAGATCGTTACATTCAGAATCTGCTCCAACAACTTCATGGCATACTGAAAGTACTGCTTGAGCCTTGGTTTTAAAATTCTGTACTGTCTTGCGACCTATTGTATGATCAACTGCAAATCATCGTAGATGTTAATGTATGTTATCCCCATATGAATGGTTAACTCCAGTCTGGTTACAAGGGCTTCGTATTCTGCTTCGTTGTTCGTACACGGCTCTGTTAAGAGGTAGGAGAATCTTAACATCCCGCTCTGGTGTTATAAATATTAGTCTGATTCCTGCCTTACCGGGCACTATCGTTTACAATTCTTTGTCCTTCAGTGCTGAGGATGCTCTGTCAAAGTACAGTTCCCAACGTTGATCATTGGGGTCTTCTAGGCTCATTATCTACTCATCTGGCAAATCATCGTTGACAGGCGATTCTACCGATAAAGGGTGTACTGCGAGAAAATCTGCTAGGACTTGTCCCTTTACGCCACAAAGAGGAACGAAAGTTATATCGAATTGCAATAGTATCATCGACTTCCTTGCAAGTCTGCCAGAGAGTGTAGGACGAGTCATCAAATATTGCAATGGATTAAACTTCGAAATAAGGCTGACCTTATGAGAAAGCATGTAATGCATGAGCTTTTGAACTGTAAAGACCAGTGCCAAACAATGCTTCTCAATCGGAGGATTTTTTACTTCCGTCCGAATTAGATGACGACTTAAGTAGTAGAGAGCGTTTTCTTTACCCTCGTCATTGACCTGGGCTAGCAGGGCTCCGAGGGAGTCATCTAAATCCATGGTATAAAGTATCAATGGTCTTTTCGAGACCGGGGCTGCTAAGATAGGATGTGTCATTAAATACTGTTTAATGTCATCGAAGGCATGTTGAAATTTGAAGTCCCAAGTAAACTTGACATCCTTCTTAACCAAAGCAGAAAAAGGCTGACACCTTCCTGACAAATTCAAAATAAAGCGTCGAAGATATGCCAACTTCCCTTGAAAGGATCGTAATTGTTTCAAGGTTTTGGGAGGCGGCATTTCTAAGATAGCTTTAATCTTCTCCAGATTGATTTCAATTCCGCGATGTCGGACAACAAATCTTAAGAATTTCCTGGAGGCGACGCCATAGGCGCATTTCAGGGGATTCATCTTAAGGTTAAATTGTCTTAATCGCTCGAAAATAATTCTAAAATCATATAGGTGATCTTCCTTCAGTTTGGTCTTGATGACCACATCATCCACATATCACTCGACTTGGTTGTGAATGAGATCATCAAAGATCCTCATCATTGCTCTTTGGTAGGTTGCTCCTGCATTCTTCAAGCCGAAAGGCATTACTGTGTAGCAGTATAAATTGATTGACGTTCGGAAGGCTGTGAGCTTTTCATCTTCTGGTGCCATCTTTATCTGGTTGTATCCTGACGATCCATCCATAAAAGAGAAGATTTCATGCGTCAAAGAGATGTCAATCGACAATTCTGGAATCGGCAGCGGGAATTCGTCCTTTGGGCATGCTTTGTTCAAATCTATGAAATCCACGAAGATCCTGATCTGACCATTCTTCTTTCTATCTGGTACCACATTGGCTAACCAAGTTGGATATTGTTCTTCACGGACAAATTTAGCGTTTATTAGCTTCTTAACTTTAGCTATTACTTGTTGTTCAATCTCTAGACGCATTCTTCTGGGAGCTTGTCTGACTGGGACGGCAGCATGATCCACTCCTAGCGTGTGAACCGCAACGTCTGGAGCTAATCCTGACATTTCATCATAACTCTAAGCAAAACAGTACTTGAATTTCATTAGTAGCTTGATCATGTTTTTAGATTCTTCTTTATTGAGTAAGGAGCTAACAAAGGTTGGCCTAGGCTCTTCGCTAGTACCTAAGTTAACTTACATTAACTCGTCTATTGTAGATTTAATTTCTTCTTCAAATTCTGGCGGAGCATCTCCAACTGGTAGATCCTCGAGATCATCTGAGGCTTCCAAGCAGTCTTCATTAGGCTCACAAGTGATGACCAAGCAAAATTCTGAATCATCAACTGATGCTACTGTGCTAAATCCAAGACCATGCTTTGAACTGGGAGGTCGACTGACATTATTCCATAATTTTTCAAAGCGTTGGGATTGATCCTTCGACCACTATTTAGGCAAGACACCACGTTGCATCAAATTTTTAACACAGGGAGAATACCACTCAAAAGGCAATTCCATTAATTCAGATGAAGCAACATCTTCAAATTTTACATCATTCTCAATTTTGGAAGAAGAAGCACCACGGTAGAATTTGATCGGTTTAGCACCACCACCATGCACTTCCTTGACCACCATACCCTTGATCTTATTAGGATAGATCGGGGTCAGGGTCATAGTATGTACACAGTGGTTTATCTTCTCGTACATCGATTTGTATGCTTCATTCTTTTCATCTTCAAGAGAGATCTTGAACTGGGGTTTCTTCTGATTTATTTTCATTGCTTCTTTCTTGACTTCTTCTTCTTCGGAACTATTCTTCCAATCAACATCAATGACCGATTTCTTCTATTCAACTATTCCACCTTTTCTTCCTCGAACTCGTCCCCGACCTCAACCTCGAGTGCGAGTTCTGGAGAAACCTTCACCATCTCGCCGTAAGGGAGTGGTGAGTAACCGTTGAACAAGAATTTCAGGCTCTTCATCGTCTCGAACTCTTTTTTCTTCATTCGGTATGACATTTCTGGAAAAGATAGTATTCTTCGAAGGCACGTAGTAGGCTGCATCTTCGTGGATTCCGATTTCATGCACGAAGAACGGTTGCAAGTCACCTTTGATGCACTGTTCTCCCTCTCCTTCATAATACTTTATGCATTGGTGCAGAGATGACGATACCATCCAGTTTTCATGGATCCACGGCCGAACCAGTAGAGTGTTGAACGATGTCTCAGAATCAATTATGTGGAATTTTGCAATTATTCTTGCCAAATCACCGATCTTCATTAATAGTGTTATCGACCCAAGGGCTCTTTCTCCTTTCTGATTGAAACCTCTCAGTAACATCCTGTTTGCTTCGCGATCACGGGCATCAATCTCCAAGTATGCTAACGTCCGAAGGTTCATTATGTTGATCGATGCTCCTGGATCAACTAACACCCTGGAGAGCGTGAACTTTCCGATGGAGACTGAAATGTACAACGGTCGATTGTGCTCAGTTGTTCCAAGTTGTAGATCATTGTCCGTGAAGGTAACACTGTGCTGTTCTTTCAACAAGCAAACCTCGTATAAGGAATTACCGGCCATTTGAGCTAAACAAATTTCTGTATCAAGTAAGGCCCTGACAAGAGTCTCCCTCATCTCCTTTGACAGGATCAGAGCGTCGTAGATGCTCAGTTTGGCTGGTAGCTTCCTAAGATGGCTAGCACATTATAATCCACTTTATTATTAGGTTCTTCAATCTCTTCCTGAATGGGCAATTCCTCTGCTGAGGTTGGCTCTTCCTGAGCAACCACCTGCTTTCCCTTATCCTTTGGACCCATTCTTGGGGGTAGAACTTTTCCACTTCTTAAATTGACTTCTGTTATTTCTTCCGAATTTGGTGTTGAATCTGCCGGTGTCTCTTCTTGAATAGGAACGACTGGCTCTTCTGGAGTTGCTTCGGAATCTGACAGCTCTAATTCTATCGCGATCAGAGCTCCTCAGAATTCATAAATGGACTCGTCGCTTCTTGAGCTTTCGTAGCCACTCTTATGAACGTCTTCTCCTCTGTCGTTGCAGTTGAGGTTTTGTATGATTTGAGAATCGTTAATTGTATCGAAATCAATATTCAGATTAGGTTGGTTATCGTTAGTTACGTAATGGTTAGAAACAGTCAAAACGTAGCCTACACCAAAACTCTTATCATTATAAGATCTCGCCGGGGTGAGTAAATAATCATACAGAGTCAGAGGTCTGACGAATTTCTTCCCCGAATCAGAAAAAAACATCCTAGGAAAAGCAGCCCCTACTCTACCCTTCAGAGTCTCGGTCTTCTCTTCTTCCACGATATTCTCCTCCCTCTGGGGCGGTTCTTCGATCGCAATTGATAGTGCTGGTTTGGCAGGTTTCAAACTCTGAACTAAAGCACACACCGAAGTAGTCTGGATGTGATTTAAAATTTTCTTCAAAGAATTCGTCCAGAAAGTACTCCATCCATCGTCAGTCATGTACAAGTCTATCAGAATAATAGGGTTCGTTGAAATAACATTGATGGAACCTTCTTTTTGGTGCTCCTTCATGTATTCCTTCAGGATCGTTATGTTCCCTTTCCTGAGGTTATCCTCGAGCCAATTCTTGAAGGTGAAGCAGTCCTCTATCTTGTGTCCGAGCATCCTATGGTAGGGACAATAATTCAGATGATCTTTCTTGTCGACTTCTTCTGGCTTCCTGGGTTCTAGAAGTTGGAAGTCAGATCTCTTAATCAAACTGCGAAACATCTTGGCCACTGCTTCAGTCTTGAAGGGGTAGTCCTTATTCAAAAGTTCCTTCAGGCCACGTGGTGGACAAGGCGGCGGTTCATCATGCTATCATGATTGATAACTCGGTCGAGGCTGTTGATAGCTCTGCTAAGGTTGTTGGTAAGTCCGTTGCGGTGGTTGATAACTTGGCTGTGGCCGATCTGGCTGTATCTGCACTGGCTGTTTACCTTTATCCACTGCCGTGACAACTCCTGATTTCTTCTTGAACGCTTTCATTGGCTTCTGTTTATCAGTTTTATCAATGAAACTTAATTGTTTTGCCTCCTCCTGCAAGCTCCCGGCCTTACTAAGCAACTTCTCGAAAGTCTTAATTGTGAATCTTTTAAGGAGAAGTGCTATTGGGCTATGAATGCTCTTCAACAGGATACCGATTGCATGCTGTTCCTGAAGCTGTGGTTCACACTTCATACTTAATTTCCTCCATCGAAGTATGTAATCGACCAGGGTTTCATTCGGTTTCTATTCCTCCACCACTAGATCACCGATAGTGATGTGGTGCCGGGCCCTAGCAAACAGTTTAACGAAAAGGTGCTCCAATTCTGAAAAGGTCTTGACCGAACCATTCGGAAGCTCTGCGTACCAATCGAAGGCGATCCCTGACAAGCTGCTGACGAACTGACGAAATAGCAAAGCGTCGCTCCCACCGGCGTTGCAGCAACTAGCATGAAAATGTGCGACATGCTGTCGGGGGTTTCCCGTACCGTCGAAAGTCTTAAACAGAGGTGGTACGAAGCCCTTTGGGTATTGAACAACATCAAATTCCTCGGGGTAAGGTCTACCCGTCTGAATAGATGCTCCATTCTTAGACTAGGCTAAGGCTTCTCGCACCTGCTGTTCCACCATATTCTTAATATCCTTTTCGGGGATCATGCTCTGTGCAGAATCTTTCTTTGGCTGTCATCTCTGTTGACAGACGTAATCTTTTTCCCTCCATCTGCAATATGAATGAGCTCTGGGGGTGTTTCCTTCTGAGGTTGAGGCTGACTCTGGAGTGTGGCTAAGACGGATTCCATCTCGTCCATCTTCTTTTCCATCCGAGAGATCGTGTCATCCTTTTCCCACAGACGTGCTCTCATTGCTTCTGGTTCTTCTCCTTCAGAAGTTGACAGAGCTGCTTGCAAAGCTGATGATGCTCGGGCCTCGACCATGTTGATCTCAGCAAATTCTTCATCCATGAAATCTGACGAATCCACTTCATTTCCCAATTCTTCTTTTCTTTTTCTTGCCAACCGTTAGATGTCAGTTCTTAGCTTCCTTATGGCATCCTCCGGTGGTCTTTTCCAAACGGTTTCGCGGTTGTCAGGCGACGACTGTTGAACCTCATCTTCAGGAGTTTCCTTCAGGGCTGCAGCACTTTCTTCATATTCGGGCTCTCTGAAGAGACTTCTCTTCCAAGAGCATTCTGTCAGTATCGGTTCAGCGATAATAGGTTGCCACACCATTCTTCTTACAGTCGAAGGCCTAAGACCAGATGGTCTGTCGGTTGTACATCAGTAGGTGGTGTGTTCCCTAATATGGTGACCCGATACAACAACAGGCGAACTCCTTTCGCTAGCTCGTACCTTCTTCCGTGGCCTTTCTATGGCAGTGAAGTGGTCTGCTCGTGGTCTGAGGTGGGATCTAGCTGGCACCCATCCCATCCTTCTCAGGATTTCTGACACGGGGCATCCCTCCTTTTCAGCTAACTTCTCCACCAGGGGTTGTAATCGAGTAAGTGACATAGTCTTGATCTTCTTCTTCTTACAATTACTGTAGTATGCAGGCAAGGGTAACACAGCGGCAATCTTTCGAGCACCTTCCTCATCAGATGCAGCAGAGAGAGGGTGGAATCTACTCCCTTCTAACAGTGGTGAGATCTCAGGCAGCTCTTCTTCCTCTTCAGGAATCTCTCCAAGAAAAGCAGCTTCAGCAGCTCTGGTCTTTCTGATCCTGGCGATCTTTCTGTTCTTATTCCTTCTTTGCGTCTGGTTTAAGGGTGCAAACCTTGAACTAGATTCTATTTAAAAAATAGACGGTATTGTAACAAAGGCTGAACCCTCCACGGTAATAGGCTCATCATTGACTTGGACTTCTTTCCCTTTTAGTTTGGTGGGAGCCAGGGTAGTAGCAGTGATGACCAGACCGGTGAGGGTAGAGATGACCGTCCTAGGGGTAGCAGCTAACCTCCTATGAACAGCGGTGCTTCTTTCAACTGGGACCCTCTGCAGGGGAGGAAACTCTTGGGTTGACTTCAGATTGAACTCAAATATGGGTTTCATGATCTCTGATACTTTGTTCATCAGTGCAAAAAGAGTAACATCGGCGAACTTAATGTTGTCGAATCCTTGTCCAAAGCGAATGATCTCATCATCGGGCAGCTCATCCTTGTAGATAGCTAAGTCCATCCCATTGGTGATGGAGAAAATCAGCTTCGGCGCAGACATCTTCTGTAGGGTAGATTCTGAATGTTTGTTCCAAATTACGCTTCCTTTCATCACAAAACTTTCCAGGATGAGAAAGAGTCCGAACACATTTTCATTTATCTTTTCATTTTCTTAGTTTTATAAGGTATTTTCAGATTCTATCTTATTCGTGTATTTGTGATTTTAAAAAGGTTTGTTTATTAAAATGTTGTTTGTTAGAAGGTTTGCTCGTTAGGAACAAAACAATTAAAGGAGGAAGGTTATAGAGAAGGTAAGGATCCAATCCGGAATTGGATAGGAAGAGAAAGTCTCGTAAGACTTCCCAACTCGAAGGACCGCTCTTAAGCTAACACCTATTGGGGGTCTACCTCGCCTCTTTGGGGAGGTGGGAGGAATCCAGAACCTCTCTATTTAGGGGTGTCTAAATAGTGGCTCTATAATCCAAAAGGAGTTGACTATACCCATTCAAGATAGAAATGAACGTGGTATGCCAACGGAAGAATGATAGTTTGGTCCACTTGAGGCATGGACTCAATACCGATTTATGAAAGCAAAACCATCTCATCAAAATGGAGTGAGGAACTAGTACCCAGCGGAGTCGCCAGAAGCTGTTGGCGTATTTTTAGATTTTAAATTTAATTTATATATATATAATTTGGAATGTAGCATTTTGATTTTTGAAAAATAATTTTAAGTTTGAAAATTTTAAGATATGAAATTAAACCGATCTCACATCCTAAATAGTTTATATAAACGAGCATCACACCACAAACCATGTATCTATCCCAAAGATAGACACACTGCTTGATGATGGAGCTCGATTAAATAAACTAGAAGGTTTGTGACATCTGTTTGGTCTGCGAACCAATTTTATAAGCCTACAAGTTCCCCTGCTTAATATAAAGGAATTAAGTAGAGTTTATATTACCTGAGTTCTTAAAGTTTCCTATAAGGGCAACCCCTATAGTTAATTACATCCTAAGTAACGAGAATCACTTAAGAAAACTCTCTATAATGAAGAGTGGTTTTGCTTTCAAGAATTTCAAAGTTTAAGGTTTCAAAGAACTGAATTTTGTAAATTTCAATAGGGAATAGATCAAATTTGGAACAATTATTTTGAGAGTCCACAGGAAGAGAAGCAGGAGAAGCTGAGGATCCAAGAAGAATCTTGGTAACTTCCTTGTTTGGCTTCAATTTGAGAGTATTATTTAATATTTCAATCATGCCAATTTTAATTAATTAGGACTTATATTTGTATGACACAATCATGCAAACAGCCTCGAAGATATGAGGGTTTATGTCGTACCAAACGACTACCTCGGAGTCCTAAGACCGGTTAGGTCTTAATTTGCATAACATGATTATGCAAATGCCTAACGAAAAGTTGAGGATTTATGTTGCATTAGACAAACTACCTCGAAATTCTATGGATTAGTTATTTAATTTTAAGAAAGGTTTTGCTGAAGTAGACACAAGTTTTGCTGATGAAGATGGCCATGCTGCCCACTGTGCTCCAAGCTCCTTGTTGTTGCAGAGGTTTGGTTTTAGAAAGTGGCAATCAAGAGATGAGAGAAGTGTTTTGGTTTAGAAAAGTTGAAATTTGAGATCGCTTAATGTTTTAATTAAAATAAATCTTAAAGTTGATAAAGCAGAACCAATTAAGATCCCACGGTTCTGTCATCCCGGCACAGCTGTTTTCATCGGATTCACTTAGTCCAAATGAATTTGCTAAACTTAACTGAATGAGTTCCACACTTTCATTTAGACCGTGGGAAATCTCGTTAGCAACATGTGGGTTACATCATCTGAGAGATTCTCGATCATCCAACAAGACGTTTTAATTTTTGTTGTAATTGCAGTTTTATTTTTGTTGGTGATTAAGTTTTGAGTTATTTAAACATGCTGGGTTCGATCATTTTGATGCATTTATTAGTACAGGAAAGTAAGACATTTAATAAATAGCTGGATGTAAATTGCAATAAAATTAAATGCATACCTGGTGAGCACTTCTATCATTTTCACCTGCACTTAAAACACATGTTAAAGCATTTATATATTTGCAGCAAATACCTAAGTAAAGCTAATGGAATGTTCTAGTTGTCTACCAAAATCCTAATCTTATAGCTAGTCAATTCCTATGACGTCTAGGTTCTTGTGTTTTATTAAGGATGATTTTCTTCACCAAAGAACAATGAAGTCTCACTATTTTTTTAAAACATCCCATCAAGTTAGGGAAGTGCTCGGAGTTGGATTCTGAACATCTTCTTAAACATTTTAGGGATTATTTTGAGTTCAATTAGTTTCATTGTGGTGGTGAATCAATCATCCGGGCTACTCTTGCTCAGTGAATCAGGATGTTTGATTATCCTATGAATGAAGTGACATTTCATTTGATACTTCATTTGAGAATTATGATAATGAAAGCCTTTAGGGGCAAGCTAATTCATTAAAGGATTTAACCATTCTTAATTGATGTTTGAATTAATGGTTTAAAGTGATTTAATTTAGTTAGAAGGTTTTAGTTGATCTTTTTAGGTGTTTTAAATTATTTTAAGTTGGAATATTATTCAATTTGTTTAATTCAGTTAAATTTTTAATATTTCAAATGGTCTTAACTTTTTTTTTCCTTTTTTAGGTTAATCTAAAATATTTTAAAACTATTTTAATTTTCAATTTGTGTTATTTTAGTCATGAATTGTTTCGGGTTAATCTTTGATGTTTTAAATTTTTTTTTAATTTAAGTCTTAAATAATTTCAGGTTAATTTTAACATCTTGAGTTTGTTTCAATTTGATTTTCAAATAATTTCAAATTAATCCAAATATCTTTTAATTTAATTATAAAATTTCAAAAATCATTCTCTTTTTTAAATTATTAGTTCCAATCATCATTTTTAGAGTCTCATTAATTGATGTTTAAATAATATTTGATCAAATTATTGATTAGGGATTCAATTTAAAGAATTAAAACTCTCCTATATTACATCCCTAATCTTTAATAATTCAAGCCTTAATTAATCTTCCAAAGTTTAGGTGATTTAATTAATTAAAGTTTCTTCTTTAAATGTTCAAGGTGATTAATGGGTTTCTACCCCTTAACTACTTTAGTTTCAATCTTTCAAACGGAAAGTTATGATCAAATATTTTACCCCTCCCTCTGGTTAAGCCTAAAAATTAATTAAGGTTAAAGTCTTTTTAATTACCTTAATGCCCTCTTAAACTTGTTCATCCCATAACTCATCAAATTAAGTTCAAATTAACTTGAGATTTTTTTTTATGTCACCTTACCCATATGACAATTAAGACATTAGAGGAGAAAGTGTGATTTTTTTCTATTTTTAATATAATTTATATAATTGTTTTAATGAAAATAAGGGATTTTCAATAAAAATTCAACAACATGACCAAGGTAAAGTTTCTGTCCTTGGAAAAATTATGGGATGTTCCTACTGACCAGGGGACCACTTGGACCAATTTTGGTGATTTTTGAATTATACTTTATTTATTATAATTATTTTAAGTTTTGGGGTATTATTTAATTATAAAATAAAATTAAAGTTGAAAATTAAGTTTTATATGTTTTTTAAATCTCTCTGACCTCAAGGAACTCAGAGAAAGAAATTTTATATTTTTCTGATTTTTTTTTATTTTTAGAATTATTTTAGTGGGAAAGGTTGAAAAATCCTTTTTTAATATTAAAATTTACATTAAGCTTTTAAAATTCAATATCTTTCCCTGGGAACTTAGGAAAAATATTTGGTTGGTTCCTAAGTGATTAAGAAGCACAATATGACATTTTTTTGAATTTTATTATTTTTGTTATTTTTATTATTTTTAATTATTAAAATATTTAAAAATAGGTTAAAAATGAAAAATTTTAGAAAAATTCCAATTTTAATTTTTTTAGGCTTCTCTGATACCAGAAAGGTCTCAAAATGAATTTGGTGAATTTTTGAAATGTATTTTAGGTTTTATGAATTTTTTAAAGTTTAAAAGAGATTATTGGTTTAAATAATTCATTTAGTGGGTTAAATCATTTTTAATTGATTTCAAATTTTTATGTGAGACTCCTCTGACCCTAAAGATCAGTGGAGAATTGATTTTGTGTTATTTTAATGAGTGGTTGTTTCAAATTAATTTAATCTTAATTTTGGGGTTTTGGCCAAATTAGGGTTCATTTGAATGAGTTAAACCAAACCATATTTTTCCTAGAGTCCACTGGTCTAGAGATACTTCCCCTAATTTTTCTAGATTTTATTAACCAACATGCTAATTATTGGAATTAAAATATCAAAACAGACATAAACTTGGAAAATAGACAACTTGCCACAGAGATAGCCTCTGTCCTTGGAAAATTTAGGGAATGTTCCCAAGATTAGAGGCTACAAAAACCCTTTGGTCTCATGCCATGGTAAATTGTATGCATGAATGGAGAATTAGAATATTCAAAACAGTATTAAATTAATTAAAAATAAAATACTTAACAAAATAATTTAATTCTTTTTTCACATTAATCTCTTCTGTTCACTGAGCAAGAGTGTATTTTTAGTTTATTTTTAGGATTGTTCTACACAAAGATATGCATTTTTAAAGTTCTGGGCATTTAATTAAATCAGAAAATAGGTAATTTCCTACTTAACAACGTCGGTGCCATCTCAACCTACGACGGGTTGAAGCTCCACGAGGCACGCTCCTTTTCAACACCGCCATTTGAATCGGCAGCCACGCAGCCCACAGTTCCATTCCAAGCTCCCATCCGGCGCGATCCTGACCGTCCATCCAATACACACTCGATCCAACGACGGCTGGTCATCGTTTACGATTGGTGCGTCCCGAGAGCTGTCCACCTTCTAACCCTATGATCTCACTCGATACTAACCAAATCGAGTGCGGTTTCTTCCTACGTGCTAGTCTAAGCAAGGGTTACACATCTTTACGGCTAAAGCGGATTGAAATCAAGTGAAATAAAATGGAGAATCGCTGGAAGCTTGGGAGCAAGAGGAGTTTCCATACCTTGGTTCAAGAGGTGAAGCCTCGATTGAATGTGCTCAGAACGTTCATTGGAGCTGGAGGAGCCTACGGATGATGCCTCTGGTCCTGGTGAATTGCCTAGGTGTGATTTCGTCCAAGCCCGATTTCAAACTCTGGCCGATAGAAGGAATGGCTGGCCCGGTGAGGGGGCTTTCTCTGGGAAACTTCTTCTCTACCACTGGTGAAGGTGTGGGAGAAGTTAATTTGTTTTCTATGGAGATTTGGTGAGTGTCCTATTTTTTGGTATGAGATTGAACTCAAAAATTGATTTCAGCCAGTAGGGGTGAGGGCTGGAAAGCAGTGGAGCTAAGCTTCTCTTGTCTGGGAGGAGCTCTGGGAGCAATTGGGAGGGGTTTTGATGAAAAAATTTTCAACAGCTCTCTCATGGCCGAGAGAGGTGAGTTATATGGCCAGGGCCATGGGGCTGAGCCAGGGTTCAATTGGGGGGTGAATTCAAGTGCTTAGGCGGACGGAAGTGGAGCTCCAAGTTCAATTTTGGCTGAGGTGGATAGTTGGTGAGATTTGGGTGAGTTTAGCCTAGTGGTGGCTCTCGATTTTGGTCCCCTCCGACGACTAGGCCGGCTGGCAAGGACAGGGGAGCTGGCCATAGGTCAAGTCAGCCAGGCGATCAAATGGAGTAATTAAAGCTTAGGGAGCAAATATGGTAAGGATCCATGGTGTTTAAGGCACTTAAGGAAGTAAATCCCTTAATTTGGGGATCCTTTGGTCCATGGCTCATTAGCTTGAGCTAGGTGGATCTGGGGTGGTTCCTAGGGTTCACTTAGTGGCTGTGGAAGGGTTGGTTTAGCCACATTTGGTTCAAATTGGTTTGGTTAGGCCATGGGTTCAAATTGGCTCACTTGGGTTTAGGTTAGGCTAACTTGAGTTTGGTTTTGATTTAGGTCCTAGTGTCTTGAGTAACATTGTAGGAATGATTGCCATGAAGAATTTTCATGAAGACATGAGGTGGATTGGAATTCATTTGGAGCTTCAATTTGGGGGATTTTGGAGTTTTGGTTAATTTAGGCAAGGTTGAATCAACTTGGGTCCAAGTTGGGTTAAGGTTGGGTCTAGACCCAATTGAAAGTTTCAAATTGTCTAGGGGGATGTATTTAAGAGTTTCCAACATCAATTGGGAAGAAATTTTGGGTTTAGGGGATTCAATTTGGAGGATTATGGATAAGTGACAACTTTAGGGAAAATTTGGGGGTTTTGATTTCAAAGGGATTTTGAGTAGAGTTTGAGCTTAAATTGAGGGTCAATTGATGTTATGCTTAGGGTATAGGCGTATTAGGAAGAGTTTAGAATTGGAATCGGAATTGGGGAAAATTGAGTTGGTTTGGGGCAAGTTTGGGTCATAGGCTAAAATTGGGGCTTTAGGTTTCAAATGGAATTGAACTCAAATGTGAATCAAATTGAGGTTCAATTTGGGTTTAATTGGTATTTTGGATGTGGAATTGAAGTTTAGAATTGAATTTGGTTAAGATTGGGGTTAATTGGATTGATTTGGTTTGACATTAGGTTCACTTAGGTTAAAATAGGTCAAATTGGGGATTTTGATAAAATTGGGTTAAATTGGCAAAAGTAGCTTATGCTGTAGTTGGAAAAAAATGAAATTGGGAGTATTTGGGATTTTTTTGGGAATTTTTGGAATTTTGGGCTAAAAGGGGTATTTAGGGTATTTGGAGGTTATTTGGACGGTATTGGGGTAGTTTGGTGGATTTAAGCGGTGAGAATAGTTTCAAAATTATTCTTAGGAATTTAAGGAATTTTGGGTAATTTTTGGGATTTTTTGGACAGTTTTGTGGTTGTAGGGGAAATTAGGTAATTTTGGGTAAGTTTAAGGACCCAATGTCAAAACCAGGGATTTTGGTAAAAATAAAGTTTGGTTAAGGTTGAGGGGAATGGGAAAGCTTAAAGTGAGCCATGGACCAAGAAGTGTCCATTTTGAACATCTCATGGGTTGTGCCTAACCCTCTTAGCCAAGGGCTAGGGGTTTGGACTTAGCCACATGAGTGCTCCAATGAACCAGGAGTTAAGATTGAGTAAGGATGGTTCAGGGTTTAGGATGGGTGTAGGAGTGTAGTGTGTGCAAGCCATACCTCACCAGGCCAGGCCACCATGGGTATTCCTAAGGCTTGGACATCCTATAGGAGTTCATCTTTGTCTTCTCACACATTGATCCCTATCTTCCAAGTAATTTGGAGGTTGATGACCATCTATGTAAGAATCCAAAGAGAACCAAGATTTGGTTTGAATTTCTAAAAGGTGGGTTCCATCTCTAGTCTTATAGGATAGTCAAGAAGAAGTCCTATGTCTAGATCCCAAGCACTAAGAGGAAAGAAAAGTACCTCACCAAAAATGAGGTCAACAGATACCTCATTGATTTGAGAACATTAAATGTTACTTCTTGATCATTAACTCTCATGGTTAACTCCCCTTTTTGTACATCAATCATAGCACGTCCAGTAGAAAAAAAAAGGTCTTCCTAAAATAATAGGAATCTCTTTATCTTCTTCTATATCCAGAATTATAAAATCTAAAGGGAAAATGAATTTATCCACCTTTATCAATACATCTTCTATCATTCCTCTCGGGTGAGTAGTAGATCGATCTGCTAGTTGTAAGGTTACAGTTGTAGGAGATATTTCTCATAAATCTAACCTCTTAAAGATGGATAAGGGCATGAGGTTAATACTCACTCCTAAATCGCATAAGGGTTTTCCATGAAATCTGTCTCCTATAGCACAAGGTATAGTAAAACATCCAGAATCTTTAAGCTTTTGAGGAACCTTTTTCTGAATAATTGCACTACATTCTTTACTTCGTGCAACAGTTTCATAAGCTTCAAACTTTCTTTTCTTGTTAAGAATATCTTTCATAAATTTAGCATACTTAGGCATTTGCTCCAAAGCTTCAGCAAATGGGATATTATTGGTAAGCTTACCAAAAATTTCAAAAATTATTGATCCAATTTTTGTTGTTTCAGTCATTATAGTATAGTGGTGAGTATTCCCGCCTGTCACGTGGGTGACCCGGGTTCTTTCCTCAGTAACGGCACAAAAAACTTGATGCGACCGCAATTACATAAATAAAATAGCTTATAAAAATTATGGCCAAACTTGACCCCAAATCAGATTAAGCGTCTAATATATAATAATTAAATATTAAAGTTTTTATAAATAAATTTAAATCGTACACTAGGGGTACTATGCAAGTATACGTATCGTCTCAAGTGATATAGAGTTTTCTTTTTAAAACCCCAGATATCGATCCTACGGGGAAGATAAGTAAAATAAAAGAAAGAAAAATTTAATAAGAAAAATCTACTTAAAAAAACTAATCTACTGAAAATACTAATATGTAAGTTACTCAAGTAGAAATTGCAAGTAAGAATGAGATTTAAATGCTTTAATACAATAAACAAAGATTTTTCCCTATACGAAATATTTCATGATTAGTAAACATCTAAATTAGCTTGAGAACTTTGAGAATCTGGTATTGTGAAAAATAGGAGCATAAATATTCTTTACCCTTGTTATAGTGCATAAAGAACAATGGCTAGTTTTTAAAGATTAGAACAGGATGTATTATTAGTAGTAAGGATGAATTCTAGGCTCTCACTTCTAGATTCCCCCAAGGGTATCTATGGTCGGGCCTACTAGTGACCCTTCACCTCTTTTTAAACCAAATTAATAGAATTTAACCTCTCACACTAAAAACATAATCAATTTTATGCCCTTCAAACATTATCTTCCTATCTATTGCACCTCCCCTTCAAGGATTTACAATCAACCTTTCCAAGAGAAATGTGATACATACTAGTTAAGAACTCTTAGCCCACGGTCATATCTTAAGAATTCTCCATAGATTTTAACGATACAAGAGGCCAATTTGTAGGGTAAATGAAGATCATTAAAGTATCATCACAAATTATGGAATAAGAATCAAAACCAAATTAAATCCTTAACTAAATCATTTCATATTCATAGGGAGAAAGAGAAGAATACTTCTCAGAAAGCACCGAATTCACACCACAAATCATATTTATATAATTCAAATTCAAAGTACAAAACATAAGAACCAAGATAGTAATACTTATATCCAAGAAATCATTTGAAGTTTCTCCTACTCCGACTGAATTTTACAAGACTCCAACTCTAGAAATCAGACTAAAACACTCTAAACTCTCAGTAAAGTAAAGTAAATAAAACTCCACACTCTTTAACTTAATGACAATACACGCCTCTTTCACTCTTACAACACCTACAACACACCTTTTTGTCGTAGAATCATCCTATATTTATAGAGCTTTGAAAATGACCAGGGGTTGTTTGAGGCATCTCTTCAAAATTCATCCAGCTTCCTGCGCAAATGGACGCGTCCCTTCAGATTTTGAGTCGCACCTCTTCGTTGAAAAACTGATTCCCTGTGACCATATTCATTGTATCTTGTTTATAACATATGAAAATTTGTCCAGAGACTTCTAGATTGCTTCTGAGGAATCAATAACCGTCACAAAACCGTCCAAGAATTCTCTAGATTCCACTGCTGTGTCTGGCGCCTAGGTGCCAGAATCAGCCTTTTTTCTTCTTTTCTTCACTTGGCTCAATTTTTTGCTCCTTTTACTCCTGTTTTGACTCTTTTTCTTCATAAACTCATTTTCTTGTACCTGCAACCAAAAACATAAGATAAATCTTTCATTAAAGCGTAATATCCTTAAAATATTAATTAAAAATGATATAAAATTTGAAGTAATTTTAAGGTGGATCAACCATTTGAATAATTTTGGGCTTATTTCAAAAGTATTTGCATCTATAATGAGATTTTTTATACTTAAGTGAATTTCATCCACCATATGGTTTGCATAATCCCTCAAAAGTTTATTAACATTATAATTCATATCTGTGTTTCCATGATTTTGAACTACCATTTCTACAATAAGTTTTTGAATTCTTTATTGTTTCCTAATCCTGTTAATCATTCTCTCTAGTTCTGAGTCATATGGTTCAAGGTCTGCATCTCCTAATCTATGCATCCAATTCTAAAGATTTGACTAATAGGATATATTTCTGACACTCAAAATTTTTTTGATATTTTAGCTTTTCTTTTAAAAATAAAGACACACAATATACTAATCACTTGATATAAATACTACAATTTCCAAATCTAGGTATTACAGATTCAACTAAAATTCTCCTAAAAAGTTCTTCTACCGCTGTGACTCCCCGACAACGGCGCTAAAAACTTGATCGCTGCCTCTTAGACACTACACTTAGTGATTTATGATTTTAATGTTATAATTTTTAAAATATAATTTATAAATTTAATAACTTAACTCTTCACGTTAAATCACTTTACACTAGGTGTTAACACAAGTGCATGTATATTTCAAGTAATATAAGACTTTCTTAAGTCCCGAGTATCGATCCCCCATGAAATTGAGATAGACATTCACATTGGAAAAGTTATAGTCTAGTACTATGAGGTCCTAGTTTGGAGTTTCTATAAAGGTGGTTTTTCCATTACTACTCTAAATTACTATTTTAATCCTATGAATAAACTTATCTAGAGCAATCAATAAGGTGAAATTCAAGAGTAATAAAAGTAATTTTCTCGTGTGAATAATTAAGTAGTTTATAGGTCAGTGGTGGCATCCAGAGCCGCCTGAGATTTTCTCGATGTCACTGTTTGAAGTCGCCACTCTGTTTATCTATCATATCGCCCTAATCTTCAAAAGATCTTATTTCTTTGGATTATGTAGAGGATCCTCGGATAATAATAAGAAATTTGAAGAAATAAAGGTTGATAAAATAGAAAACAGTAGAATAAAAATGTCGATGATAATTCTTATAAAAGGAGATTCTTAAATGTCTTATTCTAGAAATTTTATATAAGGAGGATCACATGTAGGATTTTGATAATCAGAGATTCTAGGTGTGATACCTATTATGAGTTCTTAAATCTCCTATAAGAGGAAGTTCCTATAGTTAATTACATCTTAGATAATTAGGATTGTCTAAGAAAATTTCTGATTAATGTTAACTACTCTTTTTTCTAAGAAATGTCGATATTGAATCTTATGGTTAATATGTTCCTAAGGGACATGTACTACCCTAAAGGTTTATTTTTTGTCAATTTCATTTGTTTATGTCAGTTTTTATTTTGTTGTTTGTCATTTTTCTATCGTTTTGTCATGTAGTTTGTTATTTATTTGGTGGTTATCCTAAAAGTTTAGGTTTCACGGCTATCCTAAAATTTTAGGTTTTATTTTTTTTTGTCTTTTTAGTTTTATCGCTATTTTGTTTTAGTTTCATTTTGATTTTATTTTATTTTTATCAATGTGTTTGATGACATTTGTTGATTACTTTTGTTGTCCCATCTTAAGAATGTTGTTCTACAAAACAGAGTTAGCACACCCTAGTAATATGCAAAGTAAATCTAAAGCGGAACTTATCTTCAAACTACAAGAAAACTAATGTCAGAATAATTCTTACAAAAGCAATAATGTCGGCTTTTATTTCTTTAGTTGATTTTCATATGAGTTAGGTTTAAGAATTTAAGATTCGATGTCGTTTGAATCTATGGATTTTAATTCTAATGTAGATTAGACTTAAATAAATTCTAACAAAAGTTAGACTTTTAGATTTAATGTCATTTGAATCTGACTAGACTTAAAATAAGATTTTAGATTCGGTGTCGTTTGAATCTAAAAATGTTTGTGTTTAAATCTTAAATTCAATTTCATTTGAGCCTAAAGATATTTGAGTATAGATTTAACTTAGGCATATTGGACCTAAGTAAGATTTAAATTAAATTCATTGTAGGTTGAATCTAATTTAGGTTTGGATCAAGTTCAATGTTGTTTGAACTTGAATTAAGTTTGAGTTAGGTTCAATGTAGATTGAACTTTAAGTTGGGTTTGATTTAGACTTGGATCCAAATTGGGTTAAACCAAGTATAGATTAAGATTAGGTCAATGTATGTTGAACCTCGAGGTTTAAGTTTAATTCAGGTTCAAGTTGGGTAGAACTTAAGTTTAATTTAGGTTGAGTCTAAGGTTTAGTTAACTTGGGTTCAAGTTAGATTGAACCTAAGTTAGAAGTTGATCTAGTTCAATATAGGTTGAACCTAAGGTTTGGTTAACTTGAGTTCAAGTTAGATTGAATCTAAGTTAGAAGTTGATTTAGGTTAAATATGGATTGAACCTAAGGTTTGGTTAACTTGGGTTCAAGTTAAATTGAACCTACGTTAAAAGTTAATTTAGGTTCAATAGTAGGTTCAATATGGGTTGAACCTAAAATTTAGTTAACTTGAGTTCAAGTTAGGTTGAACCTAAGTTAGAAGTTGATTTTGGTTCAATATGGGTTGAACCTAAGGTTTGGTTAACTTGGGTTCAAGTTGGGTTGAACCTAAGTTAAAAGTTGATTTAGGTTCAATATGGGTTGAAACAAAAATTTGGTTAACTTGGGTTCAAGTTAGGTTGAACCTAAGTTAGAAGTTGATTTAGGTTCAATGTGGGTTAAACCCAAGGTTTGTTTAACTTGGGTTCAAGTTAGGTTGAACCTAAGTTAGAAGTTTATTTAGGTTAAATATGGGTTGACCTAAGGTTTTGTTAACTTGAGTTCAAGTTGGGTTGAACCTAAGTTAGAAGTTAATTTATATGGGTTGAACCTAAGGTTTGGTCGACTTGGGTTTAAGTTAGGTTGAACCTATGTTAGATGTTGATTTAGGTTCAATATTGCTTGAACTTAAGGTTTGGTTAAGTTGGGTTCAAGTTAGGTTGAACCTAAGTTAAAAGTTGATTTAGATTCAAAATGGGTTGAACCTAAGGCTTGAAGTTGTGACTTAAGTTCAATATGGATTGAACTTAAGTTTGGGTTAACTTGGGTTTAAGTTAGATTGAACTTAAGTTGGAGGTTTTGACTTAAGTTCAATATAGGTCGAACTTAAGTTTGGGTTAGAGTTAGGTTTTAATGTTTGTTGAACCTAAAATATTTTAGGTTTGACTTAGGTTCAAATTAGGTTGAACCTAAGTATAAGGTTAGGTTCAATGTATGTTGAACCTAAAAGGTTTAAGTTTGACTTAGGTTCAAGTTAGATTGAACCTAAGAATAAGTTGAGGTTAGGTTCAATATAGGTTGAACCTAAATTGGGTTTGAATTATGTCAAATGTAGATTGAACCTAAGTTAAGTTTGAGTTAGGTCCAATGTAGGTTGAACCTATGTTGGATTTCAGTTAGGTCTAATGTAAGTTGAACCTACGTTTGGTTTGATTGACTTAGGATTAAGTTATGGTTTTGATTTGTGATAGACTTAATTAGGGTTTAGGGTTACTTAAGCTTAAGGTAAGTAAGGCTTAAAGGCTAATTAAGTCTAAGTAGGGCTATACTTGATTAGGATTTAAGGTTGTTTAAACCTAATATGAGTAAGGCTTAAAGGTTAATTAAGTCTAATTAGGGCTAGACTTAATTAGGATTTAAGGTTGTTTGAGCCTAATGTAAGTAAGGCTTAAAGGTTAATTAAGCCTAATTAGGGTTAGACTTAATTAGGATTTAAGTTGTTTAAGCCTAATGTGAGTAAGGCTTAAAGGTTAATTAAGTCTAATTAGGGTTAGACTTAATTAGTATTTAAAATTATTTAAGCCTAATGTAAGTAAGACTTAAATGTTAATTAAGTCTAATTAGGGTTAGACTTAATTAGGATTTAAGGTTGTTTAAGCTTAATATGAGTAAGGCTTAAAGGCTAATTAAGTCTAATTAGGGCTATACTTAATTAGGATTAAGGTTATTTAAGCCTAATTTAAGTAAGGCTTAAAGGTTAATTAAGTCTAATTAGGGTAGACTTAATTAGGATTTAAGGCTGTTTAAGCCTAATGTGAGTAAGGCTTAAAGGTTAATTAAGTCTAATTAGGGTTAGACTTAATTAGGATTTAAGGTTGTTTAAGCCTAATGTGAGTAAGGCTTAAAGGTTAAGTCTAATTAGTGTTATACTTAATTAGTATTTAAAATTGTTTAAGCCTAATGTAAGTAAGGCTTAAAGGTTAATTAAGTCTAATTAGAGTTAGAATTAATTAGTATTTAACGTTGTTTAAGCTTAATGTGAGTAAGGCTTAAAGGTTAATTAAGTTTAATTAAGGTTATAATTAATTAGGATTTAAGGTTGTTTAAGCCTAATGTAAGTTAGGCTTAAAGGTTAATTAAGTCTAATCAGGGTTAGACTTAATTATGATTTAAATTTTTTTAAGCCTAATGTAAGTAAGGCTTAAATGTTGATTAAGTCTAATTAAGGTTAGACTTAATTAGTATTTAGTAAGTTAAACTTAATATAATTAGGATCTAACTTGTATTAATTAGGTCTAATTAGTGTCTTAGACCTAATTAGGGTTTATTAAGTTAAATCTAATGTGGTTAAGGTCTAACTTGGTTTAATTAGGTTTAAGTGATCTCTTAGACCTAATTGGAGTTTATTAAGTTAAACCTAATGTGGTTAAAGTCTAACTTGGTTTAATTAGCTCTAGTTGATGTCTTAGACCTATGTGGTTAAGGTCTAACTTGGTTTAATTAGGTTAAATTGATGTCTTAGACCTAATTGGGGTTTATTAAGTTAAACCTAATGTAGTTAAGGTCTAACTTGGTTTAATTAGGTCTAATTGATGTCTTTGACCGAATTTGGGTTTATTAAGTTAAACCTAATGTGGGTTTATTAAGTTAAACCTAATGTGGTTAATGCTAACTTGGTTTAATTAGGTCTAATTGATGTCTTAGACCTAATTGGGGTTTATTAAGTTAAGCATAATGTGGTTATGGTTTAACTTGGTTTAATTAGGTCTAATTGATGTCTTAGACCTAATTGGGATTTATTAGGTTATACCTAATGTGGTTAAGGTCTAACTTGGTTTAGTTAGGTCTAATTGATGGCTTAGACCTAATTTGGGTTTATTTAATTGATGTCTTAGACCTAATTGGGGTTTATTAAGTTAAACCTAATATGGTTAAGGTCTAACTTAGTTTAATTAGGTCTAATTGTTGTTTTAGACCTAATTGGGGTTTATTAAGTTAAACCTAATGTAGTTAAGGTATAACTTGGTTTAATTAGGTTTAATTGATGTCTTAGACCTAATTGGGGTTTATTAAGTTACACATGTGGTTATGGTCTAACTAGGTTTAATTAGGTCTAATTGATGTCTTAGAACTAATTGGGGATTATTAAACCTAATTTAATTAAGGTTCAATAAGATTAATTTTTAATTAGGATTTTTAAGGGTTTAAGTTATTTTTAAACCTAACCTAATTAAGACTTAAGGGTTTCTTTTCAAGTTTAAAATGGTTTAAACTTAGATATCTTGATTATATCTTTCATGCGTGTAAGTTTTCATTTTTTAGGTTTTTTTAGGATTTAATTTATAATTTTCCATTTTTGTAAATCTTACCCTAAAAGTCAAAAATGTCATTTCAATTTTTTATGAGTTATAAAATATCATTTTTAAGATTCAAATTCATCACCCTAACCTTTCTGAGGATTTCCAAAATTATTTTTTAAATTCCCAATTATAATTATTATTTTTGAAAATAATCATAAAATTGGGTTGAAAATTGTATATTTCATCCTAGAAACTTCCACTAAACTTGGAAAAATCATAGAATGTTCCTAAGGATAAAAGGATCTCTTTGTGGAAATTTCATAATTTTTGGACTTATAATTAATTTTTAATAATAAAATACTCTAGAGAGAATTTAATTAATTAAAAATTAAATATAACTTCTTAATTCATGATTTCATTTCCACAATATCCCTCTCATTAGCTTAAATCCAGGGGTATTTTTGTTTTATTTTTATGATTTTTGGATGTCAAGATATTGATTTTTTAAGAGTTTAAGGTTAATATGGATTTAATTAAATCCAGATTAGCCGAAAAAAACTTACAGGCAACGCGTGTCCTCTGAAGCATCGAAACGCATTTGATCCGGTGTGGGGATCAAAACACGGGAGCAGACAGGATTTAATCAGATCCGTCCATTTCCATTACCGGGAAATGGACGACATCCATTCATCGTCCCAAAGGGGTCATAATCCGCAAAATGTCCATGTTCTAGAAGTAAAATCTTGCTTGATTCTTGATGGTTTGAGTGATTTTTGTTTCTGGAGATTCATCTGAAGAAGACGAAGACATCCATACAGTGATTATGGGGTTGGGGAATGGTTTGTTTCACAAAGTGTCAAACCCGAGCTCGGTTTGAATCTAAAGATCCATACCTTGGCCTGGGTTGATGGAATTTTAATTGAAGTGGTTCCACATCTTCGCCTTGACCTCAGAAAGCCCAACGCTAACTCAATTTGAATTTAAATCAGGCCTAAGTGCGAATTTGATCTCAAGTTATCTAGGCTTGAGAGTAGAATGTTGAACTGTGGGTTAGAGTCTATGGAGAAGGCTAATTTTTATTGGGCTTGTCTTCGTAGGGATCTAAGAAGCTTCTGGAGGGGTCAATTTGAAGTTTTGAAGAATTTCATTTCATACCCAAAAGTTATCCTGGTTTAGAGTAGGGAAATTATAGCAAACTAATGGGCTTCATGGGTTAATTATATGGGGGATCAATTGCTTAGTCCTAGGGAGAAACTTTAATGTTCAAAGTCATAGGAATTAGGCAGTGTATAGGTGTCTCTTATTTTGGTCTCCTCTCCTTGGTCTTCTTGGGTTTGACTAATCTATAGCCATGGGAGGCCATGGGTAAGCTTGGGCTTACCTAGGGAAGGTTATTACTCACTGTTATGATGACTGAGGATAAGATTTTGGCTTAAGGATAAGTTTAATTCATTTCCCCAAGAGTAACCTATATTGGGTTCAACTATGGTGAGATCTTGGTTTAAACTTTGGCTTCCCTCAATTGGTTCCTCCATGAGGTGGACAAGGCTTGGTAAATCTTGCTGAATTCACCTCCCCCATATAAGTTTACAGATTCATTCAATAGGGTCAAGGGATAATGACACATAAGCTCATCTTCCATCTCTGTCATGGCTTGGTCTTAATGAATTTTCACCATGGTGAGAAGCATGGTTTAATCAGTGTGTTCCTCTTATTGGATGCCCCATGAAATGGTTGAAGTGGCATTGTATTTGGCCAACCAACTCATTTCATGCAAATGGATGAATCACCTAATGAGTTAGGGGGAAGGTGACACATATTTTTCTCCACCTCATTATTCATGTTTTGCTCGTGATGGCTTTTAACCAAGGTGAAGATTTGACTTCATATTTTGGCTTCCCTCCATTGGAGAAGGGTAGAGGTGCTCTCCACCTATGCATCCAAGTCACACCTCAATTTTGAGAGGGAATGACACATTACCTCACCATAATGGTGTTGTCATGATGGTGTTTAACCATGGTTAAAATGGTGGGTGATGGGTTATTCAATGTGTTAACCCATGTTTGATAAGTCTCAAGGTGACCCATTGATGACTTCACGTGATGTCATTTATGATGTCATGGTGGAGTTTTAAATTTCAGGGCCATTTATCATGTTATATATGATGTCATCTTTAATTTGAATTTTAGGGTTATTTTCTTATAATTCCACTTTAAATTAATTATGTAATTAATTAAAAGTGTAGGAAATTATAATATTATCCCATAAATTAATCAATATAATTTTGGAGGTTAATCATTTGATTAATTATGTTAATTTTGTTTAAAATTGCGTATTTTGACCCAAGTTGACCATGGTTTACCAGTCCAAGTCCAGGGTTGACCCAGGAGATTTACTTAACTTTGTCATGGTTAACTTAATCATGGGGCCATTAATTTTGGTTATAGAACCTAGGTTTGACTAGGGTTAAATAAATGACCAAGTTTGATCATTTTAATGTCTTAAATTAACCAAGTGAGTGAAGTTTGACCAATTTGGTGTCTAGGTTGATTTAGTAGTCAATGGGATTAGCATTGGTTCAATGTGGTGGTCATTGGGTCAAAGATTGATCATTTTGACCTAATTGACCCAATTTGACTATTTGGATCAAATGTTGACCATATTGGTCAATGGGATGGTCATTAGGTCATGGATTGACCATTTTGACCTAGTTTGATCATTTGGGTCAAATGTTGACCAGTTTGGTTAATGGGGTGGTCATTAGGTCATGGATTGACCATTTTAACCTAGTTTGACCATTTGGGTCAAAGGTTGACCAGTTTGGTCAATGGGGTGGTCATTAGGTCATGGATTGACCATTTTGACTTAGTTTGACCATTTGGGTCAAAGGTTGACCAGTTTGGTCAATAAGGTGGTCATTTGATAATGGATTGACTATTTTGACCTAATTTGACCATTTTGGTCAAAGGTTAACTAGCTTGGTTAATGGTTGATCAGATCAGGGTTTGTCATTGCTGATTTGATCATTTAAAAATGTCATTAATATTTGGATAAAAAAGGCTTCATTAGGGTTTTACCCTAGACATTAGGGTTTAGTAATCGTCAGTGAGATTTAGGGAGTCAATATTGGTAGACTTCCTATCTCAAGATGATTCAGAAATGATCCTTACAAAAGTAAGGTCAATAGTTAGAAGTTCAAGAATATGAATAAAGTAGTGACAAAAGGAGCATATGTCTATCTACTCTCTCCCAAGTTATAGATACAATTAGTTCACTAATTAGTTAATTGCTTTTGGCAATAGTGCTAGTTCGTGCCACATGTAGGCTCCCAAAAACTGTATGCCCCGCATGTAACTAAAAAAGCTCCAGTCTGAACCTCCCAAATACTTATCTCCCTAACTTTGCACAGCCAGCTAACTACTACATTTCATAGTTAAATAACAATTTGAACATTCTCTTCCGAGTCTTAATGGGTCACAAAAAATTTTAACAAATCTTATGGCCGGTATGATATGTAAGTTAAGTCTAAGAGAAAATTCATCACATATAAAATTAATATTTATGCTTAAACTTCTACGCCCTACACTTACTACCAAATCATCACAAAAGAATAGCACAGGGTTTCTACTCACAATACATGACAAATTCAATAGAAAGCTTCATAATACAAAGTATCTAAATATTTAAAAGATCGCAAGACAATCAAACAAACACTACTTAGCATAACAAATTCACTAAATATGTATTTTTTGAATTACAATGTTATCAAACCATACAATACTTAGCTTTAATCTCTTTGAAATCCTTCCACTGAAGTTCTGAACCGCTCCTTGCAATTATTGATACAATCCCTTACTAATGCTCTCAAAATTTCTTACAAATCCCTCTAAATAAGTGGAATCCTACTCCTATCATGGATTTCCTGCAATCCTTGGGGAGTTCCAAACCTTGGAACTTCATCCACAACTCCTCGAATGACATAAAATTACCTTTTCCATCGTCCCAAACTACTAAATAACTCCCGGAAAACTTCCAGACAGTTGTGCGCCTAGGAGCCCAACTGTGATGCCTAGACGGCATCTTATCGGTCAGCTAGGAAAATAAACTGGCGCCTTGGTGCCACCTTATCTGGAAATCCTATAGAGTGTGGTGCCTAAGTGCCAAAATCTGGCACCGTGGCACCATGTTTTGATACTTAGGCGTCAAAAGCTGGCGCATAGGCGCCAGTTTAGGTCCAAGCATCAATTGCTCCATTTGCTCTATTTCGCTCATTTCGCTCCAATTCGCTCTAATTACTTTACCTATTATACATACACCAATAATATGAAAAAAAATTCCTTTAAATTGTAATTTCATTTATAAAAAAAAATAAAAATTATAGGAATCTAAGCATGCAAAAAGACATATCAACATGATATGAAATTCGGCTTATCACTCTTTCTTCTTTTTTTTTCGAGTCTCTGGAGTGATGGATTATAATGTTATGGAGGTTGTGGTTGATAGAGAAGAGGATGTATTTTTGCATGCTACCTTCTAGATAATATTTACACATGTATATATTGGTTGAAGCAACTCTAGTTGTTAAATAGGGAGCAGCTGGTATGTAGATACAGAGTAGATAGGGAGCAGCCGGTTTGTATTTGCCATTGTGATGAGATTTTCATGTGGTAGATTTACTTATTAACCCTTTTTTTAGGCTTTGAGTGGCACTGTTGTAATATAAAAACTCTAGGTGTTAAATATAGGAATAATGGTATTTGTTGTGGTATGTATGTAAATCCTATTTATGTTATATGTTGGAGTTTTGATGAGGAATTCTTATCATAATCACGACTCAACCAATTATCTATTGCAATTACATTTACCTGATCTCATGAAGCATTATATAACCTTGATACTACGCTTGATATTTATCATGGCCATATTTACGATACTCTTTTTAGACAATTTGCATGGAGTTAGCTAGACCCATGTTGTCAAGGATATACCATGAGTATGATTTTCTCAATTGTATAATTTGCACTATTTTGGTTAATGAAGCGTCTAATTTGTATTTTTTTCTCTTTTTATGTATAGTGTTCTATAAATATGTTAAGACAATATCTTCATTCTTAATAATCTTCACCTATATATTTTTTATTGTTTAGTAGGTGTGGTGCCCTGTAAAAACATGAGTTCAAGTCATAGGTCATCGACAAGATCTACTCAGAATTCCCCAATGTTTTGTAGATGTAATCTACATTGTGTTTTGTGCACTTCCAAAAAAAGGTGAAAATTATGGGAGAAAGTTTAACAGACCACCATCAATCGTACTAAAGATAACTGCAAATTTTTCTATAGAAGAATGTATTTTTGGTTCTTTTTAACTTAGAGTCGCTAGCTTATCAAATTATCATCTTATTATTCACTTTTAAAAATAACCCTCCTTCTTGAATTGTCAAAACGATTTAGAGAAAGGAAGGGATCAGAGAATAAAGAAATAAGATAAAAACTTGACAAACAAATTTAATTAAAAAGAAATATAGAGAGCTTGTGTAAGGTTGTCCTTGTTCGATAAGCCAAGAGTGCATGTACAAACAAGATCAGATCATGACAACTTGAAACCATATCCAAGAAGAAGTCCCAAACACAAGCAACCCATATAACCAGAGAACAAAAACTATATATTTTGTTCTAGGGTCAAGAGCAATTCCCATGTAGACTTGTCACTTTAGTTAATTATATCTTGGGGGATACCCAAGAATACTCTCATACTAGAAGTCCTGCTTATATTATGTGATAACTTGTAAAAGGGAGAATCAAAAGGATCATTATCTCAAACAGGAGCTTCCTGATGCTTTCAAAACGTAACTCACGTTAAGTTAAAGAGGAGCATCCCGTTTGGGGTGGTGGTATGATGGCGGTGCAACACCATACCACAGTTTTGCCCATTTGGGTAAATTGCATTTTGGAATCTTTTTCAAAAAAACAACATTTTCAGACCACTGAAATTGACATTTTCACACTAAACCTGGCTAGGTGTGGTAGCAGCTTTCTAGTTGTTGTATGGTTTTTTTTTTATAAATTGTAATAACCATTGCAGTTTTTTGAACAGCTAATTATTTTTTAGCAGCTTCACAGATAATTTTTAATAGGCTACAGCTACCCCAAATAGACCTTAAGTCTTTCACATCCCAAATAGAGATGGCTCATCAGCAAATGAGGCCTGTGAAATAATCAGGTCGTCCCAATAGGCTTTGTACTATACTTCAAGGCCTAACCTGGCTATTAAGGCAGAAGGTGAATCACCGTATCCCAAATGGGTGGCGATCCATCGGGAATTGGGCCTAGAAGACGACATCAATGAGGTATCAAAAATTTTGAAATGGCTCAATAGAGTATACGAGAAAAGAGTTAAAGAAGTCCTAATCTGGTAGAGATAATCAGGCTGAGACTCCATGTTGACCTCATTTTACAATAGGTCAACATTTTGACCTAAAAATCTAACTTTGGTCAAAATCATCAATCCAAACCCAATGACTAACCCTACTGACTCAACAGGTCAACCTTTAATCCAAAAAAGTCAATTTTGGTTAAACTGGTCAATTTTTGACCCAATGACCAATTATTGACTCAATAACCAATTATTGACCCAATTGGCCAATTTTTTATCCAGAAAATAACTTTAGACAAATTAATCAAAATTAACTCAGAAATCACCACATTGATCAAACCAAACCCTAAAACTAATTAGCATGACCAAATTAGACCTAAAGTTTAAAATCTTTGAACTTTTTGACCATACCTGACCTTCACAAGAATAAACAAATCAAAATTAATCATACTTGGAAAAAAATAGGTTAAGTCAGAATATTCTAGGTCAGCCTGGGTCAATATTGATCAACCAAAGTCAATATTTATTAAATTTGATCAAAATACATAATTTTGAACAAGATAAAATAATAAAGATTATAAAAATTAATAAAATAATTAATCAAATTATTTTGGTTAATTAATAAAATATTTAATATTTTAATTAATTTCTAAATTAATTAAAATATAAAGGTTTAAAGACATGAAAAAATAAAACCTTTAAAAAGACATAAAATAATTAATCAAATTATTTTGGTTAATTAAATAATACTCTAAATTAATTAAAATATAAGAGTTTAAAAGACATTACAAAACTAAACCTTTAAATTAAAAAGACATAAAATAATTAATCAAATCATTAAATAATATATTTAAAGACATGACAAATCTAAATTACAAAGACGCAAAATGACATTTTCCTAAAAATCATTTTTATCCATACATTTCTAATTAATTTTTAATTAGAAATGGAATACTAAATTAAATTTGAATTTATGACATCACATATGATGTCATAAGCCCCCCCCCTTTTTTTGTTTTTCTAAACCTAAGGAGATCATTAATGGGTAATTTAAAACTCATTAAGACCATCATGGTATGATTAACACATTACTTAATTCATAACTCATCACCTTTAACCTAGGTTAAGAGTTATCATGCTGATTAGGTTAAGGGTTAAGCCTATGTGTCAATCCCTCCATACATTAGGTAAGACATGGCCCCATAGGTGGCAAGCACCTCTCCCTTAATCCAATAGGAAGAAAGCAAAACATAAGGTTAAATCTAACTAAGGTTAAAGAGCCATCATGAACTAAAAGCATAAATAATGAAAAGAGGAGAGTATGTGTCACTGTCGCCATATATTTAGGTTGTGTGTTTTATTTTGAAAAGGGGTTCGCCTAACAGAAGTTGTCGGCGAATTTAAATTTTAAATTTAATTTAAATATATATATAATTTAGAAAGTAGTATTTGATTTTGAAAATAATTTTAAATTTGAAAATTTTAAGATATGAAATCAAACAGATCTCACATCCCAAATAGTTTATATAAACGAACACCGCATCACAAACCGTGTATCTATCCCGAAGAATAAACTTACTGCTTGATGATAGGGCTCGATTAAATAAACTAAAAGATTTGTGATATCCGTTTGGTCTGCGAACCAATTTTATAAGCCGACAAATTCCCCTGCTTAATATGAAAGCATTAAACAGGGTTTATATTACTTGGGTTCTTTAAAATTCCCTATAAGGGCAAGCCCCTATAGTTAATTACATCTTAAGTGATGAGAATCACCTAAGAAAACTCTCAATAATAATCAATAAATCTGCTCTCAAGAATTTCAAAGTTTAAGTTTTCAAGGAATTGAATTTTGGAATTTCAATGGGGAATGGATCAAATTTGGAATATTTTGTTTTGGGAATTCAAAGGAAGAATGGTAGGAGAAATTACGGACTCGAAGCGAACTTCGGTAATTTCCCGACTATCCTATTGTTTGGCTTGAATTTAGGGAATTCCTAATATTTATTTAATGTTGTAATTTTGCCAATTTTAATTAATTAGGGCTTATATTTATATGACAGAATCATACAAATAGCCTCGAAGATGTGAGGGTTTATGTCGTATCAGACGACTACCTCGGAATCCTAAGACCGGTTAGGGCTTAATTTGCAATGCAAATGCCTAACGAAGAGTTGAGGATTTATGTTGCACTAGGCGAACTACCTCGAAGTCCTATGGCTTTGTTATTTAATTCTAGGAAAGTTTCTTCGAAGTAGACTCAGGTTTTGCTGATGACGATGGCCGTGCTGCCCACCATGCTCCTAGCTCTTTGTTGTTGCAGAGTTTTAGTTTTAGAAGTCATAAATCAGGGGATGAGAAAAGTGTTTTGGTTTAGAGAAAATCTTAATTTCCAAGTGTTTTTTATGTTTTAATTAAAACAAAACTTAAAGTTGATTATAACGACAACGGTTATGATCCCGCGGTTCCATCCTTCGGCATCATTATTTTTATCGGATTCACTTAGTCCAGATGAATTTGCTAAACTCAACTAAATGAGTTCCACACTTTCATTTAGACCGTGGGAAATCCCGTTAGCAACACGTATGTTACATCATTCGAGGTATTCCTGATCATCCAACAGGACGTTTTAATTTAGTTGTAGTTGTAGTTTTGTGTTCTGTTTGTGATTAAATTTTGAGTTGTTTTATATTTTGAAATGTTGTGGCGGTGAATTTTATCTTGCAATGACTTTTAACTTAGTTTTGGTTTCGGTTTTAGGGACTATCCTAAAGGTGTGGGTTTTCATGCAACGGTTGTTTATCATGCAGAAAAGTAAGTACGATGCGATTAAATAAATTGCGATAAAGTAAATTGCGATAAAATAAAAGCGTACCTGGAGGGTCTTCCCGTCATCCCAAGCTGCACTTAAAACACAATTAGAATATTTAAGCAAGTTCCTAGGTAAAGCTAAGGGAAGGGTTATGGTTTTCTACTAAATTCTTAATCCTATAGCTAGTCATTTCCTATGACGTACGAGGTTCCTTGTGTTTTGGTTTGAAGACGATTTTCTTCATCGAAGAACAATTAAATTCAATTGTTCTTATAAACATCCTATCATATTGAGAAAGTGTTTAAGAAGAATCTTAAACATCTTTTCAATATTTCTAGGATTGCTTTAACTCCGAATGAATTCGATTACACAAATGAATTAATCGTCCAAGAATTTCGAGTTTTGTTGTTATCTTGCTCGGTGAACTAGGATGTCCGAATGTCCTATAAGTGAAGTAACATTTCATTTAATATTACGTTTAGGAGTTATGATAACTAAAACTTTTGAGGGTAAATTGGTGTTCAAATGGTTTGTGATTTAGTTTAATTTCGATTAATGGGTTTAAATTTGGAACAGTGTTCGAGTTATTTTAGATTTATTTCGAATTCTTTATGTCTTTGGGGATGTTATATTTAATTCAACTTAATTTAATTTAATTTAATTTAATTGAGTTTTAATTCTATTTAATTCAATTTGATTCAATTTAGTTTGATTTGATGTTAACTTAATTTAGTTTGATTTGATTTAATTTTAATTTAATTTGATTTAATTTAATTTAATTTAATTTAATTTAATTTAATTTAATTTTATTTTATTTATTTATTTAGTTTAATTTAATTTAATTTAATTTAATTTAATTTAATTTAATTTAATTTAATTTAATTTAATTCATTTAATTTAATTTAACTTGTTTATTTAATTTAATTTAATTTAATCTTTAATTTAATTCAACTTTTAATTTTAATTTAATTTAATTTAATTTAATTCAATTTAATTTACTTAATTTAATTTTTAATTTAATTTTATTTTTAATTTTAATTGAAATTTTTTTTAAAGAGTTTAATAATTTAATCTTAGTTTAATGATTAAGTTTTTTAATATTTTGAATTTGAGTTATTATTTTAATTAAGAATTGAATATTAATAAGATGATTAATTTAGGGATTTTTAAATTAAAGAATAAATCTCTTCCTAATAATATCCTCTATTTTAATAATTCTAATTTTATTATTCTTCCAAATTTAATCAATTATTTAATTAAGGTTTAATTATTTTAAATTGTTTAATGGGTTTCTACCCTTTAATTATTTAAATTTCAATCATCCAAATCAGATTAGGATCAAATATTTTACTTGTTAATTTTTTATTAAACCTAAAGTTTTAATTAAGGATTAAAAATTTTAATTACCACTTTACCCTTTAAGCTTAATAATTTCATAACTCACTAAATTGAACTAAAATGAACTTGAAATTTTTATTTGACTTCACTCATATGTCAATAAAGACATGAGAGGAGAAAATGTGATTTTTCTGTATTTAATTTATTTATATAATTATTTTTGGTAGAAAATAGAGATTTCCAAGGAAAATTTAATAACATGACCAAGGGAAAGTTTCTATCCTTAAGAAAATTAGGGGACATTTCTAATGACCAGAGGACCACTTGCACTAATTTTGGTGATTTTTTGAATTATATTATTTTTATTATAATTATTTTAAGTTTTAGAGTATTAATTAATTTAAAAATAAAATAAATGTTGAAAAATGGATTTTATATTTTTTAAAAATCTCTCTGATATCAAGGAAATCAGAGAATCAAATTTTGCAATTTTCTGATTTTTCTATGATTTATTATAATTATTCTAGTGAAAATGCTAGAAAATACATTATTTTAATTTTAAAATTACCCTAGAGCTTTAAAATTTAATATCTCACTAAATAGACCTAAGAAAAATATGGGGTTTGTTCCTAAGTGATTAAAATTCAAAATGTGACATTTTGGTGAATTTTATTATTTTTGTGATTTTTATTATTTTTTAATTATTAAAAATATTAAAATAATATTAAAAATCAACTTTTTTAGAAAATTGAAATTTTAATTTTCTTAAATTCCCCTAATATCAGAGAGGCTCCAAAACTAATTTGGTGAATTTTTGAAAGGTATTTTGAAAGTTATGAATTTTTAAAGTTTAAAATGACTAAGTGGCTTAATCGACCCATTTGGTAGGGCTAACCTGAAGTCCAATTGACTTCAAATTTTTATGGTGGGTTCCTCTGATCCTAAAGGTCAGTGGAGAATTAATTTCAAGTCAATTTGATGTATGGTTAGCTCTAATTAATTAGAGATCTATTTTGGGTGTTTAAGCCGATTAGGGTTGTTTTAAGTGAACTAACTCAAAACCTATTTTTCCTAGAGTCCTACTGGTCATAAAGAACATCACCAAATTTTCCTAGAATTTATTTCACAACATGCTATTTATTGGAATTAAAATACTCAAAACGATAACATGAATTTGAAAAATCAATAACTTTTCATAGGGATGACCTCGACTTTGGAAAATTCAGGGAATGTTCCCGAATTCGGAGGCTTCAAAAGCCACTATGGTCTCATGCCATGGTGAATTGTATACATGCATGGAGAATTAAAGATATGCAGAGAGTAAATAAATTATTAAAAATAAAATACTTGATGAAATTAAGTAATTTCTTTTCCACATTATTCTTCTCGTTCATCTGAGCAAGAGGGTATTTTTATTTTATTTTTACGATTTTCCTACACAAAGTTATGAATTTTTGAAGTTTAGGGAATTAAATAAATAGAAAATACCCCTAATTTTCTATTTATCCACGCGGCGCCGCGTCATCCTCGGCATCTCCGAACGCACACGCGTTGCGCTCCCATTCGATGCCGCCATCTGAGTCAGCAGCCCGGGCCCCGCGGTTCTCGTACCGTCTCCTGGTCCGACGCCATCTGAGCCGTCCGTCCGCGCGTGTATTGAATGGACGGCATCCGTTCATCGTCCCCGAGCGTCCTCACCCGAGAGCCGTCCACACTAAATCCACTAATATCTCACTCGATACTCGATGGATTTTCACGTTCTTATGCTCTATGGATTCGTCTTGAGAAGACGAACACATCTATACGGTTTATATGGGATGAAATTCACGCGATAGAAATGGAGAATGTTCGAAGCTCGGGAAGAAGAGTGAGGCCATACCTTTGCTCAGAGAAGTGCAGCTTCGATCTGAGAGTTGTTGCACCTTCGATTGGATCCCAGCAAGCTCCAGATGAGGTCTCCTGGTCTGGTGAATATCCTAGGTAGGATTTCAACCACAGCCGATCACAAAGCTTGGAGGCTGGAGCAATTGGGTGGCCTGGAGATGGGGCTTTTGCTGGTGGACACCTTCCCTCGGTGCAGTGAAGGTGTAGAACCAATCAATTTGGGGATTGGCTTACTTGTGGAGAAGTGTCCCGGTTTTGGGCCTAGATTTCAACTCTGAAATTGAGCTCACAGAGAAGAAATGGCAGGGGGATCTCAGTGGGGATCAAGTGCTCTGTGTATGGGGAGGAATCTGGAACAATTTTGGCAGAGTTTCCTTAACATTTTTTTTTCAGCACCTCTCATGGCCGAGAGGGGTGGTGTTTAAATAGGAGAGGGTGGAGAGCCTCCCTGGAAGAGTTAGGGCTTGGGATCGATTGCTAGGTCGAGGGCGGAACGGCCCACGATGGCCAGCGAGGATGGGGCGGCTCGGCGAGGGAGAATGCGGTCAATTGGCCATGGACATGTGTAAAGGAGTTGAATTGAAATGGAATGGGGGATGAGCTCATTTTGGGTCCAAATGGGTCGACCCACCTTTTGGGCTTAGTTCACCTCCCCATGGTTGATTTGGGATTGAGGGAGGAGCGAGATGGATCGGCTAGGAAAGGGTGGAGAAGTCACCATCCATGAATATTTTGATTAAACATGGATTAAGGTGAAGCATTAGAAGGGTTAAAACCTTTTAAGGGGGCTTAAAAGAGGCTCCTCCTTTTGCCATTAGTGGCTTGATCACATGTCGAAGCCTTCCATGGCTTCATGTGGCTTCTCCATGGCTTGCATGGCTTGTCTTTGGCTTGGCAAAAAGTTTGGTCAATTTCATAAAAATGGATTTTAAGGATTTTGGATAATTTGGTGGAAATTTGGATGAAGCCTCATTTAGAATTATTTGATCATTGGTTTAGGACTTAGGGATGATTTTAATTGAAAGTATGATGAGGGGAAATGTCATATGGGCTTTGGGATCAATTTTGGGCCTTTGGATGTGGTAAAAGATGGGCTTTTAAAATGGTTTAAGGAATGGGCCTTTAAATTTAAAAATGAATTTATGGATGGGAATTTTGTAAAGAGGTTGGGTCAAATAATTGTTGGGTTTAGCTCATGGATGTGTCATGAGTGACTTGAAGCAAATTGGGGGTGATTTGGGTTTGAATTGGGTTAAATTTGGGCTCTTTTGGTGAATGGGCCAATATAGGTCCAAGTGGACCAAGTTGGGCCAATGTTGGGCTAGGGTTGAAATTGATGTAAAATTAATGTTGAGAAATGTTTATGGGAGTGTTTCAAAGAGGTTTTGACTTTGGTTGGGCTTTGATTTTGGGGTTTGGGCTCATTTGGGTTAGGTTTGGGTTTAGGTCAAAATTGGGCCTTTTAGCTTTGGGTTGAATTTGAGTGGGGTTTGGGTCCAAATTTTGGGCAAATCATGTTAGTGTTTTGCTTGTGGGGATGCTAAGGAAGATTTAGAAAAGATTTGGGGTTAATTGGAGTTGAATTGGGTGAGTTTGGGTTAAGTTTGGGTCATGGGTCCAAATTGGGCTTTAAGGCAAAAAGTGAAATTGGATTCAAATGTCAATCAAATTGGGCTTGGATTTGGTCTAGATTGGTGTTGGGAATGTTGAATTGAAGTTTGGAATTGAATTGGACCAGAATTTGGGTCAATTGGGTAGGTTTGGTTTGACATTGGGTTCACTTTGGGTTAAAATGGGACAAATTGGGGGTTTTGACAAAAGTAAGGTAAATTGACAAAATTGCCCATGGTGTAGTTGAACAAAATGAAATTGGGAATATTTGGGATTTTCTGGAATTTTCTGGAAATTTTACGAATTTTTGGATTTTTGGGTCGGGAGGGGTATTTTGGGTATTTGGAGGGTATTGGGAGGTATTTTGGAATTTTTGGTATTTTTGGGTATGTATGATCAATTTGAGTGATGTGGAAATGTTTGGGATTGATTTTGGGGAATTTTGGGTGATTTGGAAATTTTGGGTAGTTTCAAGGGCATATGGTATGTTAGGCGAGTGTAGGGTCCCGGGGGTCAAAAATTGAAAATTTAGAAAAATGAAGATTGAGTAAATGTAAGTGGAATAAAATCATTTTGGTTGAGCCATGAAGCCATATCAAGCCCACATGAGCCATGAAGGGACTCATTTGAGGCATTCACTATGTTGTTCCTAACCCTCTTAGCCAAGGGCTTAGGGGTTAAGGACCATCCATGTGAATCACCTACATGAGTCGGGAGGTCGAGTTAGGCATGGGTGTGGTTTTAGGAGGTGTGTGAAAGTGTAGTGTATGAGTGTAGTGTGTGTGTAAGTCGGCCCCTTCACCGGACCGGGCCACCCGAGGGCGGTCACTAAAGCCGAAGAGTCCTATAGGAACTCATCCTTTAAACTTCCACATTTGATTTCAACCCTCTAGGTGATTAGGGGTCTACGGTCGAGTTTGTGGAGTTTGCGGGGAGTTAAGAAGTGGTTTGAATTTCTAAGTGGTGGGTCCCAATTCTAGTCCTCTAAGATAGTCGAAGGAAAAGCCTAAGGCTAGATCCTAAGTACTAAAAAGAAGAAGAAGACCTCATCGAAAATGAGGTCGACAAATGGACCCCCAATAGGTGTGGTGGTGACGGAGCACACCGCGCGTATTGGTGTTGACCGAGCGATCGGCAAAACCAACACGGATGTCCAAGTGACAAACTTAGGACGAAGTAGAAGAGTTTCTGCTGGGGAGTGTCATGTATATCTCCGAAGCCGGAGATTCACGAACTCTCGGCAGGGAAAGGAAAAGGAGGTGAATTCCAAATCACATGATGCGGGGAATTTCGATTTAGATTTCGGTTTGTTTCGAGTTTAAGTTCGGATGTGTAATTTTAGATTCTGATTTTTTTATTTTAGATTGAAGTTTGATTTAAAATTAATTTGAAAAAATTTAGATTTGAAACAAGAATTGAAACCTAGGTTCCATCTCGGGATTGCAAAGAAAACTGGAATTTAGGTACCAGTCTCGGAGTGGGAATCGGAGTTTAAGTGTCGATTGAAAAGGATGAGAATCAGAATTTAGGTACTGATCTCGAAAGGGATGAGAATTGAAATTTAAGTATCAATCTCGAAAGAGAGTCGAAATTTAGGCATCGACCTCGAAGAGGATGAGAATCAGAATTTAGATACTGATCTCGGAATGAGAACTAGAATTTAGGTACTAGTCTCGAAATGAGAGCTGGAATTTAGTTACCAGTCTCGAAAGTTTAGAATTGAAATTTAGGTATCAATTCAAAAGAGAATCGAAATTTAGGTATCGATCTCGAATGAGAGTCGGAATTTAAGTACCGACCTCGAAGGAAGAGGAGCTGGAATTTAGGTACCGATCTCGGAAGTTTAGAATTGAAATTTAGGTATCAATTCAAAAGAGAATCGAAATTTAGGTATCGACCTCGGAATGAGAACTGGAATTTAGGTACCAGTCTCGGGAATTTTGAATTGAAATTTAGGTATCAATTCGGATGAGAATCGAAATTTAGGTATCGATCTCGGAATGAGAACTGGAATTTAGGTACCAGTCTCGGAAATTTTGAATTGAAATTTAGGTATCAATTCGGATGAGAATCGAAATTTAGGTATCGATCTCGGATGAGAATCGAAATTTAGGTATCGATCTCGGAATGAGAACTGGAATTTAGGTACCAGTCTCGGAAATTTTGAATTGAAATTTAGGTATCAATTCGGATGAGAATCGAAATTTAGGTATCGATCTCGGATGAGAATCAAAATTTAGGTATCGATCTCGGAATGAGAACTGGAATTTAGGTACCAGTCTCGGAAATTTTGAATTGAAATTTAGGTATCAATTCGGATGAGAATCGAAATTTAGGTATCGATCTCGGAATGAGAACTGGAATTTAGGTACCGGTCTCGGAAATTTTGAATTGAAATTTAGGTATCAATTCGGATGAGAATCGAAATTTAGGTATCGATCTCGGAATGAGAACTGGAATTTAGGTACCGGTCTCGGAAATTTTGAATTGAAATTTAGGTATCAATTCGGATGAGAATCGAAATTTAGGTATCGATCTCGGAATGAGAACTGGAATTTAGGTACCGGTCTCGGAAATTTTGAATTGAAATTTACTTGTGGAGATTTGGATTTAGCGGGAGATCGAAATGAGATATGAAAGTGTTTCATATCCCATGGGAATCAATCAAAGTCTGATTACTTGGCGAAGGGTACAAACCAATGCCATCCGGATCAAATTGAAAATTTTTCGTGATTCTGAAATCATCACGAGAGAGGGTTTCAAGGGAGGTCTAGAATATATCTTGATTTGAAGAAGGATTGGAGGGTTTGAGAAGATGGGTTTAAACTGGAATTCAATTTGGGCTTTAAATTTGCTTTGTTTGTCCTTTAACTATCCCATTTTTGTTGTTTATTTGGTGTTCATGTGGATTTGGTGTTCGACATTTTTTTTTAGACTCTTTTTTTTTAGGAAAGTTTTCTTTTATTCTTTTTTTTTTTCTTTTACGTTCTTTGTTCGAAGTTCATTTAACTTTAATGGCGTTTCCCAGTCAATTTGCACAAAAGAGGTGAAGGCCAAAAATGTGACATGGTCACTTTCATTCCAATCATGTCGAAGATACATCATACAACTTGATGCGGCATATATCTCATACAATCCATGTAAACTCAAAACGGACTATGTATGATCTTCGTCGATCCATCCAAAGAAGCATCTGTCAAAAATCCATGTCTGAATAGTGGGGTACATGGTCAATAACATCTCCTTCCAAGCCATCCTTGGCAAGGATGCCGTATAGATGTATATTGGAGGTGTGATATTTTCCATGTAACTCACAGCTCATAAGGCCGGAGGCTCTCTAACTCCGGGTACGAGCTGGAAATGGTAAGGTGTCTTCCTGTCGTCCATTCTTCCGAAAGTAAGCGAGATCCGCTTCATCTGGTACTCTCGGTATGCAATGCTTAGCGATATATGCTCCGTTGCCCTTCGGTATCATGACGGAACCCATCGGTAATGGTATCTTCACCGGCCCTCGGAACTCACGTGGGCCTGCTATCCGAAGGTCGAATCCGAACATGATGTTACACTCGTTCGGGAAAGAGAGTCGTGCGAAAGGTCGACAAAGTCGTGGTGATCTATGTGTGGGGGTATGCGGTCACCACGCTTGTAGATGTTAATAATGCAAGCTATTGGGTATGCGATACGCAGAGCGATACCCTCCATGTTATCAATCTCTTTACTATTCTCTTGATGACTAATGGCATCGGATCCACTTGCCCATGACGGAGTATTCCGGTGGGTTTCCCTTCCTGTCCTCCGCAAAGTTGTAACAGCATCCACATTGTATTGTGATTCTTCCCTTCCCTGGCATCCATCTCCGGGATTTTGAGTATGTGTTTTCCCTTAGGCGGCCTGCTCGGCCCATTCTTTTCAAATCCCGGATACAATCCACGATTTCTTCGTTGTTCATACTGCGAGAATACGTACGTATGTAGCTCGAGGCCCTCTAGTATATTGATTCTTCGCCTTTAATTCTCTCGAAGTATTCAAAGGTTTTCTTTTCAACATTCGCATTCTCTCCGGCTCGTATTCGGAATGATCTGCAGATGGCGAGGCCTGGTGACATATTGTGGGATATATGGTTCAATCCCTTCACGTTCTCCTGCATACCTCGGCTCCTCAGGGATGATGCCTGTCGGGACATCCCCCGGGGTTGCTTCTGCAACAAGGTCATGCGTTACTGGTGGTTCTATCCGGTGGCGTGGTAGCCTTCTTTCTTCCGGTCTTTGTGAGATTTCCACAGTTCTTTACGTTATCCTAGGAGTCGGCCTCCTTTCTTCAAGTTCCTTGTGAACCGGTGTCCTTGAAGTGTATGTACTGGCATTAGCAACTGTCTCGTCGCACTGGTCCGCAGCTAGTTTTGTTAACATCTTACGGATACGGCGATTCTTATTTCTTCGTTGCGTTGCTGTGAGAGTAGCCCTTCAAACTTCTTGAATCTCTGTGGGCGCGGCGGCGACAAGCTCGCCCTCTGCTGTAGCGACTACAGACTTCATTTTCTTATCTTCTTCAGCGTTTGCCTTTCTTTTCTTCTTGCTCTGGATTGGTGGCTTGGGCCACCCACTTTCATCAGCTGTACGTCCGGGCGGTTCTTCTCGATCAGCCGGGACCCGGTCACTTTCCTCGTCTTGTAGGCCTGCTGGTGCGAAATCCGAGTCAATCTCGATTATCGCTCCATCTTTCACCCTCTTTTCATCGAGTGCGAGGCTTACGCCATTCTTAAAGTTCAGGACCAACCGCCCGTTCGACATTTCCCTGCGAAAAGACAAGGAAAAGGATCAGGGGCTGTACTAAGAACAAGAACATTAAGAAAATGTTTATTAAAGACACATTTTTTTTATATATTTCTTTTTTTATTTTCAAATTTAATAGGAATGAAGTAGGGTAAGATCAGGAAAAAGATCTTGATTTGGAAAAGAAAACAAGGAAAACTTTATAATCATGATTTTATTTATTTTAGCACATTTTATTATTTTTTTAGGTTCGGACCCAATCATAAGTAATTACTTCGCCCGTGTTTCTTAGGGATGAAGAATTCATTCTTTCGAAACATCGGGTAGCGTAATACTTTTCAAGTATCGTCCAGTTGATCGGAAGCATATGTCGTTCTCCTTGGCGATTCACTAGGCCGGTAGGAGCCTCACGAGTAGGTCGCTTCGACCACGAAACGGTCCTTCCCGAGTGGGTTCAAATTTTCCTCCTATCTTGCTATATGCAAGAATAGTTCTCTTGAGAACGAGAACTAAGTCACCAACTTTGAAGGTTCTTGGGCGGACCAGTTTGTCATGGGCTTGAACCATCTTAGCTTGGTATAGTTCTAAATTCTGTTGCTGCTGCAAGTCTTTTCCCTTCCAGGCTTTCTAATTCTTTTAGTCTTAATTTGGCGTTCTCTTCGTCGTGATCTTGTTTGCAATCGCAATTCTTAGTGAAGGAAGGCTGAACCTCTAAAGGTAACACCGCTTCGGACCCATACACCGGAGCGTAAGGTGTAGCTTGAGTAGGAGTTACGAAGGTTGTCCGGTAGGCCCATAAGGCTTCTAACAACTTCTCGTGCCAATTTCTCTTATTATCGTCCAAAGTTTTCTTTAAAATTTGAACGAGAGTTTTATTAAAAGCCTCGGCGAGGCCGTTTGCTCTTGGGTAGTAAATTGTGGAATATCGCCGATCGATTCCGTGTCTCCGACAAAATTGTTGATTTGTGTGCTTCGAATGCGACCCATTATACGAGATGATCTGCGCGGCACTCCTAAACGGTAGACAACTTGGTTCTTGAAAAGCTGTAGCACGTGGTGTGCTTTCACTTCTCTAAGCGGAGCGCACTCTGCCCACTTGGAAAAGTAATCTGTAGCCGCAAGAATGAAGCGATGTCCTTTCGAAGATGGTGGTTCTATTGGACCCACTATATTTGTGCCCCAACATTCAAATGGCCACGGCGCAATTGTCGGGTGTAGCACATTTGGAGGTTGGTGTAGAACCACTCCGTGCACTTGGCATTGGTGACAGCTCTTGGCGATTTTCATGCAGTCGGTCATCATCGAGGGCCAGTAGTACCCTAGTCTTTTAATTTTCATTTTCATCTTCGGACCCGGCGGTGAGCGCCACGGAGTCCCGAATGCACCTCCTTAACAATTTCACGGGCCTCGGACCCGCTTAGGCACCTTAGCCACATTTAATCAAAAGACCTTCGTACTGATGTGTTGTTTATTAATGCGTAAGACGAGTTCTTTTCTTGATCCGATGAGCTAGCGACCTATCGTCTGGTAGCTTTCCTGTTTGCGGTGTAGTGCATCGATGGTTGTCGTCGATCTTACGTGTTTTTCGTCACTGCTGCATGCTGATTCTTTTTCTTTTTCGATTTGTGTATTGTGTCTATGTCGAGTCGTGATAGGACTGACGTCCGTGAGCCGACACTTCCACTGATTCATCTTGCAAACGAGTAAATTCTTTTGCGAGACGGGCTAAAGCATCGGCTAAAGCATCTTCTTTTCGGGAATTTTGTAGATTGTCACATTTGGAATCTGTTCCAGCAATTGTATGGCATCTTTGGAAGTATTGCTCGAGTCTTGGCTTTAAAATTCTGTACTTGTCAGCGATCTGTTGAATGATTAACTGCGAATTCCCGTAGATGTTGATGTCTGTTATTCCCATTTGAATAGTTAATTCCAGTCCCGTTATGAGGGCTTCGTATTCTGCTTCATTGTTTGTGCATGGTTCTGTTAAGTGGTAGGAGTATCTTAACATCCCCCGCTCTGGTGTTATAAAGATTAGCCCGATTCCTACTTTACCGGGCACTATCACTTGCGATTCTTCGTCTTTGTGTGCTGAAGATGCTCCGTCGAAATATAATTCCCAACGTCGATCATCAGGGTCTTCTAGGCCCATTATTTGTTCATCTGGCAAATCGTCATTGAGAGGAGATTTTGCCGGCGAAGGGTGTCTTTGCGAGGAAGTCTGCTAAGACTTGTCCCTTTACGGCACGAAGAGGCACGAAAGTTATATCGAATTGCAATAATATCATTGACCATCCGGCAAGTCTGCCGGAAAGTGTCGGACGAGTCATCAAGTATTGCGATGGATTAAATTTCGAGATCGGGTTGACCTTATGAGAAAGCATGTAGTGCACGAGCTTTTGAGCGGCGAAGATCGAGGCCAAACAATGCTTTTCAATTGCGGGATACCTTACTTCCATCGGAAGTAAACGACGGCTTAAGTAGTAAAGAGCATTTTCTTTACCCTCATCATTGACACAGAGCTAACGAGGCTCCGAGAGAGTCGTCTAAAGCCGCGGTGTAAAGTATCGTCGGTCTACCCGAGGCCTGGAGCTGCTAAGACGGGAGGTGTCATTAAATATTGTTTAATGTCCTCGAAGGCCTTCTGGCATTTCTCTTCCCAAATAAATTTGGCGTTATTTTTAACTAGTGCCGAGAAAGGCTGACACCTACCTGACAAGTTTGAGATAAAGCATCGAAGATATGCCAGCTTCCCTTGAAAGGATCGTAGTTGTTTTAAAGTTTTGGGAGGCGGCATTTCAAGATAGCTTTAATCTTTTCCGGGTCGATTTCAATTCCACGATGTCGGACAACGAATCCTAAGAATTTCCCGGAGGTGACGCCGAAGGCGCATTTTAAGGGATTCATCTTAAGGTTAAATTGTCTTAATCGTTCGAAAACAATTCTCAAATCATACGGGTGGTTTTCCTTTACTTTGCTTTTGATGACCACATCGTCCACGTAGCATTCGACTTGGTTGTGGATGAGATCATCAAAAATTTTTGTCATCGCTCTCCGGTAGGTTGCTCCTGCGTTCTTCGATCCGAATGGCATCAATTGTGTAGCAAAATACTCCGATCGGCGTTACGAATGCTTGTGAGCTTTTCGTCTTACGGAGCCATTTTTATCCGGTTGTATCACGAAGATCCATCCATGAATGAGAATATCTCATGTGTTGAAGCAATGTCGATCATTAATTCGGGATCGGTAGAGGGAATTCATCTTTTGGACATGCCTTATTTAAATCTACGAAATCCACACAAATTCGATCGACCATTCTTCTTTCGGCTGGCACTACATTGGCTAGCCAAGTTGGGTATTGTTCTTCACGGACAAATTTAGCGTCTATTAGCTTTTTAACTTCGGCTATGACTTGTTGTTCGATTTCTAGACGCATTCTCCCGGGACCTTGTACGTAGGGACGAAGTAGGATCCACTCCTAGCTTATGGACTGCGACCTCTGGAGCTAATCCTGGCATTTCATCGTATTTCCAAGCAAAACAGTCTTTAAATTCCATTAATAACTTGATTATTTCCTTGGAGTCTTCTTTATTGAGTAAGGAGCTAACAAAGGTAGGTCTAGGCTCTTCGCTAGTACCTAAGTTAACTTCCGTTAACTCATCTATTGTAGATTTAATCTCTTCTTCGAATTCTGGTGGAGCGTCTCCAATTTGTAAATCTTCGAGTTCGTACGTAGTTTCCATGCGGTTTTCATTAGATTCGCAAGTGACAACCAAGCAAAATTTAGTATCGTCGGCGATCCTATCGTGCCGAATCCGAGTCCATGCTTTGAATTGGGTGGACGACCGGAGTTATTCCATAACTTTTCAAAATGTTGTGATTGACCTTTTGTCCATTGTCGAGGTAAGAAACCACGCTGAATTAAACTTTGAACACGGGGAGAGTACCACTCGAAAGGTAATTCCATTAATTCGATGAAGTGACATCTTAAGTGTACATTATTTTCGGTTTTGGAGGAAGAAGCACCACGGTAGAATTTGATTGGCCTTGCGCCGCCGCTACGTTCCTCTTTGACCACCATACCCTCGATCTTATTAGAATGGATCGGGGTTAGGGTCATAGTATGTACGTAATGGTTAATCTTCTCGTACATTGATTTGTATTCTACATTCTTTTCATCTTCGAGAGAGATCTTGAATTGCGGCTTCTTCCGACTTATTGTCGCTGCTTCTTGTTTGATTTCTTTTTCTTCTTCAGAACTATCTTCCCAATCAACATTGATGGCTGGTTTCCTTTGTCCAACTGTCCTAGCGTCTCTACCACGGCCTCGTCCCCGGCCTCGACCTCGGATGCGAGTTGTGGAGAAACCTTCACCATCTCGCCGGAAGGGAGTGGTGAGTGACTGTTGGACTAGAACTTCAGGTTCTTCGTTGTCCCGAACTATCTTTGCTTCATTTGTTATAGTATTTCTGGAGAAGATTGTTTTCTTCGGTGGTGCATAATAGGCTGCGTCTTCGTGGATTCCGATCTCATGTACGGAGAATGGTTGTAAGTCACCTTTGATGCACTGTTCCCCTCCATCGTAGTATTTGATGCACTGATGAAGAGACGATGGTACCATCCTGTTTTCATGTATCCATGGTCGGCCCGATAGAGCGTTGAACGACGTTTCGAATCAATTATGTGAAACTTTGCGGTTGTCTTTGCTAAGTCACCGGTCTTCATTAGTAGCGTTATTGACCCGAGGGCTCTTTCTCCTTTACGGTTGAATCCTCTTAATAACATTTTGTCGGCCTCGAGCTCACGAGCATCAATTTCCAAGTATGCTAGTATTCGAAGACTCATTATATTGATTGATGCTCCTGGATCCACCAATACTCTGGAGAGTGTAAATTTTTCGATTGTAACTGAAATGTACAACGGTCGGTTGTGATCTGCGCATTCCAAGTAGTAGGTCATTGTCCAGTGAAGGTAACACCTCGTTGTTCCTTTAACGAGCAAACCTCATCTAAGGAATCTCCGGCCATTTGAGCTAAGCAAATTTCCGGATCAAGTAAGGCCTTGATCGAGCTTCTCTCATCTCCTTTGATAAGATGAGAGCATCGTAAATGCTCGGTTTGGCCGGTAGTTTCCTAAGATGGGCTAGCACGTTGTAGTCCACTTTATTTCCATGTGTCTCGGCTTCTTCTCGAATGGGTATTTCTTCTGTCTGGGGTTGGTTCTTCTTGAACGACCACACGCTTTCCTTTGTCCTTTGGACCCATTCTCGGAGGTAGAACTCTTCCACTTCTTAAGTTGACTTCGTAATTTCTTCGAATCTAGTGTTGAGCTTCGTCGGTGTTTCTTCCTGAATTGGAATGACAGGCTCTTCCGGATTAGCTTCAGAGTCTGAAGGCTCTAACTCTATTGTGACTAGAGCTCCTCGAAACTCGCAGATAGATTCATTGCTTGTTGAACTCTCGTAGCCTCCTTGATGGATGTCTTCTTCATTATTTTGATCGTCGAGATTGTGTATGATTTGAGAACTGTCGTTGATATCGAAATCGATATCCGGATTGTCGCTAGTTATGTAATCGTTAGAAACAATCAAAACGTAGCCAACGCCATCACCCTTATCATTATATGATCCCACCGAAGTGAGCGAGATAATCATACAAAGTCGAGAGGTTCGAGGGATTTCTCCCCGAATCGAAACAACTATCCTAGGATAAGCACCCCTAGTCCAGCCTTAGGAGTCTCGGTCCTCTCTTCTTCGTCGATTTTCTTCTTCTCTTCAATTGTCTCCCGTTGAGGTGGTTCTCCTATCGCAAGTGATAGTACCGGCTTAACAGGTTTCGAACTCTGAATTGAAGCTCGCACCGAAGCGGTTTGGATCTTGTCTAAAATCTTTTCGAAGACCTTGTCCAAGCGGTAGTCCATCCATCGTCGGTCGTATAGGGATCTATCGGAATGATGGGATCGATTGAGATAACATTGACGGAACCTCCTTTACGGGGTTCCTTCATGTACTCCTTCGGGATCGTTATATTCCCTTTCCAAAGGTTGTCGTTGAGCCAACTTTTGAAGGTAATGCAATCTTACATCTTGTGCCCGAGCATCCGGTGGTAGGGGCAAAAGTCGGGATCACTTTTCTTGTTGAATTCCTCCGGCTTTTTAGGCTCACGGCGGTGGAAATGCGGAGTCTTCATCGGACTACGGAACATTTTTAGCCTTTGCTTCATTCTTGAACGGATATTCTGCTGCTCGAAGCTCCCTTAATGTACGTTGCGGACGAGGCGGTTGTTCATACTGTGGAGATGGTCGATAGGCGGGTCGGGGTTGTTGATAATTCGTTGAGGTTCTTTGCGGCCGTTACGGTGGTATTTGCATCGGTTGCTTGCCTTTGTCGACTGCTTGCAACGATCCGGATTTCTTTTCAAAAGTCTTCACGGGCTTTTGCTTGTCCGTCTTGTCGGCGAAACTTAATTGCTTCGCCTCTTCTTGCAAGCTTCCGGCCTTGCTTAACAACTTCTCGAAAGTCTTAATAGTGAATCCTTTGAGGAGAAGTGCTTATCGGGCCGTGAATGCTTTTAAGTAAAATGCCCATTGCATGTTGTTCTTGCGGTTGTGGTTCACACTTCATGCTTAAATTCCTCCATCGAAGTATGTAATCCACCAAAGTTTAGTTCGGCTTCGTTTCTCTACCACTAAATCACCTATAGTGATGTGGTGCTTTGAGCTCCGGCGAATCGCTTGATGAAGAGGTTCTCTAGTTCCGAGAATGTCTTCACCGAACCATTTGGTAATTACGCATACCGGTCGAAGGCGATTCTGACGAGCTGGCGACGAGCGTCGGAAGAGTAATGCATCGCTCCGTCGGCATTTCAACAGCCGGCATGAAAGTGTGCAACATGCTGTCGGGGGTTCCGGTTCCATCGAAGGTCTTGAACGAGAGGTGGTACGAAGCCTTTGGAGTGCTTGGACGGCGTCGAATTCTTACAGGTAAGGTCTACTGTCCGAATGGATGTCCCGCTCTTTGATTGTGCTAAGGCTTCTCGCTTTCTTTGTTCCACCAAGCTCTCGATATCCTTTTCGGGGATCATACTTTGTGTTGTATCCTTTTCGAGTTGATCATCCCGTTGACGGATGTAATCTCCTTTCCTCCGTCTACTGATGTGAATGACCTGCGGGGTGTCTCTCTTTGTGGTTGCACTTGACTGCGGAGAGTGGCTAGAGCTACGGCCATCTCTTCCATCCTTTTCGCCATTTGAGCGATCGTGTCGTCTTTCTCTTGAAGGCTGCCTTCTCATCGGTTCGGCTCCTCTCTTTCTGCGGCTGCGAGGAGCACCTTGTGAAGGCGATGAAGCTCGTGTTTCGACCATGTTGATTTCTGCATATTCGTCGTCCATGAATTCCGATGAATCAACCTCGTCTCCGAACTTCTCTTCTCTTTCTTTTGCTAATCGTCGGATATCGGTTCTCAACTTTTCCATGGCATCTTCTAGCGGGGCTTTCTGTGCGTCCTCACCGTTGTCGTGCGATAGCTGTCGGGTCCCCTTTTCACGAGTCCCCTTTATCGCGGTAGCACTTTCTTCGATTCGAGTCTCTGGCTAGACTTTCTTTCTCGGAGCTGCTTGTTTCGATCTCGGCTGCCCGGTAGTGGGACGCCATACCATCCTTCTAGCGACGAAGGTCTAGGACCGGATGGTGCTGTCGGCCAAATGCTTGGAAGGTGGTATCCTCCTAATCTGTAATCTCGAGACGACAACGGGCGGACTAGCCTTCATTCTTTTACTTGGCTTTTACTGTCATGATGGCGGGTTACTACTCGGGGCCCAAGACGGGATTTGGCGGCACCCGCCCTATCCTTCGTAGAATCTCCGATACGGGGCACTTTTCCTTCTTTGCTAACTTTTCTACCAAAGTTTGCGGTCGAGCAAACGGCGTAGTTCTAGTCCTTTTCTTGCGGTTATCGTTGTAATATGCGAGGTGAGGTAATGCGACGGCAATCTTGCGAACATTTTCTTCATCTTCTGCGGCGGAGAGGGGATGGAACACTGCTTCATCCCAAAAGTGGTATGTATTCGGGCAGCGGTGTATATTCGCGGCGAGTGTATATTCGGGCGAGTTACGGGATTTCCTCCGGGAAAGCAATTTCGAGCGGCTACGGCTTCTCTGGCGATCCTTCTACTTACGTTTCTTCTTTGGGTCCTTGTCGGTGATGGAATCCTTGAAGCTGGACCCGATTTCGAAAACAGAAGGTCTTACGAGAAGATCTGTACCCTCCGCGGTAATAGGTTCACCATAGTTCCGGATTTCTTTCCCCTTTAATTTGGCGGAAGTCGGGGTAGGTGCGAGAAACAACTAGACCGATGGGGGTAGTAAGAGCAGGTCCTCTGCGGACGGCGGTACTCCTCTCGATCGGGATCCTTTGCGGGGAGGAAACTCTTGGGTCGACCTGAGGTTGAACTCGATCGGAGGCTTCTTAGCTTCGGATACCTTGTTCGTCGGTGCGAAAAGGGAAACGTCGGTGATCTTGACATTCGTGTTTTCAAATCCTTGCCCAAATCGGATGATCCCATTGTCGGGCGGCTCATCCTTATAGACGGCGAAGTCCGGTCCATTGGTGAAGGAGAAAATCGGTTTTGGGGCTTCCATTTCGCGGGGTAGATTCGGTTGTCGGTCCCGAGTTATGCTTCTTTTCTTTAGGACGAAAAGAAAGGAATTGAAAAGAGTCCGAACACATTCTTGTTCATGTATTTATAAGAAGGAATCACTTATTAAAAGAATCACTTATTAGAGGGTTTGTTTATTTAAAACGGAATGTTCAAAGGTGTAGAGAAGGTAAGGAATCCGATTCGGAGCTGGAAAGGAAAAGAAAGTCTTATGCGAAGACTTCTCTACTCGAAGGATCACTCCTAAACTAACACCTGTCAGGGGTCCACCCCACCTCGAAATGAGGTAAAATGATCTCGGAACCTCTACGGTTTAGGAGTGTCTAAATAGTGGCTCCTAAATCCGAGAGAATGTTGGTTATACTTGTTCAAGGTAGAAATGAACATAGCATCCCAACAGAAAGAAGGGTAGTTTGACCCATTAAGGACATGGATACACTACCGATTTTTGACAGCAGAATTATTTGATTAAAAATGGAGAGAGGAATTGTTCCCCAGCGGAGTCGCCAGAAGTATGTCGGCATATTTTTAGGTTGTGTGTTTTATTTTGAAAAGGGGTTCGCCTAACAGAAGTTGTCGGCGAATTTAAATTTTAAATTTAATTTAAATATATATAATTTAGAAAGTAGTATTTGATTTTGAAAATAATTTTAAATTTGAAAATTTTAAGATATGAAATCAAACCGATCTCACATCCCAAATAGTTTATATAAACGAACACCGCAATCACAAACCGTGTATCTATCCCGAAGAATAGACATCTTGCTTGATGATAGGGCTCGATTAAATAAACTAAAAGATTTGTGATATCACGTTTGGTACGTGAACCAATTTTATAAGCCGACAAATTCCCTGCTTAATATGAAAGCATTAAACGGGGTTTATATTACACAGGTTCTTTAAAATTCCCTATAAGGGCAAGTCCACATAGTTAATTACATCTTAAGTGATGAGAATCACTAAGAAAACTCTCGATAATAATCGATAATTCTGCTCTCGAGAATTTCAAAGTTTAAGTTTTCAAGGAATTGAATTTTGGAATTTCAATGGGGAATGGATCAAATTTGGAATATTTTGTTTTGGGAATTCAAAGGAAGAATGGTAGGAGAAATTACGAACTCGAAGCGAACTTCGGTAATTTCCCGACTATCCTATAGTTTGGCTTGAATTTAGGGAATTCCTAATATTTATTTAATGTTTTAATTTTGCCAATTTTAATTAATTAGGGCTTATATTTATATGACAGAATCATACAAATAGCCTCGAAGATGTGAGGGTTTATGTCGTATCAGACGACTACCTCGGAATCCTAAGACCGGTTAGGGCTTAATTTGCTATACAAATGCCTAACGAAGAGTTGAGGATTTATGTTGCACTAGAGCGAACTACCTCGAAGTCCTATGGCTTTGTTATTTAATTCTAGGAAAGTTTTGCTGAAGTAGACTCGGAGTTTCTGCGATGACGATGGCCGTCTTTGCCCACCATGCTCAGAGCTCTTTGTTGTTGCGAGTTTTAGTTTTAGAAGTCATAAATCGGGGGATGAGAAAAGTGTTTTGGTTTAGAGAAAATCTTAATTTCCAAGTGTTTTTAATGTTTTAATTAAAACAAAACTTAAAGTTGATTATAACGACACCGGTTAAGATCCCGCGGTTCCATCCTTCGGCATCATTATTTTTATCGGATTCACTTAGTCCGGATGAATGTGCTAAACTCAACTAAATGAGTTCCACACTTTCATTTAGACCGTGGGAAATCCCGTTAGCAACACGTAGGTTACATCATCCGAGGTATTCCCGATCATCCAACAGGACGTTTTAATTTAGTTGTAGTTGTAGTTTTGTGTTCTGTTTGTGATTAAATTTTGAGTTGTTTTATATTTTGAAATGTTGTGGCAGTGAATTTTATCTTGCAATGACTTTTAACTTAGTTTTGGTTTCGAGTTTTAGGGACTATCCTAAAGGTGTGGGTTTTCATGCAACAGGTTGTTTATCATGCAAGAAAAGTAAGTACGATGCGATTAAATAAATTGCAATAAAGTAAATTGCAATAAAATAAAAGCGTACCTGGAGGGTCTTCCCGTCATCCCAAGCTGCACTTAAAACACAATTAGAATATTTAAGCAAGTTCCTAGGTAAAGCTAAGGGAAGGGTTATGGTTTTCTACTAAATTCCTAATCCTATAGCTAGTCATTTCCTATGACGTCTAGGTTCCTTGTGTTTTGGTTTGAAGACGATTTTCTTCATCAAAGAACAATTAAATTCAATTGTTCTTATAAACATCCTATCATATTGAGAAAGTGTTTAAGAAGAATCTTAAACATCTTTTCAATATTTCTAGGATTGCTTTAAGTCCAAATGAATTCAATTACACAAATGAATTAATCGTCCAAGAATTTGAAGTTTTGTTGTTATCTTGCTCGATGAACTAGGATGTTTGAATGTCCTATAAGTGAAGTAACATTTCATTTAATATTCGCTTTAGGAGTTATGATAACTAAAACTTTTGAGGGTAAATTGGTGTTCAAATGGTTTGTGATTTAGTTTAATTTCAATTAATGGGTTTAAATTTGGAACAGTGTTCAAGTTATTTTAGATTTATTTCGAATTCTTTATGTCTTTGGGGATATTATATTTAATTCAACTTAATTTAATTTAATTTAATTTAATTGAGTTTTAATTCTATTTAATTCAATTTGATTCAATTTAGTTTGATTTGATGTTAACTTAATTTAGTTTGATTTGATTTAATTTTAATTTAATTTGATTTAATTTAATTTAATTTAATTTAATCTTTAATTTAATTTAATTTAATTTAATTTGATTTTATTTATTTATTTAGTTTAATTTAATTTAATTTAATTTAATTTAATTTAATTTAATTTAATTTATTTCATTTAATTTAATTTAACTTGTTTATTTAATTTAATTTAATTTAATCTTTAATTTAATTCAACTTTTAATTTTAATTTAATTTAATTTAATTTAATTCAATTTAATTTACTTAATTTAATTTTTAATTTAATTTTATTTTTAATTTTAATTGAAATTTTTTTTAAAGAGTTTAATAATTTAATTTTAGTTTAATGATTAAGTTTTTTAATATTTTGAATTTGAGTTATTATTTTAATTAAGAATTGAATATTAATGAGATGATTAATTTAGGGATTTTTAAATTAAAGAATAAATCTCTTCCTAATAATATCCCTATTTTAATAATTCTAATTTTATTATTCTTCCAAATTTAATCAATTATTTAATTAAGGTTTAATTATTTTAAATTGTTTAATGGGTTTCTACCCTTTAATTATTTAAATTTCAATCATCCAAATCAGATTAGGATCAAATATTTTACTTGTTAATTTTTTATTAAACCTAAAGTTTTAATTAAGGATTAAAAATTTTAATTACCACTTTACCCTTTAAGCTTAATAATTTCATAACTCACTAAATTGAACTCAAATGAACTTGAAATTTTTATGTGACTTCACTCATATGTCAATAAAGACATGAGAGGAGAAAATGTGATTTTTTTTGTATTTAATTTATTTATATAATTATTTTTAGTAGAAAATAGAGATTTCCAAGGAAAATTTAATAACATGACCAAGGTAAAGTTTCTGTCCTTAAGAAAATTAGGGGACATTCCTAATGACTAGAGGACCACTTGGACTAATTTTGGTGATTTTTTGAATTATATTATTTTTATTATAATTATTTTAAGTTTTGGAGTATTAATTAATTTAAAAATAAAATAAATGTTGAAAAATGGATTTTATATTTTTTTTAAAATCTCTCTGATATCAAGGAAATTAGAGAATCAAATTTTGCGATTTTTTGATTTTTCTATGATTTATTATAATTATTCTAGTGAAAATGCTAGAAAATACATTATTTTAATTTTAAAATTACCCTAGAGCTTTAAAATTTAATATCTCACTAAATAGACCTAAGAAAAATATGGGGTTTATTCCTAAGTGATTAAAATTTAAAATGTGACATTTTGGTGAATTTTATTATTTTTGTGATTTTTATTATTTTTTAATTATTAAAAATATTAAAATAATATTAAAAATCAACTTTTTTAGAAAATTGAAATTTTAATTTTCTTAAATTCTCCTAATATCAGAGAGGCTCCAAAACTAATTTGGTGAATTTTTGAAAGGTATTTTAAAAGTTATGAATTTTTAAAGTTTAAAATGACTAATTGGCTTAATCAAAATATTTGGTAGGGCTAACCAAGTCCAATTGACTTCAAATTTTTATGGTGGGTTCCTCTGATCCTAAAGGTTAGTGGAGAATTGATTTCAAGTCAATTTGATGTATGGTTAGCTCTAATTAATTAGAGATCCATTTTGGGTGTTTAAGCCGATTAGGGTTGTTTTAAGTGAACTAACTCAAAACCTATTTTTCCTAGGGTCCTCTGATCATATGGAACATCATCAAATTTTCCTAGAATTTATTTCACAACATGCTATTTATTGGAATTAAAATACTCAAAACAGTAACATGAATTTGAAAAATCAATAACTTTTCATAGGGATGACCTCTGACTTTGGAAAATTCAGGGAATATTCCCAAATTCAGAGGCTTCAAAGCCCTATGGTCTCATGCCATGGTGAATTGTATACATGCATGGAGAATTAAAGATATGCAGAGAGTAAATAAATTATTAAAAATAAAATACTTGATGAAATTAAGTAATTTCTTTTCCACATTATTCTCCTCTGTTCACTGAGCAAGAGGGTATTTTTATTTTATTTTTATGATTTTCCTACACAAAGTTATGAATTTTTGAAGTTTAGGGAATTAAATAAATAGAAAATACCCCTAATTTTCTATTTATCCACGCGGCGCCGCGTCATCCTCGGCATCTCCGAATGCACACGCGTCGCGCTCCCATTCGACGCCGCCATCTGAGTCAGCAGCCCGGGCCCCGCGGTTCTCGTACCATCTCCTGGTCCGACGCCATCTGAGCCGTCCGTCCGCACGTGTATTGAATGGACGGCATCCGTTCATCGTCCCCGAGCGTCCTCACCCGAGAGCCGTCCACACTAAATCCCTAATATCTCGCTCGATACTCGATGGATTTTCACGTTCTTATGCTGCTATGGATTCGTCTTGAGAAGACGAACACATCTATACGGTTTATATGGGATGAAATTCACGCAATAGAAATGGAGAATGTTCAGAAGCTCGGGAAGAAGAGTGAGGCCATACCTTTGCTCAGAGAAGTGCGGCTTCTATCTGAGAGTTGTTGCACCTTCGATTGGATCCCAGCAAGCTCCGGATGAAGTCTCACTGGTGCAGGTGAATTGCTCAGGTAGGATTTCGACCACGAGTCGATCACAAAGCTTGGAGGTCGGAGCAATTGGGTGGCTCGGAGATGGGGCTTTTCTTGGTGGACACCTTCCCTCGGTACAGTGAAGGTGTAGAACTAATCGATTTGGGGATTGGCTCGCCTGTGGAGAAGTGTCCTGGTTTTGGGCCTAGATTTCGACTACGAAATTGAGCTCGCGGAGAAGAAATGGCGAGGGGATCTCGGTGGGGATCAAGTGCTCCGTGTATGGGGAGGAATGCGGAACAATTTTGGCGAGTTTCCTTAACATTTTTTTTCGGCACCTCTCATGGCCGAGAGGGGTGGTGTTTAAATAGGAGAGGGTGGAGAGCCTCCTGGAAGAGTTAGGGCTTGGGATCGAGTTGCTTAGGTCGAGGCGAACGGCCACAATGGCCACCGGGGATGGGGCGGCTCGGCAAGGGAGAATTCTAAAGTTGGCTCACATGTGAGCTCTCGGCACAGTGGTTTCCGGCGGCTATGGTGGCTGGCCGGCCGGGGTCGAGTCACCCTCGAGGTCGGGGAGGTCGGGGCTGGAAGTTTGTGCGGTCAATTGGCCATGGACATGTGTAAAGGAGTTGAATTGAAATAGAATGGAGGATGAGCTCATTTTGGGTCCAAATGGGTCAACCCACCTTTTGGGCTTGGTTCACCTCCCCATGGTTGATTTGGGTGAGGGAGGAGCGGATGGATCGGCTAGGAAAGGGTGGAGAAGTCACCATCCATGAATATTTTGATTAAACATGGATTAAGGTGAAGCATTAGAAGGGTTAAAACCTTTTTAAGGGGGCTTAAAAGAGGCTCCTCCTTTTGCCATTAGTGGCTTGATCACATGTCGAAGCCTTCGCATGGCTTCATGTGGCTTCTCCATGGCTTGCATGGCTTGTCTTTGGCTTGGCGAAAAGTTTGGTCAATTTCATAAAAATGGATTTTAAGGATTTTGGATAATTTGGTGGAAATTTGGATGAAGCCTCATTTAGAATTATTTGATCATTGGTTTAGGACTTAGGGATGATTTTAATTGAAAGTATGATGAGGGGAAATGTCATATGGGCTTTGGGATCAATTTTGGGCCTTTGGATGTGGTAAAAGATGGGCTTTTAAAATGGTTTAAGGAATGGGCCTTTAAATTTAAAAATGAATTTATGGATGGGAATTTTGTAAAGAGGTTGGGTCAAATAATTGTTGGGTTTAGCTCATGGATGTGTCATGAGTGACTTGAAGCAAATTGGGGGTGATTTGGGTTAAATTTGGGCTCTTTTGGTGAATGGGCCAATATAGGTCCAAGTGGACCAAGTTGGGCCAATGTTGGGCTAGGGTTGAAATTGATGTAAAATTAATGTTGAGAAATGTTTATGGGAGTGTTTCAAAGAGGTTTTGACTTTGGTTGGGCTTTGATTTTGGGGTTTGGGCTCATTTGGGTTAGGTTTGGGTTTAGGTCGAAATTGGGCCTTTTAGCTTTGGGTTGAATTTGAGTGGGGTTTGGGTCCAAATTTTGGGCAAATCATGTTAGTGTTTTGCTTGTGGGGATGCTAAGGAAGATTTAGAAAAGATTTGGGGTTAATTGGAGTTGAATTGGGTGAGTTTGGGTTAAGTTTGGGTCATGGGTCCAAATTGGGCTTTAAGGCCAAAAGTGAAATTGGATTCAAATGTCAATCAAATTGGGCTTGGATTTGGTCTAGATTGGTGTTGGGAATGTTGAATTGAAGTTTGGAATTGAATTGGACCAGAATTTGGGTCAATTGGGTAGGTTTGGTTTGACATTGGGTTCACTTTGGGTTAAAATGGGACAAATTGGGGGTTTTGACAAAAGTAAGGTAAATTGACAAAATTGCCCATGGTGTAGTTGAACAAAATGAAATTGGGAATATTTGGGATTTTCTGGAATTTTCTGGAAATTTTCTGAATTTTTGGATTTTTGGGTCAGGAGGGGTATTTTGGGTATTTGGAGGGTATTGGGAGGTATTTTGGAATTTTTGGTATTTTTGGGTATGTATGATCAATTTGAGTGATGTGGAAATGTTTGGGATTGATTTTGGGGAATTTTGGGTGATTTGGAAATTTTGGGTAGTTTCAAGGGTTTTGGGTAGGCTAAGCGGGTGTAGGGTCCCGGGGTCAAAAATTGAAAATTTAGAAAAATGAAGATTGAGTAAATGTAAGTGGAATAAAATCATTTTGGTTGAGCCATGAAGCCATATCAAGCCCACATGAGCCATGAAGGGACTCATTTGAGGCATTCACTATGTTGTTCCTAACCCTCTTAGCCGAGGGCTTAGGGGTTAAGGACCATCCATGTGAATCACCTACATGAGTCGGGAGGTCGAAGTTAGGCATGGGTGTGGTTTTAGGAGGTGTGTGAAAGTGTAGTGTATGAGTGTAGTGTGTGTGTAAGTCGGCCCCTTCACCGGACCGAGGCCACCGCAGGGCGATCCTAAGGCCAGAAGAGTCACATAGGAACTCATCCTTTAAACTTCCGCATTTGATTTGACCCTCACAGGTGATTAGGGGTCTACGGTCGAGTTTGTGGAGTTTGCGGGGAGTTAAGAAGTGGTTTGAATTTCTAAGTGGTGGGTCCCAATTCTAGTCCTCTAAGATAGTCGAAAGGAAAAGCCTAAGGCTAGATCCTATGTACTAAAAAGAAGAAGAGAAGACCTCATCAAAAATGAGGTCAACAGTCACATTTCCTTCAATACACCCATTTGCATGGTCGGCCACCTTAGGGATGATTTTTGTCATTATCTTAAACACCCTATGAAAAGAGAAATTGGCTTGAATCAAACCTTAACCATGGCAAAATTAAATGGTAAGAAGTTTATGCATGAAATGAGTCACCTCCCCTTTGTGCCATGCCATGATAAATAAAGAAGCATATGTGTCTTCATCTCCTTATTTCATTTGAATTATCTAAAGGAGATTAATCTAGCTAAATATAGTCAGCCATATCCACCTCATAAGGGAAACAATGGAAGCAAGACAAAATCAAGGGTTAATCTTTACCATGGTTAACCTCAATGATGAAAATCCAAATTCATCATTACCATGGTTGAGATCTATCCTCAAAGCATTAATGTGAAGGATGGCAACTTCCCTAGATGAACCCACTTCAGCCTAAGCCCATCCAATTCCCTCCCATGGCTATAAATAGAGCCTAACATAATCCTAAGCAAGGAGAGAAAGAGAGGAGAAAAGTGACCTAAGCTCTACCCAATTCCCCTAACTCCCAACAGCAAACTTGCTCTCTAGGGCCTTAGGAGTGAATCCCAATCAAAATCCAGCCCTTAGCTTGCCCCAAAACTCCATGAAACCAGTCCAAATAGGCTAACCCGAGAGCCAAAAATCAAGTGAGGAAGAGGAAATCCTAAATCCCTATACACTACTCAAACCCAGAAACTCTCAACATCAAAGTTCCTCTTTAGGACCTAAGCAACTGAACCCCATCAAAACCAGGCCCTTAAACCCCCTCAATTTTCCCAATTTGGTTAACCCAAGAGAGCCAAAATTGACCCAAACCAGGACAAAATGAGTCTTTGAAATCAAACCCCACAAAACTCAAAATTAACCTTTCCAAATCCATTTAGAGGTCAGAAGAGGAAGAGCCCCACTGAAATTGAGCCTCCCATAATCTCTAGCCTTCTATTCACTATCTCACATTAAGCCGAGCTATCCTTTGATCGAACTCATATCAGAATTCTATTTGACACCAAATTGAAGTTAGATGAAGCTTACTGAGGTCCAGACGAAGCTTCCAGACCGATCAAACCAAACTCAAATCGACTGATACTAAGGTATGGATTTCTCATTTTAATGACAATTTGGGTTTGACATTTTGTGAAATGAATTGTTTCAAAACCCCTGCATATCTGTATGGATATGATCGTTTGCTCGAGATGAATGTTTAGAGACAAATCTCACTCGATTCCATTAAGAATCGAATGAGATATTATCCTTAGATCATGGACGATCTGCGGGATGAAATGGGATGGGGACGATGAAGCGCAACCGTCCGATCTTCTGCTTAAAGGATGGACGACAGAGATTATACCCTACTTGATCTGCTGTTCAGAGTCCCGCAGTGGATCGAGCACTTTTTCGACACTGCTGAGGACATGCGGCACTCTCCCGACTTTTATATTTAAGTTTAAGGTTTAATTAATTCAGTTAAACCTTAAACTAATAAAAAATACATATCTTTTTTAATAAAAATCACAAAAATAAAAGAAAAATATCCCTGAACTCAAGACAGTGAACTCTGCAATGAGGAATTGAAAGATTTAATTTCTTACTTATATTTAATTTTTAATTAATTAAATACTCCTTAGAGTATTTTAATTATTAAACATTATTTATAAATGAGAAAATTATGAAATTTTAGGAGATTAATTTCTATGTCATTAGGAACAATCTCTGATTTTTCCAAAGATAGAAAAATATTTTAAGATAACATTTTCAAATTTTCTTGAGATTTAGCAATTTTTTTAATAATAATTACAAAAATCAGAAAATTAAGAAAATAAACAAAGATTAAATTGAAAATTGATTAAAAACTCAGGGGAATAAGGTTAAATCCTAAATAACAAATTTTGAATCACTTGAAAATTTAAAATGACATTTTAAAACCTTAAGGGTGAATAAATATAAATTTATATTTAATTAACCCTATAGAGAATCTTTTAAAACTGAATTAGGTCGAATCATCTTAGACTTTGTTATACATTTAGACTTTAATCATATTAGACTTAAGACAGAACAAATTAAGTCTAAAATATTATTAAGTTTAATAAATACACATTAATTAGCTTTAAAACATCTTTAAACTTAATTAATCATAATTAAACCTTCAAAGACATTAGGTTTAATAAATACACATTAATTAGGTTTAAAACATCTTTAAACTTAATTAATCATAATTAAACCTTAAAAGACATTAGGTTTAATAAATACACATTAATTAGGCTTAAAACATCTTTAAACTTAATTAATCATAATTCAACCTTAAAGGACATTAGGTTTAATAAATACAAATTAATTAGGTTTAAAACATCTTTAAACTTAATTGATCATAATTAAACCTTAAAGGACATTTGGTTTAATAAATACACATTAATTAGGTTTAAAACATCTTTAAACTTAATTAATCATAATTAAACCATAAAGGACATTAGGTTTAATAAATACACATTAATTAGGTTTAAAACATCATTAAACTTAATTAATCATAATTAAACCTTAAAAGACATTAGGTTTAATAAATACACATTAATTAGGTTTAAAACATCTTTAAACTTAATTAATCATAATTAGACCTTAAAAGACATTAAGTTTAATAATAAACAAATTAGGCTTAACCCTCATTAAACCTAATTAATCAATCCTTAAGCTTTACTTAAATTAGGCTTAAGTAACCTTTAAACCCCAATTAAGTCTAACCCAATTAGACTTAATCAATCCTTAAGATTTACTTAAAATAGGCTTAAGTAACCTTTAAACCTTAATTAAGTCTAACCCAATTAGACTTAATCAATCCTTAAGCTTTACTTAAATTAGGCTTAAGTAACCTTTAAACCCTAATTAAGTCTAACCCAATTAGACTTAATCAATCCTTAAGCTTTACTTAAATTAGTGTTGACCTCATTTTTGATGAGGTCTTCTCTTCTTCTTTTTAGTACTTAGGATCTAGCCTTAGGCTTTTCCTTTGACTATCCTAGAGGATTAGAATTGGGGCCCACCACCTAGAATTTCAAACCACTTCTTAACTCCTAATCACCTAGAGGGTTGAAATCAAATATGGAAGTTTAAAGGATGGGTTCCTATAGGACTCTTTGGCCTTAGAGCCGCCTACAGGTGGCTCTGGTCTGGTGAGGGCTGACTTACACACACACTACACTTATACACTACACTTTCACACACCTCCTAAAACCACACCTATACCCAACTTGACCTCCTGACTCATGAAGGTGATTCACATGGATGGTCCCTAACCCCTATGCCCTTGGCTAAGAGGGTTAGGAACAACATAGTGAATGCCTCAAATGAGTCCCTTCATGGCTCATGTGGGCTTGATATGGCTTCATGGCTCAACCAAGATGATTTCATTCCACTTACATTTGCCCAATCTTCAATTTTACAAATTTTCAATTTTGCAAATTTTCAATTTTGCAAATTTTCAATTTTTGACTCCCGGGACCCTACATCCGCCTAACTCTGCAAAATGCCTGCGAAATTACCCAAAATTTTCAAAATTTCCAAATCACCAAAAATTTCCCAAAATTAACCTTGAATATTTCCCCTCCACTCAAATTGATCATTCATAGCCAAAAATACCAAGAATTCCAAAAATACCCTCCAAATACCCATAATGCCCCTCTTGACCCAAAAATCCAAAAATTCAGAAAATTCCCAGAAAATTCCAAAAAATCCCAAATATTCCTAATTTAATTTTGTTCAACTACACCATGGGCCAATTTTGTCAATTTACCCCACTTTTATCAAAACCCCCAATTTGACCCATTTTAACCCAAAGTGAACCTAATGTCGAACCAAACCTATCCGATTGACCCAAATTCTGGTCCAATTCAATTCTAAACTTCAATTTAACATTCCCAACACCAATATAGACCAAATCCAAGTCCAATTTGATTGACATTTGAATCCAATTTCACTTTTGGCATTAAAGCCCAATTTGGACCCATGACCCAAACCTAGCCCAAACCAAACCAATTTAACTCCAATTAACCCCAAATCTTTTCTAAACCTTCCCTAACATCCCCACAAGCAAAAAACTAACATGATTTGCCCAAAATTTAGACCCAAACCCCACTCAAATTCAACCCAAAGCTAAAAGGCCCAATTTTGACCTAAACCCAAACCTAACCCAAATAAGCCCAAACCCCAAAATCAAAACCCAACCAAAGCAAAAACCTCTTTGAAACACTCCCATAAACATTTCTCAACATTTATTTTACATCAATTTCAACCCTAGCCCAACATTGGCCCAAGTTAGCCCAATTTGACCTACATTGGCCCATTTACCAAAGAGGTCCAAATCAAACCCAATTCAAGCCCAAACCACTTCAAATTGATTCCAAATCATTCATGAAACATTCCTAAATTAAATTCAACACTTATTAGATCCAATCCTTTGCAAAATTTTCATCCTAAAATTTTTTTTGAAATCTAAAAGCCCACTCTCTAAACCATCTTGAAAGCCCAAAGCCCACATGACAATTCCTTCTCATCATCTCTTTAATTGGAATCAATTCCTAAGTCCCAAATCAATCATCAAATCAACCTAAATCAAGCACCATCTAAATTTTTCACTAAATTACCAAAATCTCCAAATTCCTTTTTCATATAAATGAATCCACTTTTCCTAAGCCAAGGATGAGCCAAATGAAGCCACATGCAAGCCATGGACAAGCCACATGAAGCCATGGGGGGTTTGACTTGTCACCAAGCCATTAATGGCAAGAGGAGGAGTCCTTTCCTAAGCCTTCCTTAAGCCATTTTAACCTCTTTAATGCAACACCATGACCCAAAATTAACTTAAACTATTTTGATGGAGACCACACCATTTTCTCCTAGCTGACCCAAGTGACTCTTTCAGCCCAAAACCAGGCCTTGGGTGGTGCACCTAGCCCAAAAGGATGGGTTGACCCAAATCAAACCAAAATGGCCTCTCCCCCATACCATTTTAATCCAAGCCCTTTACACATGTCCATGGCCAATTGACTGCACAAACTTCCAGCCCTGACCCACCTGGACCTGAAGGTGACCCATGCCTGCCGGCCAGCCGCCTGGGTCGCCGGAAAACGCCATGGCCGAGACATGGGAAGGAGCCAAGCATTGAAATTCCACCTTGCTGAGTTGCCCCATGCCCAGTGGCCATTGCAGCTGTTCTTCCCTTGCCAAGCAGGCTGATCCCGGTCCCTAACTCCCACAGGAGAGCCTCCAGCCTCTCCTGATTTAAACACCACCCCTCTCGGCCATGAAGAGGTGCTGAACCAACCTTAAGGAAACTCGCCAAAATCATTCCGGACCACTCTCCACACATAGAGCACTTGATTCCCACTTGGATTCCAGCCTGATTCCCTCCGAGTGAGCTCGATTTTGAGTTCGAACTTCAGCACTAAAACTAGGACACTTCTTCACGGTGGACCAATCCCCAAATTGATTGATCCTACACCTTCACCGGACCGAGGGAAGAAGTTTACCAGCAAAAGCCCCTCTCCGAGGCCACCCATCTATTCCAAACTCCAAGCTTTGTAATCGGTGCGTAGTCGAAATCCTACCTAGATAATTCACCAGGCCAAGGGACTTCATCTGGAGCTTGCTTGGACCCAATCGAAGGTGACACAACTCTCAGATCGAAGCTTCACTTCTCTGAACAAAGGTATGGACTCACTCTTCTTCCTGAGCTTACAGAGATTCTCTATTTAATTTGAGTCAATTTCAATACATGTTTATCGTATGGATGTGTTCGTCTCCTCAAAACGAATCCATAGAGCATAAGAACACGAAAATCAGTTGAGAATCGAGTGAGAAATTAGGGTTAGAAGGTTAACGGTCACGGGTTCACACCAGTCTTAGACGATGACCAGGAGTCGTCGGATCGCGTGTGTATCAAGCGGACGGCCAGGATCGCTCCGGAAGGAGCAACGGGACATGAACAGCGAGCCGCGTGGCATCCTAGTCAGGTGGCGGCGTCGAATGGGAGCGCGCCGCGTGGTCGTTCGGAGATGCCGAGGATGACAGGGTGTTGCGCTGGATAAGTAGGAAATTAGGTTATTTTCCTATTTATTTAATTCCCTAAACTTCAAAAATGCATAACTTTGTGTAGGAAAATCAGAAAAATAAAATAAAAATACCCTCTTGCTCAGTGAATAGAGGAGAATAATGAGGAAAAGAAATCATTTAATTTCATCAAGTATTTTATTTTTAATAATTTATTTACTCTCTGCATATTTTCAATTCTCCATGCATGTATACAATTCACCATGGCATGAGACCATAGGACTTTGAAGCCTCCGAATTTGGGAACATTCCCTGAATTTTCCAAAGTCGGAGGCCACCCTATGGAGAGTTATTGATTTTTCAATTCTAGGTCACTATTCTGAATATTTTAATTCCAATAATTAGCATGTTGTAAAATAAATTCTAGGAAAATTTGAGAATGTTTCTTATGACCAGAGGACTCTAGGAAAAATAGGTTTTGAATTAATCCGCTTGGAATAACCCTAATTGGCTTAAACACCCAAAATAGGTCCTTAATTAATTAGAGCTAATCATACATCAAATTGACTTGAAATCAATTCTCCACTGACCTTTAGGATTAGAGGAACCCACCATAAAAAATTGAAGTCAATTAGACTTGGTTAGCTCTACCAAATGGGTTGATTAAACCATTTAGCCAATTTAAACTTTAAAAATTCATAACTTTCAAAATACTTTTCAAAAATTCACCAAATTGGTTTTGAAGCCTCTATGATATCAGAGGAATTTAGGAAAATTAAAATTGCAATTTTCTAAAAAAGTTAATTTTTTGCATTATTTTAATATTTTTAATAATTAAAAAATAATAAAAATCACAAAAATAATAAAATTCACCAAAATGTTACATTTTTAATTTTAATCACTTAGAAACAAACCCCATATTTTTCTTAAGTCTATATGATGAGATATTAAATTTTAAAGCCCTAAGGTAATTTTAAAATTAAAAAAAATGTATTTTTTAGCATTTCCATTAAAATAATTCTAATAAATCAAAGAAAAATCAGAAAATTGTAAAAATTGATTCTCTGATTTCTTTGATATTAGAGAGATTTTTGAAAAATATAAAATTCATTTTTCAACCTTTATTTTATTTTTAAATTAATTAATACTCCAAAACTCAAAATAATTATAATAAAAAAGAATATAATTCAAAAAATCACCAAAATTGGTCCAAGTGGTTTTTTGGTCATTAGGAATGTCCCATAATTTTCTTAAGGACAGAAACTTTCCCTTGGTCATATTATTAAATTTTCCTTGGAAATCCCTATTTTCCACCAAAAATAATTACATAAATAAATTAAATATAGAAAAATCACATTTTCTCCTCTCATGCCTTTATTGACATATGAGTGAAGTCACATAAAAATTTTAAGTTTATTTAAGCTCAATTTAGTGAGTTATAAAATTATTAAGCTTGAAGGGCAAAATGGTAATTAAAATTTTTACCTTTAATTAAAACTTTAGGCTTAATAAAATTAAAGAGTAAAATATTTGATTCTAATCTGATTTGGATGATTGAAATTTGAATAATAAGGGTAGAAACCTATTAAACAATTTAAAAATAATTAAAATAAACCTTAATTAAATAATTAATTAAATTTGGAAGAATAATAAAATTGAAATTATTAAAATAGGGATATTATTAGCAAGAGATTTGTTCTTTAATTTAAGAATCCCTAAATTAATCATTTCAATAATATTTAATTCCTAATTAAAATGATAATCCAAATTTAAGATTTAAAATGCTTAAAAGACTTAATCATTAAATTAAATTAAAGTTAAATTATTTAAATTAAATCCTTTTAAAATTTTAATTAAATTAATACTTTAACAATTAAAATTAAATCATCTTTAAAACATAAAAAATAAAATATTAAATTAAAATTAAAAATAAAATATTAAATTAAAATTAAAAATAAAATTAAATTAAAATTTAAATTAAATTAAATTAAAACATATTAAATTAAATCAAATTAAATCAAATTAAATCAAATTAAATCAAATTAAATTAAATTAAATTAAATTAAATTAAATCAAATTAAATCAAATTAAATTAAATTAAATCATATTAAATTAAATTAAATTAGATTAGATTAAATTAAATTAAAATAAAAAATAAAATCAAGTTAAAATTAAAATTAGATTAAATTAAATAAATTAAATTAAAATTAAAACTAAACCAAATTAAATTAAATTAAAGTTAAATTAAATTGAATTAAAAATAACATCACCTAAGACATAAAGAATTTAAAAATAAATATAAAGCAACTTGAACAACTATTCCGAACTTAAACCAATTAATTTGAAATTAAATTAAATCATAAACCATTTGAACATCAATTTGCCCTCGAAAGCTTTTGTTGTCATAACTCCTAAATAGAACGTTAAGTGAAGTGTTACTTCACTCATAGGATATTCAAATGTCCTAGTTCACTAAGTAAGATAACAACAAAACTTGAATTCCCGGACGATTAATTCATTTGTATAATTAAATTCTCTTGGACTTAAAATGATCCTAGAAATATTGAAAAGATGTTTAAGATTTGTCTTAAGCACTTCCTCAATATGATAGGACGTTTATAAGAACAATTGAACTTAATTATTCTTTGATGAAGAAAATCTTCCTTAAACCAAAATACAAGAACCTAGACGTCATAGGAGATGACTAGCTATAGTATTAGGACTTTGATAGATAACCTAAACCTTTCCCTTAGCTTTACCTAGGTACTTGTTGAAATATTTAAATGCCTTAACATGTGTTTTAAGTGCGGCTTGGGATGACGGGAAGACCCTCCAGGGTACGCTTTTATTTTATTGCAATTTACTTTATTGCAGAATGCACTTTACCTTTCTTGCATGATAAACAACTGTTGCATGAAAACCAAAACCTTTAGGGTAGTCCCTGAACTGAAACCAAAACTAAGTTCAAAGTCACTGCAAGATAAAATTCACCGCCACAACATTTCAAAGTATAAAACAATTCAAAATTTAATCACAAACAGAACACAAAACTACAATTACAACTAAATTAAAACATCTTGCTGGATGATCAGGAATACCTCGGATGATGTAACCTACGTGTTGCTAACGGGATTTCCCACTGTCTAAATGAAAGTGTGGAACTCATTTAGTTGAGTTTAGCAAATTCATCTGGACAAAGTGAATCCGATAAAAATAACGATGCCGGAAGGATGGAACCGTGGGATCTTAACCGGTGTTGTTATAATCAACTTTAAGATTTGTTTTAACTAAAACACTAAAAAGCACTTGAATTTTAAGATTTTCTCTAAACCAAAACACTTTTCTCATCTCCCGGTTTATGACTTCTAAAACTAAACCTCTGCGACAACAAGGAGCTCGGAGCATGGTGGGCGAGCACGGCCATCGTCATCAGTAAAACTCGAGTTTACTTCAACAAAACTTTCTTAGAATTAAATAACCAAGCCATAGGATTTTGAGGTAGTTTGCCTAGTGCAACATAAACCCTCAACCTTTTGTTAGGCATTTGCATTGCAAATTAAGCCCTAACCGGTCTTAGGATTTCAGAGATAGTCGTCTGATATGACATAAACCCTCACATCTTCAAGGCTATTTGTATGATCATGTCATACGAAGATAAGTCCTAATTAACTAAAATTGGCAAGATCAAAACATTAAATAAACATTAGGACTTTCCTAAATCCAAGCCAAACAATAGGATAGTCGGGAAATTACCGAAGTTCGCTTCGGATCTGTAATTTCTCCTACTTTTCTTCCTTTGAATTCCCAAAACAAAATGTTCTAAATTTGATCCATTCCCTATTGAAATTCTAAAATTCAATCCCTTGAAAACTTAAACTTTGAGATTTTTGAGAGCAGAACTACTGATTATTATCGAGAGTTTTCTTAGGTGATTCCCGTCACTTAAGATGTAATTAACTATAGCGGCTTGTCCTTATAGGGAATTTTAAGAACCCAGGTAATATAAACCCTGCTTAATTCATTTATATTAATCAGGGGAACTTGTCGGCTTATAAAATTGGTTTGCAGACCAAACGGATGTCACAAATCTTCTAGTTTATTTAATCGAGCCCCATCACCAAACAGTGTGTCTATTCTTCGAGATAGATACACGGTTTGTGATGCGGCGCTCGTTTATATAAACTATCTGGGATGTCAGGTCGGTTTGATTTCATATCTTAAAATTATTTTCAAAATTAAATACTACTTTCTAAATCATATATATATATATATATATTTAAATTAAAACTAAAATCTAAAATTCGCCTACAATTTCTGTTAGGCGACCCCCTTTTCAAAACACATAACCTAAAAATATGCCGACAATTAGGCTTAAGTAACCTTTAAACCCTAATTAGTCTAACCCAATTAGACTTAATTAATCCTTAAGCTTTACTTAAATTAGGCTTAAGTAACCTTTAAACCCCAATTAAGTCTAACCTAATTAGGCTTAATCAATCCTTAAGCTTTACTTAAATTAGGCTTAAGTAATTTTTAAACCCCAATTAAGTCAAACCCAATTAGACTTAATTAATTCTTAAGCTTTACTTATATTATGGATAAGTAACCCTTTAACCATAATCAACTTAACTGAAACCTAACTTGAGTTCAACCTAACTTGAACCTAAGTTAACTTAAACTTTAAGTTCAACCCATATTGAACCTAACTTAACTTAACCTGACTTGAGTTCAAACTAACCTGAACCCAAGTTAACCTAAACTTTAGGTTCAACCCATATTGAACCTAAGTTAACTTAAACCTAACTTGAGTTCAACCTAACTTGAATCCAAGTTATCTTAAACTTTAGGTTCAACCCATATTGAACCTAACTTAACTTAAATCTAACTTGAGTTCAAACTAACCTGAACCCAAGTTAACCTAAACTTTAGGTTCAACCCATATTGAACCTAACTTAACTTAAACCTAACTTAAGTTCAAACTAACCTGAACCCAAGTTAACCTAAACTTTAGGTTCAACGCATATTGAACCTAACTTAAACCTAACTTGAGTTCAAACTAACTTGAACTCAAGTTAACTTAAACTTTAGGTTCAACCCATATTGAACCTAACTTAACTTAAACCTAACTTAACTTAAACCTAACTTGAGTTCAACCTAACTTGAACCCAAGTTAACCTAAACTTTAGGTTCAACACTTATTGAACCTAACTTAAACCTAACTTGAGTTCAACCTAACTTGAACCCAAGTTAACTTAAACTTTAGGTTCAACCCATATTGAACCTAACTTAACTTAAATCTAACTTGAGTTCAAACTAACCTGAACCCAAGTTAACCTAAACTTTAGGTTCAACCCATATTGAACCTAACTTAACTTAAACCTAACTTGAGTTCAAACTAACTTGAACCTAAGTTAACCTAAACTTTAGTTTCAACCCATATTGAACCTAACTTAACTTAAATCTAACTTGAGTTCAACATAACTTGAACCCAAGTTAACTCAAACCTTAAGTTCAACACGAGAATTTAAATCTAAATCAAATATTAAGTCTTTTCATAAGATCGACCTCAACTTAAACTCGAATTAAACCTCAAATTTAATTTAAGCTCAATCCATACTGAACTTGAATTTAGCACAACCTGAATTAAATCAAGTTTAATTTCAATTACCCTAAATATTAAGTTTGATTTAAATTGAACTTATGCAAAATTTAACATAAATTAAGTTTTACCTAATATTGAGTTCAAATCAAACTCATAAGTTTAATTGAAATTCAATAAATTTGACTAAATCAAATTTATTAAATTTCAAGTGGCATTAAAATTAAACTTGAAATTTAAATCTAATATTAAATTTTTTTTCGCTGCATATTATAAAATATGCTAACTGTGTTTTGCAGGATAACTAAAATGATGATATTAACTCCGTTTAGATTTCCTTTACAAGTTATAGGATGTGCTAACTTTGTTTTGCAGGACGAAATGGAACCGAAAAACAAAATCAAAACTTTTAGGATAGCCACAAAACCTAAAATTCAACAAAACAAAACTAGATAAAACAACGACATTAAAAATAAAATCAAAACTTTTAGGATAACCACAAAACCTAAAACAAAAACATAATGACATTGAAATTTTTTATAACAATATTGACAAAATACAAATGGCAAACAATGAAACAAAAATAAAAGTATGAAATGAAATGACAAGATATGATTTGATATCTTAGTTGACAAAATAAAAATAATATGGTTGCATAATATTTAGGATTGATAGTGGGTACATCTTTCCTTAAAAACAAAATTTTAGAAAAGAAGTGATTAACATTAATCAGAAGTTTTCTTAGACAATTAAAAATTATTTAAGATGTAATTAACTATAGAAGTTTGCTTCTATAGGAAATTTAAAAGAACCCACAATAGATGTCATATCTCGAAATCTCTGGTTAAGACTTTATGATTTTCCTTATATAGATATTTTAGGAAATGATATTCTAGAATCTTCTTTTAGGAAGATTATCACAAAATCCTTTTTCTACTATTTTCTATTAGCCCTAAATTTCTTACTTCCTTTATAGGATTTATAGAAATAAGATTAGGGCAATATTAAACAGAGTGGCGACTCTTTGACATTGACATGACATCGAAAATTGACGGCGACGAACCGAAGGACAACACATTTTTCGTTGCCATCACTCCATTGATCTTTGCCCCAAGCTTTGTCTATATTATCATGAAGGTAGTCTACCAACCTGACGAAAGACCCCTTGTTAGCAACCCACTTGTTGCACTGACTGATCCATCATGATATGTATGCTTATGGTGATAAAGTTTATAATTATATTTATGATTTAATATTCTAGTTTCCTTTAATAAAATTTCATTCTTTACAACGACACCAAAAACATGATTCCGATGTAAATAAAAGTTCAACAATTATATTTAAATTTCAGGGATTCTACGCAAGTATGTGTATCGCTATCAAGTAATATAAGACATCTGATTTAGCTCCGAAATATTAAACCCACAGGGAATCTTTGGATATTTAATAATAAGGAATTAGATCATAAAATCTATTAAAAAAACACTTTCTTAAACAATTTATGATATCAGAAGATTGAAATGCGATTCTTTTTGGTATTTTCTTTATTTTGAAAATAAAGTAAATAATTAACTAACTATAATGAGATTTTTGTAAGATTAAAGAAGTATAAATGAAAATATATTTTTCCTTATCATAAATATGTAATAATTATAGGAGTTCTGTTGTAGAAATATTCAAAATGTGTTGTGCCAAATATGAGCAATATTATTCTTTACCCTTACTAGAGATGTTATAAAAAACATTGTCTTGTTTAAAGTTTAAATAGTTTTGAAGACGAGTTCGGTAGGGAAGATACTAGCTCTCACTCTAGAGTTCCCTCTTTTCCCTCCACATGGGAGCTAACATCTCGTATCAAAAGATAAAATAAAAAACCAAATTGGGGGCATTAGTCCGTCACCCTAGATTCCTTTAATTCTACACCAATTAAAGTATATTTACCTAGTTATATGTACAAAATTATATGAATTACTTTCTCATCCATACAATATCGTGTGATTTCTACCAATAGTTGATTGAGACAATACCTACAAGGATATTACATGTTCTCACAACAAATGTTAACATCTTAATCGGTGTTATTATGGTTGTATTGTGCTAGTACCGCAGTGTTATTGTGGGTTTGCGATAGTGTTATTGTGGCGATAGTGTTATTACGGTAATACCACAGTTCTATAGTGGTATTATTGGATATAGCCATGGCATTATGGTGGTGTTATTAGTTTGAGTCGAGTCCAATGAAATAAGATAATTGATGGTTTGATGAATTTTTAGGGATTGTCATGAAGGAATTTGGGATATGAATTTGGAAAAATTGGGTTTGCTTTTGGATTTTGGGTGGATTTGGTAACCTTTAAAATTTAGTGTCAAATTTCTAGGGTTTCAAAGGTACAATCCTTGTCTATGATTATCAATAAGGTGGGTATAGTGTGCCTTAGAATTTCCAAGTTGAACCAAATGAACTAGGGTGTGTCTTACCTTTAGCAGTCAATTAAAGTACTCACTCAGTCAAAACTCTAAACCCACTCAGCCAAAGGGTTGGGGGCTTGGGGATAAAATTCTCTCAGTCGGGTCAATTTGAATGGTAGAGTAAACTTTTCCTAAGGTAGACTCCACAAACGTACTCTCATTCTTATGCTCGCTTCTCTTTCTTCTATAGTCCTCACTCCCACTACCTTGCATTACTCTAAATTTTCATCTTTCAGATTTACCTTAGTATTACTACGTAGTGCCCTAGGGGTTCTATTGTTCATTGAATTTGCTAGCTCTCCTAATCAAGTTTCATGATTTTTTAATGCTACAACTTGGCTATATAGTGTGTCCCCAATTTGAATAACTAACTCCTCATTGGGTAATTTGTTTTGGGCAGTCTGAGAATTGTCTTAGAATCCTGGTGGGTATTGTTGCTTTTGGAGGTTATTTCCTTGGTTTGGCCAGTTTCCTATAGGATTGTTTTGAGGGTTTCTTTATTGCTGGTGATTTTTATTGTTCCATGAGAAATTTGGATGTTTTCTCCAGCTCTAAACCATCCAGCTTGGGTTTTAGGTGTTAGAATAGGGATTATGGCCATGATTCCTTATGTCATTCACAGTTTCTAAAGTTGATGCTTAGATCTTCCACCAGTCCATTCATCAAGCAATTATTGGGTGGAAGCCATTGCATAGAATTTATCCCCATATTATCTAACTTCATAGAAACAACAGCTGCTTGAGTCACAAGGATAGCTAATACATCATATTCATGTATGTTAGCTACTTTCTAGGGTGTGATTCTCTTAACAGTCATCAAAAAAATTTTTATGGCCATTTCTTTAATCAATTTTTAAGCATCATCAAATGGTTTATACATTAATGAACCCCCTGCAGCAACATTTATTATAGACCACTGAGAACTTAACAATCCATTGTAAAATGTTTGAATGATTAGCCAATCGGGTAGGGCATGGTGTGGGCACCTCCTAACTAGTTCCTAGAATCTTTCTCAAGCCTCATAAATAGAATCTCCATCGATTTGGGTGAATGAAGTAATTCATTCCTAAGCCTAGTCATCTTAGATAGAGTAAAATATTTGGCTAGAAACTTTTGGGCCAAATCATTCCATGTTGTGATTGATCATGGGGCAAGGGAGTTAAGCCACACCTTAGCTTTGTCCCTCAAGGAGAATGTGAAAACTTAAGTCTAACGACATCATTAGAGACACCATAGTATAAGGTGGCACATAGTTGAAAAAATTGGCGAAGTGAAGATTTGGGTCCTCAGCAGATAGTCCCCTAAACTGGTTATTTTGGAACATTTGGATTATGGAAGGTCTCGACTTAAAAGTGTTTGCCTCGACAATAGGGTATTTGATGCTCATATGAATTTCCTCAACGGAAGGGTTGACATAATCCCTAAGCGGTTTCATGAATGGGAAGTTGGGATCAGCCATCTTAATGGGTGTTTCGGTGAGTGAGTGTGTGCTCATAAGACATCTAAAGGTGCGATTGATCTCAGAATCAAAAGTGGCGAGGTCATCCCTCAACTCCCCTATGAATTAAAAGACAAATTAAACAAAATATGCAACAAACAGTCACAATGACCCACACGAGTCAGTCAACAAACATACATACAATGCACACATAATATGAAAAGAAAAAAAGAAAAAAAAAATTAACAACAAATATTTTTTTTGGCTTTTAACTTTATAAATTTTTTTTTAGCTGTTTACAAATACAATATGAAATGACAAAAGAAAAAAAAAAGTAGGAAAACAAAAAGTGCTAAACATAGATCTCAAGCTTACCAACAGAAGTTTTCCTAAAATCAGAATAATTATTAACATATTTTCCTGACAACAAAGCCAAAGAATTGACGTGTCAAGGCTTATCGCAAAATAAATTGACCGTACAACACGAGTGCACATGTCAAGTAGTGTGTGGTCTAAGAGTCCATGTATCAATACCATAAGGAAAGGTTTAACAGTTATTCCTACAGAAAAATCTCTAGTACTAATCTTGTGAATTTAGCTTGGCATGATCTCAAAAGAGGTTTGAATCCTAAAATTTCTAAAAAAATAAATCAGAAAGCAGATGATAGAAACACATAAATCGAACAAAAATTTAGGAGTTCTTCAGAAGTGATGAGGCTCGTGCCTCTGTGATTCAGGAATTATGGTAGATCGTGATGTTCCTAAATGTTTTCTGCATGATAGTTGTCAACTAAGGATACAATTTTTTCTTCTTATGCCCATGTCTAGGTCAAAATAGAACTAGAATCCATGAAGTTGAAGCTTCCTCAATCTATGGTATTCAGTAGAAATATTCTGATCCCCATAAAATATTGCAGAATCCTTTTAGTATATGTCTATCATCTTTGGATTCTATGGTTAATTCTTTCATTTCTGTTACACATCAGTTAGAGGTCATACCTTCACATAAGATTTTAACATCCTAGTTGATCAGATTAGAATTAAGTGAAACTCAGAGGTTAACCAACAACATTGGACATGAAAACATAGAATACACTACAGGAAAAACATCTCAAAAAATTATAATAAAAACTACTACCCCTACATCACAAAGACATAGAAAAGAGTTTTAGTCACGCATCGTGGAGAAAACCACAGACACAAAATCCATACAGATCTTTATTACAAGGTAAAATAGAAAGTAAAACTTACAATCAAGATTTTTCCTCTTCAGAAGAGAATCGTCTCTCTCTCTCATACTAAAGTCTCTCAAAACTCTCAAGAATACAAGGTGTAAAACTCAGCCCAAAAGTTCCAACCCAAGGAAGGAAGAAAACCTAAGAGAAGCACTCAAAATCTCTCATAATCTCTGTCTCCAGCCATTCTGGAACTCTCCCCATCCTTTAGGAAGCCATAAGAATCATGTTTATATTTGAATCCAACGAATTTGACAAGAGCGTTTCTTTCCAAAATGATTTCTCACTCTTTGGGGTGGTCACGCCGAAACCTGGTGTGGTCACGCTGGGTTTATAAACTAAGCGGTGTGGTCATGACCGTACCCCGAAGTGGTCATGCTGCAGTTCTGTAATTTTGGTGTGGTCATGCCGGATTCTGGCACGGTCATGTCGGATTCTGGCATGGTCACGCTATTGCTCTTGATTAAATGGAGTGGTTACGCTGCTTTAGGCTACTTTTTGGTTGGTTCATTTTGCTCTAAAATGCTTATATTACGGACCTACAACCTACACGATATAAGCAAAAATCTTTCTCAAGTGTAAATCTGTGATAAATCAATAAGAGAAATACATAAAAATAGATTAAAATGCAAGTTAAATCACGTAAAATCTGCCCATGTAATATACTCGTGCTAATAACAATGTAATAATTTGTGTTGCTCACTAAGATACCCTCGCAAGCAAATCTCATTAAAGTATATGGACTAGCATCGGGTCACTCATCTAAAAAATATGATTTGCCATCAAGGCAACTACGTAATGCACATGCAACATGCAAATTGACATAACGTGATCACTTTATTAAGGTGTGAGCAATCATAAGAGATATGGTAAAAGGGAAAACCCGATGTGACTACTCTATCAAGGTTTGAGCTATCACATCCGATGTCAAATGATAGTCTAAACTATCAACTTGCTAAGCAAGTACTCATCATGAAATGATGACATATGTTCACGACGTATATGCTAAGAATGCAGGTGCAAAATGCAGAGATACCACACTCGCATGACACATGTAGACTGGGTGCATCAAATGCATGAAACCCCAAGGGAAATTATACCCCTCCTGATAGGTGAGCCAAATGCTCATGAAAATGGCAAACAATGCTACATGATATAACTCAACATACATGAGTGATATCAAGTTCAATCACATCAAGTATATGACACCTCAAATGGGAATTACACCTTACTCGAAGGGCGAGAGAACGAGTCATGCAAGTGACAAGCACAATCAAAGCATGACATGATCAATACCAAATGACAAACACCCAACAAATGTTATGGTGATCAAGTGGTATGACTCTTGTTGAGTGAGAATCATACACCTAAGTGAACACACATTGCATACTAGATGGATACATATGCTAAGCGTTAAGAAGTGAAACAACGTAACTTAACTAGGACACTTCTAGATAGTGTCGTAGGGAGTGAGGCAGTGTAATTCTTGTTAAGGAGAATTCCACAACAGATAGGCTTTTTGTGTTGGCCAGCCCCGCACAAGCTATATGAATATTTAAAAATGTGCATACGGTGATGTATGTACATGAAAATATCGTAGGTGCATGTGCTCAATGAGACACCTCAAGTGTATGTCAAATGCTAGAAATGCACATGTGGCAAAATGCAAAGTGAATTTAGCATACCACAGTCACTCGAGTTAAGTGCGAGAAAATGTGTGTGCAACATTAAGCAACCTAGCATGACCTGATTTCAACAAGGTAAGAACATTCATGTACAAACCACAAAACATAGTTTAGAATATCACGGTCGTTCAAGCTAAATTAGAGCAAACATGCGTGACATACTAAACCACTAAGTTGACATATGAATTGCTTGCTTAGATATGATCGTGCAAGGTACAGCGACCACGTGTAAGAAACAAGCAAAAGTCTATGCATGTACATTCACACTAAGCAAAGTGAATGCATGTATGTAGATAGAACATTGTGACGGGATCACACGCCAAATTACATGACCCACTGAATGATTCTCGAGATCGACTAACACTAAGTGAGCTAGCCACCCTCAACATATGACAAGGATTAGTCCTGAGCATATTACAACATATGCTCGCAATAAAGTGGTCTATTGTGCAAGTGAAACGTGCATATGATTCAACAATCACACAAAGTGCACGCAAGCCAAAATAATTCAATATGCGATAAATTCAAATTTGGTTGTGGCGAGTACAAGCAACCCAAGGGGGATTACACTTCACCCAGATTAAAATTGAATTATGCTCATTCATATGACATACATACGTAAAATAATGAGACGAAGATGTTTAGCATTCGTTTGTTATGCAAGGTAATGAAAAGCCTACCTTCAATTGCTTCGCGCAAATGGCGAATAACTTTTCCATGAGAGAATATGAAGGTTTTCCCTGTGGATGTAACCTTCACAACCTAAGAAATGAAGAATCAAAGAAATAATTCATCCTAAAGGTTAAAAAAGGCTTCTACTCCTTTATCAAGAGTGCAGCTGCCAAAAGCAACTACGGGATTAGTGTACTCCCGACCTTAAAGGTAAAGGGCTAGAGTTTAGGGAGAATGCTTATGGAAATCACAAGGAAATCTAAGAAAATACTCCCTAACCTAAGGTTTCCTCTAACATGACTTTAATCCTAATTCTCTAACATAAAGATCTTGAAGGCTTGCTAGGAATGCAGAAAATTGGGTTTAAAGAATGTCTCAATGCCAAAATGTTTGATGAAGCGTGCTCTTTGCTTGACCTCACTTCATTTTTGCCAAGATGGAATTGCTCCTTCTCCTCCAATGGAACTCTTCCAAAAACTTCTCTCACACTCCAAAAAGTCATTCAGAGAAGAGGGAAGGAAGATGAGGAGGCTATGAGGTCTCGAAGAAATATTACATCAAGACTCTATACATAAAGCTACATGCAGAGTCCAATCAGGAAGCGCCGCGTGGCGTGTTGCCACGTGGTGACGAAAAAAAAGGTTACGGCGACAAAAAAAAATTATCAGACGACCCGGCCCGAGCACAACCCAAAATTTTCCCGCTATTTCTGAGCGTAAAAGGATTTCGAATTGTACTTCACATGGTACTGTTCTATTTCTTGCAGGTGAAGACATATTTGTCATCCATGACAGACAACTAGGGTTTCCCTTCCAACAAGAAAGTGTCCATGGACTTCTCCTTGAATGAAGATCAAATGCTGGAGGACCTTAACCCTTCCTTCTCATTGAACTTTGAGAAAGAAGTAAGTATCCTTTTGACGTTAGGTTAGGCTTTAGGTTGTGCTTTTAGTGTCATGATTTTTTTTTGGTTGTTAACAATGTAGTGTACTTCTTGTAAGGGAGATTTTTTTTAGTTGTTATGGTGTAATATCTTGTATTACTTTGGTGTTACTCTGGTGTTATTGTGGTAAGAAAATGATTTCTCTAGTTTTTTATGGTGTTACTTTGATGGTATATGGGTTTTTGCATTTCATTAAGTAGTAATGTAAATGGTTGGTGTAGATGTAGTGATATTGAGTGTTGTACAGTGGTGTTATTCAGGTGTTATTATTGTGTTATTGAGGTGTTATCGTGATGTTTTCCTTGTATTATCATTGTTTTTATTGTTGTTCTTTGTAGGCACAGTTCTTGTTGATATTATGTTATAATATTTGTTGTTTCACTGATTACAATGGTTTCAACCTTGTGTTATTATTGTGTTACTCCAGTGTTATTCCAGCTATATTGTATTCTGGTGTTATTCAGGTGTTATTATTGTGTTATTGAGGTGTTATCATGATGTTTCCCTTGTATTATCATTATTTTTATTGTTGTTCTTTGTAGGCACAATTCTTATTGATATTATGTTTTATATTTTTTGTTGTTTTACTGGTTACAATGGTTTCAACCTTTTGTTATTATTGTGTTACTCCAGTGTTATTCCAGTTATATGCTTGTATTTTGGTGTTGTTCAAATATTATTATTGTATTATTGAGGTGTTATCATGGTGTTTTGCTGGTTTAGTTCTTGGTATAATTGTTGGTATTAAGCTTGCATTATTTTGGTGTTACTTCAGTGTTATTGCAGCTAGATTATGGTTTTCTGGTGTTATTATGGTGTTAGTCTTGTGTTATTCTATGTAGATTGTGGTTTTGAATAAATATGTTCTAATTATGTTCAAATTTATAGTCATGTGAGACGTGACATGATGATAATGAATCAATTAAAGAGAAGTTTTTTATCAGCACTGTCCAAAATGAGCAAGAAGCATATGAGAGCTATCGTGTGTATGCACATCATGTCGGATTCACTGTTCAGAAGGACCACACTAGCTACTGGCCAAACTTCAGAAAAATGAAGTGCAAAGATTATATTTGTAGAAAAGTTGGGTAAAAGAAAGAACCTAACAACATGGATACATTGAATTTCAAAAAAACGGACACGAGGACTGGCTGTAAGACTATGGTTCGATATGTTGTTGATATCAAAGGCAATTGGACTGTGATGAACTTCATTGAAAATCACAATCATCCTTTGGCCAAAAATGGTGATAAGTGACCCATTGAAAATATGTTGACATTTTCATGCCTATTTTATATTGATTTTGATGATATTGCACTTTAAGTAAATGTATTTTTGATGTTTTGTTACAGGTATGTTGATTTATGGACATTGGAGCGAAAAGATGTAAAAATGAGTGAATTTGGAGAAAACAGGACCAAAATATGAAGATTTAATCTAGGGCTCCGACGGCGGATTTTTACTAAAAGTTCAGAAAATATATTACAAGGAAGGTCGCCGACAGCAAGCTAGAGGCCGCCGACAGCGGGCCTTATGAGAGAGGGTCCAAAGCCAAGTATTCTAGAAGGCCGCCGACGGTGAGATCGAGGCCGCTAATGGAGAGTAAGTTTGTTCTTTCAATGGGTGCATCGAATATGGATGATTTTTGAAGGGATACTTAGGGAACTCTTGGAAACTCTTCAACTACTTTAAACAGAAACAATTTGGGGTCGAAATAGGGTATCTGTTGTTGTCCAGGTGGTGTTTACAGAGTCCACATGTGTTTGTTAGTGTTTGTGGTTCCATTAGAGTATTAGAGATTTAGTTTAATTAGTGTTAATTGTGAGGGATTTTTCGATAGATTGTAAGAGTGGAAGGAAAGTGAGAGATTTATTCCTCCTTGCTGCTTCGAAGGAGAATTCTGTGTGTCATAAAGAAAGGAAGAGATTCAGAGGAACTTCAAGGAGTTTGCTTGTGGAGGAATTCGAGATAAGTTGTATTTACTTATTTTAGTTTGTTTAACTTTGCTTTTATATAAGAAATCCAAGTTTTTTCGTATCTTCTCCATGAATCTGAGTAGTTTCTCTGTCTTTATTCTTGTTTTGAGATTTTTGTGAAATGGTGATTTGAATTAGTGTGCTAAGAGAATATTAAAGAAGTTGTGATAATCTTTTCATTTTAATCTTAATTTACTTTCAACCTAGTCAATTGATTTGTTAAAATATGTTGATTTTTACAACTAAAGTGAATATTACATCCGAGATTCAGGGAGGTCAAAGTCCTTGAAAGTAGGGTGCAAATAAATAGGAAAATATTATTTATCAGACGTAGAATTGGAGATTTTAGAGTGACAGACTAAAATCTTCAATTTGGTCCTTCCATTTGGGTGCTGAAGTGTAGATGTTAGCCCTCAAGTGAGGGGAAAGTGGGAGCTCCGAAGCGAGAGTCGGTATCCTCCCAGCATAGATGCAGATTCAGTAATCAAGAATAGGATTAGTCAATGTTATTTATGCCTGGACCAAAGGGTAAAGAATAAATATGCTCCTATTTGGCACAACCCAATTTTAAACTAATTCTAATTATCAATTCACTTAAATTTCTTAACAAGGAGAAGGATTCTTGCTTATATATTGAACCTCACTTTATTAGTAGAAGTAGTTAATTGTTAGTAGAGTTAGTTATTTTAAACTTCATCTTATTTATGATTACATATTAGTGACAGATAGGCAATTCGATTTACAAAGTTGTGATTCTGAATTGGTTTCTATAATCCTAGTCTGTAGCCTCTATAATATCCTTGTAGGATCGATATCCATGACTCCATTAGAGCCCTGTATTACTTGAGCGATACGTATACTTACGTTGATAGAATTAACTCTGCGATTATTTAATATTTTTATACACTTCTATATCAAATTCTAGCAATATTAAGTTTATGCAAAGTGCGCAGAGTCGGATCAATAAGCATCTTCTTCGGTCCAGCAGAAGGATAAGTGAGCTGAAAGCAGACGTGTTAAGATCAATGGCAGGATCATGGATGTGAGCAAGAGATGCATACCAATTCATTGCCATGGAGGTTGGTGGTGTGGAGAATTTGGAATGCACTAAGAGAGATGCATTTAACTTCATTTAAAGAGAAAAAAGAGAAAGAATTGAATAAGGAGATGTTAATGCTCTAATATAGTTATTCATGGAGAGGCAAGCTGGGGATACCATGTTTGCATGAGATTTTCAAACAGATGAGTCTAGTGTTGACCTCATTTTTATGAAAGGTCTCAACCAACCCCATTGACTCAATAGGTCAACCCATGACCTAAAAAGTTAAATTAGGTCAAAATGGTCAATCCTGATCCAATGACCAATCCTATTGACTCAAGAGGTCAACCCATGACCTAAAAGTCAACTTTGGTCAAAATGGTCAATCCTGACCCAATGACCAACCCTATTGACCCAATAGGTCAACCCATGACTTAAGAAGTCAACTTTGGTCAAAATGGTCAATCCTGACCCAATGACCAACCCTACTGACCCAATAGCTCAACCCTTTGACCCAAAAAGTCAACTTTGGTCAAAATAGTCAATCCTGACCCAATGACCAACCCTACTGACCTAATAGGTCAACCCCTGACCTAAAAGTCAATTTTGGTCAAAATAGTCAATCCTGACCCAATGACCAACCCTACTGACCTAATAGGTCAACCCCTGACCTAAAAGTCAATTTTGGTCAAAATAGTCAATCCTGACCCAATGACCAACCTCACTGACTCAACAGGTCAACCCTTTGACCCAAAAAGTTAACTTTAGTCAAAATAGTCAATCCTGACCCAATGACCAACCCTATTGACCCAGTAGGCTAATCCTTGACCTAAAAGTCAACTTTGGTCAAAATGGTCAATTCTGACCCAATGACCAAATCTACTGACCCAACAGATCAATCTTGACCCAAAAAAATCAATTTTGGTCAAACTGGTCAATTTTTGACCAAATGACCAATTATTGACCCAATGACCTGTTTAAGACCCCATAATGAAAAAATTAATCAAATAATTAATTTTAAAATTATTTTGATTAATTAAATGACTAATGATTTAATTTTTAAAATTTTAATTAATGACATAATTAATTAAAATGAAAATTAAATTAAAAGTCATAAAAATGATAAAATGCACAAATTAAATTAAAATAATGGAATTAATCAAATAATTAATTCCAAAATTATTTTTGATTAATTAATGAACCAATAATTTAATTAATGACAAAATTAATTAAAATAAAAATTAAATTAAAAATTCATGAAATGAGACAAAATCCAATTTTAAATAAAAAATAACATGAAAATTAATCAAATAATTGATTTGGAATTATTTCCAATTAATAATTTATTAATAAAATAATTTCCAATATTTTTAATTAATGACATAATTAATTAAAATGGAAATTAAATTAAGAAAGGGGTATTAAATGGAATTTTAACCTATGACATTATGGTTTTCCAAAAAATTCCAAATCTCCTTTATGACATCACACATGACCTCATATGGGTTAGACACAACCCATATGACCCATTCAATATGACCCAACCCATTAATGACCCATGACATGCCATTTAACCATGGTTAAAAGCCATTATAAAATCATTATGATAAAGGAAATGAGGTGGCATGATCCCTTCAATCCAAAGCATGATTCATCCATTTGCATGGGATGAGGTGGCTGGCCATCCCAAATGGCTTATCACACACCACTTAAACTACCCAATGAAAGAGAAGCACCACTTAAACCGTGTATTTACCATGGCTAAATGTAATCATAACCAATTCATGAGTAGGAAGCCTATGTGTCACCTTATGCCAAAGTGAACAAGTGACTTGTAAGCTCATGAGAAAGAGTAAGTCTAGCTCATTTTGAGGAGCCAAACCACCTCATGGATTGCCCAATAGGATGGAGCCATGGACTTAACTCAATCCTTATCATAATGAGAGTTCATTATGAATACCACCTTGGGAAAACCATAGAGGATAAAATTTCAGCTGAAAACTTATCCTCAGCCATCATTAAGAAGGATAACACCTTCCCCAAGTGGAACCAAATGAATCCAAGCCTCCCCATGGCTATAAATAAGCCCTACCCAAAACCATGTAGAGGAGAAGAAAAATCCATAGAAACCTATAGGTGCCCAAATCCCTTAGCTCCCAACACAAAAAGTCTTGCTAAGGACCTCAGCAACCTAATCTAACCAAGATCAAGCCATAGGATCAACTTAATCAAGCTAATTTGGCCAAAACCCAAATTCAGCCCAAACCTAGACACTTTGCTAAAATTGCTCACCAAGGCTAGCTACAAATCCAAATTGAAGTGACAAAGATCTTCTTTGGGAGTACTGGAGGCTGACCAACAAGTCTGGTCAAGCTTAAGACTATTATGGCTAAGGTATGGATTTATTTTGTCCAAAATAATTCGTATAATCGAAAAATCATGGGCTACACTAGCCCAGAAAATTATGATCACTGTATAGATGTGATCTACTCATCCAGATGATTCCATAGGTTCAAAAATCACAGAATTTAATTGAGAAATGAATGAGATATTGATTTTAGAAGTTGGGCGGTTCTTGAATTTCTTGAATTATCTGGATTAAATCTCAGCCGCCCGATCCCGTGTTTTGGAACATGTGACCCAGATCGCACGTCGCGGTGTTCGGTGTTAGGATCCACGCAGCAGATCGTCCCGCTCCTTCGACACATACGAGGACACGTGGCGTGCGAGGGAATTTCTGGGTTAAGTTAATTCATTTTAACCTTAAAAACTTCAAAAAATCATAACTTTTTGCACAGACCTCCTAAAAATAAAATAAAATTATTTCTGGAAAGCTCTTGAAGAGAAGAAAATTATGAAATTAAAATCATAATTTTATTCTCATTGTTTAATTTTTAAATAATTAAATACTCTCTAGAGTATTTTAATAATTAAAAATTATTTACAAACCCAAAAAATCTAAAATTTTGGGGAATTCATCTTTATGCTTTCAGTGATCTTTTTTTATTTTTCTAAATTAGGAAAACCCCTTTAAGACCTCCTTTCATAATTTTCAAGACATTTTGTAATTATTTTAAATAATAATTATAAAAATGAAAATTAAGAAAAATAAAATTGAAAAATGGTTAGAATATTTAAGGTAACAGACAATAACTTTAAAATGACATTTCTTAAACTATTAAACAATTTTAAAAGACATTTTCAAAATAGGGTTAAAATTTATTATTTATAAATTTAACCCTAAAATTCCAAATTTCTTTAATTACTTAGCTTATTCTATGATAGACTAGGTTCAAAATAACTCACAATAAACCTATAAATAAACCATAATTAAGTCTAAAATGACAAATTAGACTTAATAAAACCCTAATTAGGTTTAAGACACCATTCAAACCTAATTAATAAAAGTTAAACCTTAATCACATTAAGTTTAACTAAATAAACCATAATTAAGTCTAAATGACAAATTAGACTTAATAAAACCCTAATTTAGTTTAATATACCATTTAAACCTAATTAATTAAAGTTAAACCTTAATCACATTAAGTTTAACTAAATAAACCATAATTAAGTCTAAAATGACAAATTAGACTTATTAAAACCCTAATTAGGTTTAAGATACCATTTAAACCTAATTAATTAAAGTTAACCTTAATCACATTTTTAACTAAATAAACCATAATTAAGTTTAAAATGATAAATTAGACTTAATAAAACCCTATTAGGTCTAAAACACCAATTAGATGTAATTAAACTAAGTTAGACTTTAACCAAATTAGGTTTAACTTAATAAATCCCAATTAGGTCTAAGGCATCAATTAGACCGCATTAAACCTTGTTAAGCCTTAATCACATTAAGTTTAATGCCATAAACCTTAATTAGTTCTAACCCATTAGACCTAATTAAACCATTAAGTCTTAACTAAATTAGACTTAATCAAACCTAAACCTTAATTAGGTCTAACCAATTAGACCTGATTAAACCATTAAGTCTTAACTAAATTAGACTTAATCAAACCTAAACCCTAATTAGGTCTAACCCATTAGACCTAATTAAACCATTAAGTCTTAACTAAGTTAGACTTAATCAAACCTAAACCCTAATTAGGTCTAACCCATTAGACCTAATTAAACCACTAACTAAATTAGACTTTATCAAACCTAAACCCTAATTAGGTTTAACCCATTAGACCTAATTAAACCATTAAGTCTTAACTAAATTAGACTTAATCAAACCTAAACCCAAATTAGGTCTAACACATTAGACCTAATTAAACCATTAAGTCTTAACTAAATTAGACTTAATTAAACCTAAACCCTAATTAGGTCTAATCCATTAGACCTAATTAAATCATTAAGTCTTAATTAAATGAAACTTAATCCAACTTAAACTTTAATTAATTCTACCACAATAGACTTAATTAAACTATTAAACCTTAAAAAATTAAGGTTTAATCAAACTCAAACCTAAAATAAACCTAACTTAAGTTCAACCTTTAAACTTAAGTTTAACCCTTAACTTAGGTTCAACCAAACTTGAACCCAAGTTCAACTTTTAACTTAGGTTCAACCCAACTTGAACCCAAGTTCAACTTTTAACTTAGGTTCAATCCAACTTGAACCCAAGTTCAACCTTTAACTTAGGTTCAACCCAACTTGAACCCAAGTTCAATCTTTAACTTAAATTCAACATAACGTGAACCCAAGTTTAAAACTTTAACTTAAGTTCAATCCATATTGAACTTAAGTCAACGAATCAAACTTAAATCAAACTTGAGTTCAACCCACATTGAACTTAAGTCAACCTTAAGTCTAGGTTCAACCTAACTTGAACCTAACTTAACTCAAACTTAAATCAAACTTGAGTTCAACTTATAATGAACTTAAGTCAACCTTAAGTCTAGGTTCAATCTAACTTAAGCCTAACTTAACTCAAACCCAAATCAAACTTGAGTTCAATCCACATTGAACTTAAGTTAACCTTAAGTCTAGGTTCAACCTAACTTGAACCTTACTTAACTCAAACTTAAATCTAACTTAAGTTCAATCCACATTGAACTTAAGTTAACCTTAAGTCTAGGTTCAACCTAACTTGAACCATACTTAACTCAAACTTAAATATAACTTGAGTTCAATACATATTGAACTTAAGTCAACCTTAATTCTAGGTTCAACCTAACTTGAACCTAACTTAACTCAAACTTAAATCTAACTTGAGTTCAACCCATATTAAACTTAAGTTAACCTTAAGTCTAGGTTAAACCTAACTTGAACCTAACTTAACTCAAACTTAAATCAAAGTTAAGCTCAACCTATATTAAACCTAAGTTAACCTTATGTTTAGGTTCAACATGACATAAACCAATCTAACTTAAGTCTAACCCATATTAGACTTAAGCTAAACCATACTTAGGTTCAATCCGACATGAACCTAAGTCTGAACCAACATAACTTAAGACTAATCCATATTAGACTTAAGTCAAACCATACTTAGGTTCAACCTGACATGAACCTAAGTCTAAACCAATCTAACTTAAGTCTAACCCATATTAGACTTAAGTCAAACCATACTTAGGTTCAACTCGACGTGAACCTAAGTTTAACCTAAAACTAACTTAAGACTAACCCATATTAGACTTAAGTTAAACCATACTTAGGTTCAACCTGACATGAACCTAAGTTTAACACAAACCTAACTTAAGTCTAACCAATATTAGACTTAAGTCAAACCATACTTAGGTTCAACCTGACGTGAACCTAAGTTTATGACCCACTTTTTTATGTTTGCAAATTATGTTTATAGCAACGGCACCAAAAACTTGATCCCGCTTTAATATATATATATTTGATTTTATGATGGAATGTATAATGTGGATTCTACGCAAGTATATGTATCGTATCAAGTAATACAGAGCTCTAGTGGAGTCCTGGTTATCGATCCCACAGGGAAGTTTTTAAAATATTTGTAACAGCTAAATTTAAAAAGTATTTACTTACTAATATAGTATACAGAAATTTAGAATACGTAACTAAAGCGAACTAAAGTAAACTAATGCTTTAAATAAAGTTGATTTAAAGATTTCAGAAAAAGTATCCTTCTCCTTGTTTTTAGAAAATTAAGTGAATGATGAATTCAAATAGAATTTTTTATTGTATTGTGACAAATAGGAGCAATCATATTCTTTACCCTTTGGTCCAGGTGCAAAGAACATTGACTAGTCATATGTTTGATTACTGAATCTGCGGCTAGGCTGAGAGGATACTGGCTGCCACTTCAGAGCTCCCACGTTCCCCTCACCTGAGGGCTAACATCTACACTTCAGCTCTTAAACAATAGAACCAAATTGGATATTTTAGTCTGTCACACTAAAATGTCCAATTCTACATCCGATAAATAATATTTCCCTATTTATTTGCACCCTCCTTCCAAGGCTTCTGACTTCCCTGAATATTGGATGTAATCTTTACTATAGTTGATAATTTAACATATTTTAACAAATCAATGGGCCAGATTGAAAAAGTAAATTAAGTTTTAAGTAAAAATTATCACAATTTTTTTAATATATTAGGCACTTCTATTTAATTTCATCAATTCACATAACTTCATAAACAAGGAGAAAGACTAAGAAAACTACTCAGAATGCATGGAAATTAAACAAAGCATGGATTTCATTTAAAGTTAACAACAATAAACAAAGATACTTATCTCGATTTCCTCCCCAAGCAGACTCCTTGAAGTTCCTTTGACTTTTCCTTCTAGTACAGCACACTTCTAAACTCACTAATTACACTCTTAAACTCTTAAAAATAAACACCAAGTAGACACTAAGACTCTCTAAAATAGACACAAATTGACTCTCAGGAGACACATATTGTCACACAACATACTAAAATTCGTCCTCTATTTATAGAGCTAGGCAAAGGTCCAAGTGATGCTTAAACACCTCTTCAAAAAGTGTCCAGGTTCAATGTATCTGGCATTTTGAATAGTCTCACCGTCGGGATGAAACGACCTCGTCGTCGGCGGGCTTCAGAAGGTCTCCAAACCGTGCGATCTCGCCGTCGGCGGGCTCAGGCTCGCTGTCGGCGAGGTAGTTGCAAATCCTTCAAAAATTCTCCTCACGATCTCACCGTCAGCGGACTCGATCTCGCCGTCAGCGACTAAGTTCATTTTGCATGAATTTCTTCCTTTTTTGATCCAAATTCGCTCCATTTCATGCTTTTTGCTTTCATCACTTATAAATCTTCATTCCTGCAATAAAATAAAGAAAATACCTTTCTTTAAAGTGCAATTTCATAAATAATGGGTATGAATTTCTTAATATATTTTCCTGTGATCAAAATCCCCCAAACTTAATTATTGCTTGTCCTCAAGTAATTTTAGTACTAAATAAAAATAATGATTTACGTAATAGAATTTTTCAATTCAAATATACTATGAATTAAATTTAAATAATACTATAGTAAAGTTAAATAGAAATATTTTTAAGTAATTAAATTAACTTTATAGATATAAGATTATTTAGTTATCAGATCTAAGATTTCTAGCTTGCTATTTATTTCAGGAAAGACTATATTAAAAAGAGTAATTTACTTAAGATATTTAGATGATAGAAAGTTCAAGAAGACACTATTTAGTAAAATACTAATCCATATATATAAGTTTAGAAATATATTTGAGTTTTACCCTTTAGGTTGATTCCATTGAAGCCAATTTTTGATAATGCATCTCCTCAAGCTTCTCCTCACTTATATTTTTTTTTCTTTTCTTTTCTCTCTCTCTCTTTTTTTAATTTTTGGATTGATTTTCAATCCTTCTCTTTTTCTTTTTCAAGTGAAGATTATTATATCTGGATAGCTTGTTAATAATTTTGAACTTCAACTTTCTCTTCCTAAATTTGAAACTTAAAATATTTCTTTGCTTATATGTATTTTATAGCCTTTACTTCATTGAGTTTCAATCTCTTCTTTTCATCTAAATTCTTAAGAATTTCAATTTTAGAATATAGTTTCCCTTATTTTAAATAGTTTACTATATTCTTATTCCTTTTAACCAAATATCTTATTCTATTAAATTAATTTGGATTACTAGAAACATTTTATTTAACTTTCTAAAATAATTAAATAAAGTAATTCATGTTTATTGAATTGAAAAATTACTATAGAAAAATCATTTGATAATAATTTTTGAAAATAGAAATTGAGAACAATTTAATAATTAAATTTGTATTTTTCCTCCCCCAAACTTAAATTTTTCTATCTATTTCTAAATGGTGAAAAGGAAAATATACAATGAATCATACCTTTGAGCTTTTGGTATTTCTTTTCTTGAAATTTTTGCAGGCTTTTTCATTATTTAAAGAACCTGTACTATAAGTATTCTTCCATATATATAGTATTTAAAAGAAAGTGTTGGGATAAGAAATTTTTAATAAGTATAAAACACAACAAATGAAAACTTAATATATTACTACACATACAATCAACTAACCTACTTTAAACATATTAAAACAATCTAAACATATTAAAGGTTCATAACTTATAAAAACTTAAACAACACATTAAAGAAAAACTAACATCCTATCTAAAAGAAAAATTGCAAACTAACTTAACACACATAAAAGTCTAACATTACAGCATAAGCAAACAAACAAACAACCCAAATCCACAGTCCACATAAAGTACATAATAATCACACACAGAACAATAAAGTTTTCAAAAGAACAATTAATCTAAACAAACTAAACAAAGTCTCTATTCTTACACATCAAAATCTCAGGCTATATCATCTCCCTGATCTCCAGGCTGAGAAGGCTGAGCAGTTGGTACTGTGTGTAGCGGGGGCACTCAGGAAAGACAACATCTAACTCACCACTCCTATATCGACGTTCAGCCTCATAATATGCAATTCGTACTCTGAATGCCGCTGGAGATATTCACTATCATAATCATGTCTTCTTTCTAAGCCATCAATCATGTGGTCCATATGCTCAAATTTTCTTTCCATATTCTCTCCAAATTCTTCAAAACTCTTTCTACTTAGGGTCAGCTCATTCATCAGATCTTGAAGGGTAGGAGTGGTGTATTGAGGGGGTTCATAACTAGTAGAGGGTATATCTCTACTTGAAGAAGGTACATAGTCCCTTGTCCCAGATCTCCATCCTTCGTCGGATTCATATTTCTTAATATTAGCCAGAGTAATGGGTTGCATAGGCTCAACCCATTCCTCATCATCTCTTGCCTCTACCCCGGATAATTGGTAGAGTGCATAGATAAGACCAGGATGTCCTAGTCCTCCTCCACTTTCACTTCTTGAGGTGGCTAATATATTCCTATAAATTACACTTCCCACATTAATACTTTTTTGGTTCTGAATACAGAAATTCGGAACATCTCTATCTCTTGTTACCTCACTATGGTGGTAAGTAGGTAACAAAGTAGAACAAATAAAATAGTGCCAGGCTTTAAATGTTGTATTTAACATAGAAAGAGGGAAGTTTACCCATTCTCGCTGCTTTATCTTCCAAACTCCTTTCCCTTCAGTGAGAAAGTCGATCACCTCTTCCAGTGGTCCTTCCATAGTTCCAAATGTATCATACTCACTGGTGTAGGTGTCACGTACCTCGTAATAAGCATTTATTCTTGTAGCACTAAATTCTACTAAAAATCCTCTAACTTTAACTGGTGCATCTTCAGCCTATGTCAGGTTCACATAAAATTTTTTTACCACTTCTACAGCGGATCTGTTGGTTATGAAACAGAAATTTTCCCATCCATGTTCCTTTATTACTCGCTCCACCTCTCCTCCTGGATTCTTAAAAACTCGATCTTGAATGCATTTTCTTGATTGAATATTATGAAAATATCTTGATTGTGCCCTTGCATTCACAAATCATGTTTCGTCATAATCTAACCGTCGCTTTTGTCGTGGAGCCATTTTCGATCTGTGAAATTTGCAAAAAATCTAACTAAGCTTCCAAATATTACTAAGAAGGCTTCCTATAACATCTAAAATCCATTTAAATCAATTTCCATGAATTTCTTCCGAGTATTTTCTCCACATTTAGAATTTTTTCAAAATTTCCCAATGTAGAAGAAATCCATGGTGAAAATCAAAAATTTTTGCATAGGAGTGAAGCTCTTACCGAGGGAAGATGAAATCTGGTGTCAAAAAGTGTTGAAATCGCCTCAAATCCAAGATCTCACAAGCCCTAGGTCTGTTTTTTTGAAGTTTTGAGGAAGGGGATGATGAATAGTGTCGATTGACTGGTCAAATATAGGACTTTTCGCGATCTCGTTGTCGGTGAGATTTTTCTCACCGTCGGCGAGCTAATTAATTTGACAGAGGCAAAAGTTTCGGGAAAAATCCGCCGTCAGCGAGATCGTTCTCGCTGTCAGCAGGATTTTCCTCGCTGTCGGCGGGATAATTCTCGCCGTCGGCGAGATCCCAAAATTTTAAATTTTTGAAATTCGTCAATCATTTTCAACCTCGATTTGCCCTTAATCAATCTTCCAATCACTTAATTTAATAATTTAGTCTTAAGATTAGATACTTATAGTCACAAAAAGTTCACACAACACAAACAATATAACTTTAATATATGAAATCCATGAGACTTACAAACTTCACACTAACAACTAACAAGATACTTAACTTAAATGTCCAAATCCATAATACTCAGCATCGCAATCCAAACCGCTATACACTAAATGCTGAGACATAACAAATACATATAATTTCATCAATCTTAGATGATCAAATTAAAATTCAAATCATAATAAAACCTAAATCCAAATCAACACAAATATACACACAAATATATCATAAGATAGAAATCTTTACTACTCCTCAGTGTCTGAACTAAAATCCTCTACGATATTTCCAATGTGACGCGAGTGCACAAATAGATTGTAGAAAGGCACGAAAGGGAATTACGCAGTAGATTCTTCATCAATCCACCCTTTCGTCTCGGTAAATGAATAAAGCGGCCTCCGGATGTCCGGTATGATCAAAGTGCTCCTTCATCCTCCAGATCAATGTGATCGAACATATCGGAGATGTTATCGATGGAATTCATCACGTTCTGCAACTCTTTCTCTAATCCTTTAATCTTTTCGAATGAAATTTGTTTTATCGATGAGGGGCCTTGCTAAAGGATTGTTCTGTGATGCTCTGTCGAAATAATGGTCATCTCATCATTGTTATCCAAAGTTGGAAACATATCCGTAGGATCGAGTGGTTTCCATGGCAAAAGTACCTTTTCCCGAGCCTCATAAGAAATTTGGTGCGGCTCGCATAAAGCAAATATAGTTGATGGGTGTCCAAGTCCATGAGCCGACCCATGCACAATCAATCCTCATGCGAGACTTTACTATAATTGATCCAACATCGATAGGTAGTCCAATTTGAATACAGTAATTTAATATAGTGCATTCCTTTGAAACCTTATTTACCCTCATAGTGGGTAATAACTTTGATGAGATAAAGAAATCCCAATGCTTCGAGACAGGGTTAAGAAGTGATGTAGAAAAACTGACATACTCGTCTTCGTACAACTCTCAATCATCAGGTTCGTCGGTCAGGTATCTCTAAATCTCGTTCATATTGTATCTTGAAGGAACAAAGTTTGAATAATGACAGACAGGGGTATTCTCTATAGAAAATAATTCATTTACCCTTGAAGGAGTAAATGTTACCCATCTTCCTCTGACGTAGACACTTCCATTGTTGATCGCATGTAGATTAGAGTAAAACTCTTTAACTACGGGAATAACTACGGTGGATGTCGTATAGCAAAATACCTCCCAATGCCGCTGCGCGATCATTTCTTCAATTTTTGTGGTTGAATTCTCTACTCCTCTGTTAACAAATCCCCTTTCTTTAATAAGTCGCTTCTTCATCAAAACTTTGTTGAAGATACGCTGTGCCTCCGAACTGACGAATTTCTTCGGTCGAAAACTCCAGTTTTTGTGGTTTCTAAGAGTTTGGTGGCCATTTCGGATTGAAAGGAATGGTCTCTAGTCGTTTCTTAGGAAGAAAACTGTGTAAAAATGAATTTAGGATGGTTTTCTACAAAGAAATGGCTTTATAACCATCCAAAACTGCACAAAAAAACTTAAGAAACCCATTTTTCAACTGTTTCGCCATCGGCGGGAAGTTTCTCGCCGTCGGCGAGCTAGTTATAAAACTGATTTAAAATATGGCACGCGATCTCGCTGTCGGCGGGCAGTTTCTCGCCGTCGGCGAGCTCGTTATAAACTGAAATGTAATTAGGCGCCGATCTCGCTGTCAGCGAGAATCGACCTCGCCGTCGGCGAGATTTCGTAAAATTGCCCAATTTCGCTCTGGTCCGAATATTTTCTGATCTCATCATATAGGTTCGAATTTGTGATGATTCTAATTAAAAATTTGAGTAGTAAGATTTGTTTTAATATTATAGACTCACTAATATGTATATAATTAAAATAAAAGACTACTATGGGTTGCCTCCCATAAAGCGCTTGGTTTAACAATGTCAGCCCGACCTAATTTCAGTTAGTAATCAGGTCGACTAAGCATTAAAACCTCTTTAAAATTTGGTCTTCTACCTTCGAAATATGGTTTTAATCTATGTCCGTTTACCTTAAATCTATGTCCTGTTTTTGGATCTTCAATTTCTATAGTTCCATATGAAAATATTTGAGTTATAGTGAAAGGTCCTAACCATCGATATTTCAATTTCCCAGGAAATAATTTCAATCTAGTATTATATAGTAAAACTTCTTGTCCTGGTTCAAAATTTCTCTGATTAATCTTCCGATCATGCTATAATTTCATCCTTTTTTTATAAATCCTATCATTATCATATGATTCATTCCTTCATTTTTCTAATTCATTTAATTGCAACAATCTCTTCTCACCGACTTCTTTCATATTATAATTAAATTCTTTAATCGCCCGATATGCTTTATGTTCTAATTCAATCTGGTAAGTGGCAAGTTTTTCCATATATAAGCTCGTAAGGAGTCATTCCGATCGGAGTTTTATAAGCGATCCTGTATGCTCATAATGCGATGTACTAGTCTTATAGACCGGTCCAATCTATTAGGGTTTACGACTTTTCTAAAATACGCTTAATCTCTCGATTAGAAACTTCGACTAATCCACTAGTTTGTGGATGATAAGCGATTGATATCTTATGAATAATATTATATTTTTCTACTAGTTTGTGAATATATTTATTTCTAAAATGAGTTCTTCCGTCAGTGATAATCACTCTCGGCATTCCAAATCTAGTAAAAATATTTTTCATTAAAAATTTTGAAACACTTTTAGCATCACACCTAGGTAAAGCTTGCGCTTTAATCCATTTGGAAACATAATCGACAACTACTAATATATATGAGTTTCCAAATGAAGGAATAAAAGTTCCCATGAAATCTAATCCCCAAACATCAAAAATTTCGACTTCTAATATAAAATTCGAGGCATTTCATTTTTTCTTGATATATTTCCTACTCTTTGGCATTTATCGCAGGTTTTTATATATCTGTATACATCTCTAAATAGAGTAGGCCAGTAGAATCCATATTGTAGAATTTTATATGCAGTTTTATCAGTCCCAAAATGTCCTCCAAAATCAGAATCATGACATTTTTGAATAATTGGTTCAGTTTCTTCATAAGGCACGCATCTTCTAATAATTAAATCCTTACATTGCTTATATAAGTATGGTTCATCCCAAAAGTATGTTTTAGTATCATGAATGAATTTTTCTCGTTGTTGCAAAGTTAACATAGGTGGTAAAATGTCACTCACAATATAATTTACTATATCAACATACCAAGGTATTTTCCACTCATTTATATTATAAAGTTGTTCATCAGGAAAACTGTATATAATTTCATTATCAGTATCAGATAACTCATGATATTCTAATCTTGATAAATGATCAGCAATTTGATTATCAGTTCCCTTTTTGTTAACGATCTCAAAATCAAATTCTTGCATTAATAATATCCATCTAATTAATCTTGGTTTAGAATCCTTCTTTTGCATTAAATATTTTATAGTAGAGTGATCAGTATGCACTGATACATTTAGTTCCTATTAGATAATGCCGAAATTTATTAAAAGCATATACAACTGCTAATAATTCTCTTTCAGTAGCTGTATAATTTATTTCAGCATTATTTAGAGTTTTACTAGCATAATATATAACTTTGAAAATCTTATCATATCTTTGCCCAGAAGCTGCTCTATAGCATAATCACTAGCATCACACATAAGCTCGAATGGTTTCTACCCGATTAGGTGAAACTATTATAGGTGTTGTAATTAATTTATCTTTTAATAATTTGAAAGCATTCAGGCATTCAGTTGTAAATTCAAATTTCTTGTCTTTTTCAAGAAGTTGGCATAGAGGTTCAGTAATTTTTGAAAAATCTTTTATATAACGGATGTAGAATCCAGCATGTCCAAGAAAACTTCTTACCCCTTTTACCGTAGTTGGAGGTGGTAATTTAGCTATAACTTGGATTTTTGCAGTGTCTACTTCCATGCCCTTTTCCGAAATTTTATGCCCTAATACAATGTCGCCTACAACCATAAATTGACATTTCTCCCAATTAAGAACTAAATTAGTTTTCTCACATACTTTAAATACTTTTTCAAGATGATTTAAGCATGTGTCAAATGATGTTCTAAATACAGAGAAATCATCCATAAATACTTCTATTACATTATCAATTAATTTACTAAATATAGACATCATACATCTACGGAATGTTGCGGGTGCATTACATAATCCAAAAGGCATCCTTCGAAAAGCGAAAGTTCCATAAGGACTAGTAAATGTAGTTTTCTCTTGATCCTCGGGAGCAATTTGTATTTGATGATAACTGGTGTATCCATCTAAGAAACAAAAATACTTATGTCAGCTAATTGTCATCTAACATCCGAGTCTAGAAATGGTAAAGGAAGTGATCTTTCCTAGTGGATGCGTTTAATTTTCTATAATCGATACATATTCGCCATCCAGGTAACTTGTCTTATAGGGATAAGATCATTATTTTCATTAGCTTTTACGGTCACTCCTCCTTTCTTAGGCACACGATGAATTGGGCTTACCTCAAGCTTGATCGAAATAGGATATATAATACCATTATCTAACCATTTTAAAATTTCTTTCTTAACTACTTCTTTCATTATCGGGTTTAATCTCCTTTGGGGATCTACTTTAGGCTTATGTTCATTATCTAAAATAATTCTGTGCATACAGATTGAAGGATTAATTCCTTTAATATCTGCTAAAGTCCAACAAAAAATTTTCTTATATTTTTTAAGGTATCTAAAAGTTTTTGTTCTTGAGATTCATTTAATTCAGATGAAATAATAACTGGTAGAGTTGAAGAATTACCTAAGTAAGCATATTTCAAATGATTAGGTAACATTTTTAACTCGAGTTCGGGAGGTTTAATAATCGATGGAACTATATTTTTTTCAGTGCTTTCGTATTATCCAAAAATTCAAATTTCTCTTGAATATAATCTAGTTCTTCATTTATATCGACTTTTCAATTAATTCGGTATTTTCTTTTTCTAATTTTTCTTCATAATATTCCTTAAAATGTTCTTTTTGTAAATGATCGAGTACTTCCATTCGAAAATACTCATCATCTTTTTCTAGCGCGGGATATTTCATTGATTTAGCAATATTAAAAGTTACTTTTTGGTCATTTACTCTCATAGTTAATTCTCCTTTACGAACATCAATCTTAGCTTTCCCGGTGGCTAAAAATGGTCTTCCTAAGATGATTGGAATTTCTTTATCTTCTTCCATATCTAAAACAATAAAATCTACAGGGAAGATAAATTTATCCACTTTTACTAAAACATCTTCGATAACACCCTTAGGAAATGTAACAGAACGATCAGCTAAGTGAAGGGTTACTGAAGTAGGTGAAATTTCTCCCAATCCTAATCTCTTAAAAATTGATAGAGGCATTAGATTGATGCTTGCTCCTAAGTCACACAAAGCTTTTCCATAGAATTTTTCTCCGATAAGCGCGAGGTATAGTGAAACTACCGGGATCTTTTAATTTTTCGGAAGCTTTTTCGAATAATAGCACTATAATCTTCACTAAGTGCTACCGTTTCATTATCGGTAAATTTTCTTTTTTATTTAGAATATCTTTCATGAATTTTACATAGTTTGGCATCTGTTCTAAAGCTTCTACGAAAGGAATATTTATTGTTAATTTCTTCAGAATTTTAAGGAATTTAGCAAATTGTTTATCTTTTTTATGTTGATTTAGTCGTTGAGGAAATGGTGGTGGAGGTTTTTCAACAGAAATTTTCATTGGTATTAAAGGATTTTCTAAGTTCGGATCTTGTTGATTCTTTTCCTTTTCGATTTCCACTTCCTCTTTTTGACTTTCCAGTTCTTTCTGAATTCGAGGTTCTAATTCTTTTCCACTTCGTAATTGTATCGCTTTAATTTGTTCATTTCCTTTGTCTTTGGGATTTATTTCCACATTACTAGGAAATATTCCAGGTATTTTATTATTAAGCGAGGTAGCGATATGTCCAAGTTGAGTTTCAATATTTTTAATAGTTGTTCCTTGATTTTGTAATTGGTTTCCTTGTATTTGTAATTGATTTCCTTGATTTTGTAATTGATTTCCTTGATTTTGTAAATGTTGACCCATATTTAATATTAATTCTTCTATAGATAATTTCTTATCTTTAAATTGAGGGTTATTATTATTAAATCCGGAGTGGATAACTAGGTTTATAATTAGAATTTCCTTGGTTAGAGGGATTTCCTAATGGTTGTGTTATGTTGTTCATCCATGGTTGATTAGTTGTATTATTATTCCAATTAAAATTAGGATGATTTTTCCATCCGGGATTATAATAATTCGCATAAGGATTATTGGATTCGTTATTAATAGCATTCATAGTTTCATATGAAGGTTGAGATTCGATAAGTTGTCCGGATGAGTTTTCTTCTAATATAGTTGGAGAGTAATTCATTCCAAAATGATCTAATTTTTTAGATATAGCGGCGATTTGTGAAGCTAACATAGATATTGCATCATTTTCATGAATACTAGCTATCTTTTTGGATTCATTCTATCAGCGAGCCATTGAAAATTATTGGTAGCCATATCTTCGATTAGCGCATAGGCTTCATCAAATGGTTTTGACATTAATGATCCTCCAAGTGATGACATCGATGATTGATCTAAGAGATCCTACTAATCCATTATAGAAAGTTTTAATAATTAACCAATCTGGTAATGCATGATGTGGGCATTTCCTAAGAAGTTCTTTAAATCTCTCACAAGCTTCATATATTGATTCTCCATCAAACTGACAAAAAGAAGTTATATCATTTCTAAGCTTAGCATTTTTAGATGGTGGAAAATATTTGGATATAAATTTTTGTGATAATTCTCCCCAAGTTTTAATAGATCCGAGTGCTTAACGAATTTAACCACATTTTAGCCTTATCCCTTAAAGTAAAAGGAAAAAGTCTAAGTCTAATAGCATCGTTAGATACTCCTTCATATTTGAAAGTAGCACATAGTTCTAAAAAACTAGCAAGGTGTAAATTAGGATTTTTAGTAGGTGAACCACTAAATTGATTATTTTGTGCCATTTGGATAATTGCAGGTTTAAGTTCAAATGAGTTAGCAGCTACATCAGGGTTTTGAATAGTTAAATGAATTTCATCTAATGTAGGGTTGGCATAATCTCTTAATGGTCTCTGTTGATTAATATTTTCATTTTCAGGAATATTCGCCATTTGTGTTAAATTTATAATTTCTCTTTTTTGTTTTCTAATTCTTTTAATTGTACGCTCTAATTCAGAATCGTAAGGTATTAAATTTTCGTTTCCAAATTTACGCATACAATTTTGCAAAATAAATTTTAAAATAGTTTGTTACTCTTAGTAAATAATTTCTTTACTTCCCCGGCAATGGCACCAAAAACTTGACTCACTTTTTTTATGTTTGCAAATTATGTTAATAGCAACGACGCCAAAAACTTGATCCCGCTTTAATATATATATTTGATTTTATGATGGAATGTATAATGTGGATTCTACGCAAGTATACGTATCGTATCAAGTAATACAGGGCTCTAGTGGAGTCCTAGTTATCGATCCCACAGGGAAGTTTTAAAAGATTTGTAACAGCTAAATTTAAAAAGTATTTACTTACTAATATAGTATACAGAAATTTAGAATACGTAACTAAAGCGAACTAAAGTAAACTAATGCTTTAAATAAAGTTGATTTAAAGATTTCAGAAAAAGTATCCTTCTCCTTGTTTTTAGAAAATTAAGTGAATAATGAATTCAAATAGAATTTTTTATTGTATTGTGACAAATAGGAGCATTCCTATTCTTTACCCTTTGGTCCAGGTGCAAAGAACATTAACTAGTCCTATGTTTGATTACAGAATTTGCGGCTAGGCTGGAAGGATACTGGCTGCCACTTCAGGGCTCCCACGTTCCCCTCACCTGAGGGCTAACATCTACACTTCAGCTCTCAAACAATAGGACCAAATTGAATATTTTAGTCTGTCACACTAAAATGTCCAATTCTACGTCCGATAAATAATATTTCCCTATTTATTTGCACCCTCCTTCCAAGGCTTCTGACTTCCATGAATATTAGATGTAATCTTTACTATAGTTGATAATTCAACATATTTTAACAAATCAATGGGCCATATTGAAAAAGTAAATTAAGTTTTAAGTAAAAATTATCACAATTTATTTTAATATATTAGGCACTTCATTTAATTTCATCGATTCACATAACTTCATAAACAAGGAGAAAGACTAAGAAAACTACTCAGAATGCATGGAAATTAAATAAAGCATGGATTTCATTTAAAGTTAACAACAATAAACAAAGATACTTATCTATATTTCCTCCCCAAGCAGACTCCTTGAAGTTCCTTTGACTTTTCCTTCTACTACAGCACACTTCTAAACTCACTAATTACACTCTTAAACTCTTAAAAATAAACACCAAGTAGACACTAAGACTCTCTAAAATAGACACAAATTGACTCTCAGGAGACACATATTGACACACAACATACTAAAATTCGTCCTCTATTTATAGAGCTAAGCAAAGGTCCAAGGGATGTTTAAACACCTCTTCAAAAAGTGTCCAGGTTCAATGTATCTGGCATTTTCAACAGTCTCGCTGTACGCGAGAAATGACCTCGCGGTCTGCGGGCTTCTAGAAGGTCTCCAAACAGCGCGATCTCGCCGTCGGCGGGCTCGGGCTCGCTGTCGGCGAGGTAGTTGCAAATCCTTCAAAAATTCTCCTCACGATCTCGCCATCGGTGGGCTCGATCTCGTCGTTAGCGACTTAGTTCATTTTGCATGAATTTCTTCCTTTTTTGATCTAAATTCGCTCCATTTCATGCTTTTTGCTTTCATCACTTATAAATCTTCATTCCTGCAATAAAATAAAGAAAATACCTTTCTTTAAAGTGCAATTTCATAAATAATGGGTATGAATTTCTTAATATATTTTCCTGTGATCAGTTTAACACAAACCTAACTTAAGTCTAACCCATATTAGACTTAAGTTAAACCACACTTAGGTTCAACCTGACGTAAACCTATGTTTAACTTAAACCTAACTTAAGTCTAACCCATATTAGACTTAAGTCAAACCATATTTTGGTTCAACCTGATATGAACCTAAGTTTAACCCAAACCTAACTTAAGTCTAACCCATATTAGACTTAAGTCAAACCATACTTAGGTTCAACCTGACATGAACCTAAGTTTTACACAAACCTAACTTAAGTCTAATCCATATTAGACTTAAGTCAAACCATACTTAAGTTTAACATGACATGAGCCTAAGTCTAAACCTAACTTAAGTTCAACCCACATTGAACTAAAGTCCAAACCTAAACCTTAGGTTCAACCCAACTTGAACATAAACCAAAACCTAACTTAAGTTTAACCTACATTGAACTTATGTCCAAACATAAACCTTAGGTTCAACTAACAATGAACCTAACTCTGCTCAACTGAACATAAACTATAGGTTCAACTCAAATTGAACCTAAATCGACATAAACCTTAGGTTGAACCTAAATCAAACCTAAAATGACATAAACCTTAGGTTCAACACAAATTGAACCTAAATCGACAAAATTGAATCTAAATCTGACATTTCAAACAAAAATTGACATAACCGACATAATTCTTAAGTTTGACCTAAATCGAACTTAACACGACATAAACTGATATAATCCTTAAGTTCAATCCATATCGAACTTAACTCAACATAAAACGACATAATTTTTAAACTTCAACCCACATTGAACTTAACTCGACATAAAATTAAAAATCGACATAAAAACTCAAAATAAAACTCAAATTAACATAAATCGACATAAAACCCAAAAGCAACTCCAAATCGACATAAAATCCAAAATCCAACACAAATAGACATTTAAGACAAATCAAAAATTAAACATAAATTGACATAAATCTAAATCAACATTCAAAACAAATTAGATATAAAATTAAACACAAATTAACATAAATCTAAAACGACATCTCAACCACATTCGTACATCCGACAATTCTGGATCAACAGACACTTTGACCAGTTGAGCTAAATATCTTGATATGAAAATTGTTTCTAACTTTGTTTTACTTGTAGGATGAAGACATGAAGTTTCGTTTAGATTTTCTTTGCATGTTACAGGGTGTGCTAACTCTATTTTACAGGAAGTCGATGACGGAACATTGACGACAAAACCAGGACTTTTAGGATAGCCACAAAACTTAAACTTTCTACAAACAACAAAATAAAAATGACATGACAACAAAGACAACTGGACTTTTAGGTTAGCCATGAAATCTGAAATAAAAAGAAAAAATCCATTAACATTGACATCGACATAACATCAACATTAACAAAAACATACAACGACATTTCTATACCACAATAAAATGATTGCATGATACTAAACCAAAATAAATACATGACAAGATGATATGACAAAATAAAATCTAGATGAACACAAAACCAAAACTTAAAACAAAAGGAAATCATAAACAAAATAACAAAAATAAATAAATAATGATATCTTCTTGACATCATAGAAGGTATCTCATAATAGCGACATCTTCTTATAGGAGATAAAATATCTCATGACAAATTGAGATATTAATCACGACATCTTATGACATTATGACATCACATTAAGACATGACATAAAATGACATGACATTGCGACATCACATTATGATATGACACGACATACAAACTATGACATCCCGACATAACATATGACATGATATGATACTAAAACAAAACAAACAAAAAACTGACACTTAACATGACATGACAAAATCATTGACATTGACATCAACATGATATCTAACATAAAACAGACACTTCCGAAACAAACAACAAATCAAAATAACAACAACCAAACAAAACAATGATAAATCAAACGGAATGACAATAAAACATAACGATGACAAAATGACCTTAACAAACACAAAACAATGATGAAATTAAAACATAGAAAACAAACATAAAACTAAGACAATATCTTCATGACAATATAACAACTTGACAAAATGACACCACGACATCATGACATAATAAAACACATTATAACAAAATAATATTACAACAATAAAAATGACATTACGACATGACATAAAATAACATGACATACAAACTATGACATCCCTACATGACATATGACATGACATACAAAATGACAATATGACATTACAACAACAAAACAAAACATCACAAAGCAACGACATATACCCAACATAAACAAAACTTTCTGATAGTATCGATTCTTTAGAAAAGCACTGCCACGACAACACTTACACTTTTTCGAGGATAAATGTTAACCTTAATCGGGAGTTTTCCTAAGCAATATTATTTGCTCGGGATGTAATTAACTATAGGAGCTTGCTCTTATAAGAGATTAAAGAACTTAGGATAGGTATTTTACCTATAAAACTTCTCTGGTTACCCAAGATCTTCATATGATTTTCTCATATGAAAAACTTCAGTAATTACACAATCTGAAGACTTGTTCTATAAGATTATCATTTGATTTTATTTTCTCTCAATCTCTATCATGATTAATCCTTCTTAAAATTCTCCAAATACTTCTGACAATAAGTCATGGTAGGATAAGAATTAGGGCAATAGATAGAGAAAGAGAGTGGCGACTCCTTGACATTAACATGGTACAAGAATTGATAGCGATGTAATTCGACAAAAAGATTTTCACCGCCATCATCTAGTCAGTTAAAAAATAATTTTTGGAGTGATGGGTTGTCCAGGTTGGATTATGACTATTTTAGCGATGTGATAGTTTTCGATACAAGTCATAGATTAAATAAATATAATTTATGTTGTGCACCTTTTGTAGGGGTTTACCACCACTGGCAAAACGTCCTATTTGGAGTTGGATTTCTTTCCGATTAGACTGCAGAATTATTTAGTTGGCTATTCAAATAATTCATTTGAATAATGGAAGACAAATATCCAATAACAATTTTCAATAAACAGGATCAAGCAATGGCAAAACCCATTGCAGAATGCCTCCCACGGACGCGTCACAGATTATGTCAATGACACATCTACAAGAAGCTGTCTTCAAAAGTACATTGTGGAGTCCGTACGAAGAGCGTAAGTGGTCTTTTTTATAAATGCATGAGTAAGTGTGATTCCGAAGAGGAGTTTGAAGAAACTTGGTTTTTAATGATAGAGCTGGGAGAACTACAAAGTAACGCCTGGCTAGATGAAATCTATCGTATAAGGCACAAATGGTCAATAACATATATAAAGATATATTTGAAATGTGAATCTTATCATCTCAGACAAGTGAGTCAACGAATAATATTTGTCATAATGTTGCAAAGCCTACAAGCTCTCGGACAGATTGTTTTGTTGGAATTGAAAACATAATGAATTCATGGCGCCAGAACGAGAAGGATGAAGATTTCAAATGTGGTCAGTCCGTCACAACTCCCATGGTTAAAATCAATCCAATGTTGAGGCAAGCTGCATCATTCTATACACGTAAGCTTTACTCAATGTTTGAGTAGGAGCTATTGAATGGCTTATGTGGGCTTACAGTTGGATTAGCCGTGGGAGATGAGAATAAATATTATATAGTGAGCCTGGATGATGAGCTATTGAATGGCTTAAATGGGCTTACAGTTAAATTAGTCGTGGTGGATAAGAATAAATATTATGTAGAGAGCCTGGATGAAAAGGGAACAAGGCAACGTTGGACCGTGTTAGTTGACAAAGTTAACTCTAATGTGATATGTTCTTGCAAAAAATTTGAAATGATGGCACTGTTGTGCTCCCATTCAGTATTCGTTCTCAATGTAGCCAAAATGAAGTTAATTCCGGAAAAGTATTTCTTAATGTGGTGGTCCAAACATGCTAAAAGGGACATCTATAATAGATTCCGATGTGGAGATCTAAAGGACACCAGGTTGAATAATGTTTCCTCAAGTAGACTTCTATTTCATTCATGCTCTCAGAAATTTGAATAACAACTCACTAATAAAGCGAAAGGAAACAATAAAGTCGAGGAATGCTTGTGGGACATATTTAAAAAACTATCTGTAGATCTTGATGATGTCATAGCATGGAGAATGCCCCAAGTTAAGAAAACAGCAAAGAAGAAAAAACTTTCAAATATTGAGTGCAGTGTCAACGATCCAGCAAAGATGAGACCGAAAAGAATATCTACATCCAGATTGAAAGGCTACAGGGAGAGAAATGTGAAGGCTAAAAGTAAGTTTTTATTTATTTTGTATTTCTTTCATTATATGTACATTGTATACTCCTTAATGTCAACATTGCATTCAGGAAAAATACAAGAATTAAGTAGTCATGACGTTGTTAATCCAGACGATGAAAATTTGACAGACTGTCTGACCCAAGTATGTTAATAAGATTTAATCTCATTTCACTATATTTTCTCCAAAATGATTCACTAAAATGATACTCTCTGTCTCCCCCATTGCAGGAATACTATGCAACACAGCTAACCGGGACCTATACTGAACTGTTGCTTGATTCTATAAATGAGTGATAGATGCATTGTTGTCGTTGTTCATACACATGTGGTGGTTAAACTTTTTATCATTATTTGGATTTTTTGGTCAATGTAAACTCACGTTTTATTGTAAATGCACTGTTTTCGTTGTTCATACATATATGGTGGTTATACTAAAATAACATGGAGATATTCTAGTGAATAACACGAAAATAACACACGAGTAACACTAAAATAACACGCAAATATTCCTGCGAATAATACGCAGATAACACGAGAATAACAAACGAATAACAAGTCATGAATAACACAAATAATACATAAATAATACGTGAATAACATAATAACACGCAGAAAACAAGAGAATATTTCATGAATAACACTGAACTACATGCAAATAACACGATAATGCACGAAAATAATACGTGAATAACACTTGATACACAAATAATACGTGAAAAACACAAATAACACACACATAACAGGAGAATAACACGAGAATAACACCAAAATAATAAGAGAATAACACGAGAATAACACAAAAATAGTCGGTGTTATCCCGTGTTACTATCGATATAATCCGTGTTATCCTGAGAATATTCTTGTGTTAATGCTGATTAAATCAGCGTTACTGTGGGAATATTCCCGTGTTACTGCTGATTAAATCGGTGTTATCTCGGGAATATTCTTGTGTTATGCCAATTAAATCGGCGATATTGCGGGAATATTCTCATGTTACCGTTGTTAAACCTCGTGTTATACGGTGTTACTCCTGTGTTATTGAGGTAAAAAATCGTGTTATTTCGTTTTATTTCCGTATGATTCATCGATTTTATTATTTCTTTACTTTAGAAAAAAATTATTTGTAAAGCAGATTTTAAATTTAAATATCTTTATCAATGAGTTCAATGATTTCATGTATTCTAACAATTACTTCAATTAGTTTTAAAATTTAAATAACTTCATCAATTTAAAATTTAAATACTTAGGCATATAACATGGTAGGGTAATGGGTTACTCAAATTAGACAGTTCCATGATCTGCTTTAAAGTATTATTGAAACTTGCTTTGGAAAATATTATTGAAACCTGCTTTGGAAAATATTGTTGAAACCTGCTTTGGAAAATATTATAAAATTACGACTTTTTACATTTACATTCACAAATAATCACTCGTTTTATAAACATTTTTTCCGCCCAAAGTTAGCAGCAATAGAAAATAAATAAAATCACATGAAAACATTTACAGATAAATAAAATTACAATAGCAATAATGAAAAAAAATATTCACAGATAAATAAAATTACAACAGTCTGCAAACAATCAATTCCTTGCCAGGATGTAAATGTCGTAGGAAAATTCAGCCCGGAAACGTTCCATTTCATCTTGCCAATTCATGTGCTGATGTCACTCGACTTCTGCAGCCTGCACAAGTGTCTGCATGTACTTACAAAAGAACATGCTGCAATCGACACTGTTCCTTTGAGATGGTACATTTCTAACAATTCCTAACCTCCACTTCTCGATTTTGGCTTTGAATAAATGACCACAATCTTTAACAAACATTTTGACCTGAAAAGATGAAGCAGTTGATTGTCACTGGAGTGGTTTGATTGTACATTTACTGAATATAACAATAATAAAGTTTGATCTACTTACAACGTCTTCAGCATAGGCCTTATGAATCAGATTAGGTAGGGAGTCGTATATTCTCCATTTCCTGAGGGTTAAATCTCATACCAACAATATCCAGTGCTAATTATGAATGATTAGAAAAAAAAGGTTCTTGACTGACTCATTGTCTCTTTAGTAATGTGGTCAACAAATTACTTGTTGTTGCCACATTTTTTATGCATCTACATAAAATTATTACTTTGAGTGTGAGGGTAATGCAAAATAAAAAACTATAATGAGTGAGAAATAAAGAATGATTACCAGATAATATGGCGAAACATAAAGGTAAGGTCAGTATAAATCAGGTCTCCTCATGGTTCTTTCGCGCAATAAGACAGCAAAAATATCAACATGTTCGTTTCCAAACAACTTATTGCACATAACATCTAGGAGGGCCATTCAGTCAATCAATATACCGCCTCTATTAAGTACAATATCGGTACTAAATAGACAAGAGAGTTTTTGTTAACTAATTACAATACAACTACCAAAGAATTAAACAGGCAGTGCACATTTACTTACGGTCCAGGATATCTCGCGATGCACTGATCTATTTCTTCCCTCATTTCAACTGGTATCATATTTTTTACAGGATAATCAACAACTGTTTCTGTGGGGTGAGGATGCAAAACAAAACATTACTTTAAAATGACAAGAAAAATATACAATATATTGGTCAGGCTATGTAGAGTAATTAAATATTTACGACTATTGTGCATTCATTTCCATCATAGCCCTGACTCTGCCTGGTGACCTCCTGTAAAGCAGCTACTTCTTCAGCTTCACCAAATTCTGTATCAAAATCATCACCCTCTCCAGCATCAATATTTAAATCGGATGTGAAGACGTACGAAAAAGACGAGTCTACAAAAAAAAAACAATAAATAATTATTGTTATAAAACATAATAGGAAGGTATATGAAGACGTACGAAAAAGAATGTTGTGCTCACCGAAAGGGATAGAGAATCCAGCACACCCTTTATTGTTCTTTCCACTTTTGCAGGGTCTTTAAGGATTGTCTGATCCCCAATGTCTTCATCTTTCGCATCTCTTATTGTATCTTCAGCCTCTTGGGCATGCTCAGTATCATCTCTTTGCACGGGTTCCTCTGTATGTACAGGAACAGTAGTATGTAAAGGATCCTCTGTATGTACATGATCCTCCGTATGTACAGGTTCATCTGTATGTACAGCATCAGCAGTGTGTAAAGAATCACCTACATGTGGTATATCCTGTGTATGTACAATCATACTTCGCCGTTTAAATTGAAATTGGGATGGAGGTGTGTCGAATCTCCTCTCCCGCCCACTACTACTGGACTTCTCTCTTTCGACCAACCCCGCAGACCTGCTTTCAAATAACATTTTGTACTAAACCTGTTAGGGTGGCCAATGTGTCTAGCACAGTATTTATCTTTTCATCCACCCTGACCACAATTTTTTGAATATTCAAGTTAACCCGTTGCTGAGATTTCAACATCTCATACAACACTTCATAATCTACACTCCCTGTAGTATGTCCAGGTACTGGGGTAATCTCGCTAGAAACAACTGTACCCTTGCCATATGATCTAGGTGAGGAAGGTCCTACCGTTGTATCCTGCTGTGGTTGAGGCCTTGCAGGACTGGGTGTTCCCTGCTCTGAATTTGCGAGTAGCTGGACTTCATCGTCCCTCAAATCAAAGAAGTTATTATTAACCTATAATGAATTTGAACGTGTCATAATAAATGACATTGACTTGTACGAAATACATGAAGCATTCAAAATATATTATTTTATATACATGTGCATGATCAAGCCTCCTGAAGGCATCGTGAATCTCCTGCCCAATCCACCCATGATTTGTTGGTCACCTCAAAATGCGAGGTTTAGCGTCAGGGGTGGCAGGAGTTACTAGGGAAGTGTGCTCATAAAACCATAACTAAGGATGTCAAACATCAAAATAAATAATGCAAAATTAGAAAGACAACCAAACTAGAACTTCAAAATAAAGTGTTGTAATGTATAGAACAAGTACATACTATTAAAAGAAATACAAAGCCCTAGATGTTGCCCAATGACTTATTGTTCCTCAATTTCATGTATGCCGTGCTACTTGCTCGATTATCATGTCACAAATGGCAGCAGGCTAGTTATATGAGGGAAAATCCTGTGCATCATCACCAAAAGCAGCAAGGTATGCGGGGACATTGAAATTACTGGAAGGAAAAAATAGATTAGTCAGTATGAATTTCAAGTACAACTGCTCAAATAGAGGGGTGGAAGCTCCTGCTGCAAAAAAAACTTATCATTTGGTTCTTTATTTGTCTTACATTGGAGCTGGCTAGTGGACCTTTCCTCCATGCAACATGTTCTCCTCTGTTTGGCATGCAAATCAATAATGCCACATGGTCAGCATTTAATCTCAGCTCATTTCCACCCATTCTGAAGACCCTCTTGTTATCCCAGCATCTTAGAATATGTGAAGCAAGGACATTGTCCTGGGGATATGGTGGCATGTCAAAGAAAGTAAAGACCCCTATCTCCTTGAGATTATTTATCATCTCCTCTGAGATGAGATCTCTAAATTCATCCAAGACACACCTCACTGCAGATAGACGACATCTACAGTTGAAAGTTCTTGCACTCATAATCCTATAAATTGAAGAAATAATAGCACCTTATCAATACCCATATGGAGCTATAATCAACATCAAAGGAATAACACAGCAATAATACAACAATAATATAATAATAACACAACAATAATAAAGGCATAACACAGAATAATACAGCAATAACACAGCAAAAACAACCCAATAGCACATCAAAACTGTGTTAGTGGTTTTATTGGTGTATTATTCATGTATTATTAATGTGTTACACACCAATAACACAACAATAACACACCAATAACACAACAACAGAAGGGAATCCCATGAACTAAGATACACAACAATTACACAGGCATAAAACATCAATAACAATGGAATGCCACAACAATAACACAGAAGTAACACATAAACAACAGACAAACCCATCAACATCACTACCAAGAGAATAATACAGGAATATCACAGGAATAACACACCAATAACACAAGAATAACACAGTAATCCCATGAACTAACTTAACACAACAATAACACAGGAGTAATACAGGAATAACACGTCAATAACACAGGAATTACACACCAATAACACAGTATTGATGAATTATTGGTGTGTTATCGCTATGTTATTGATGTGTCATTCTTGTGTTACTCGCGTATTACCGCAAAAAAAACACCTGTTCAATTTGTGATACTTCAGTGTTATTCTAGTAAAAAATTGTCTTATCATCACGATCATTAAGACCCATGTTATTGTAATATTATTGTCTTACTTGTGTGGTATTGTTGTGGTATTCATGTTTTACTGATGTTTATCTCTTAGGTTTTAGGTTTTAAGGTTACTTATGTTTTTACAAAATCACAATGGAGATTACTTGCAAGAGAAAAACCTAAATTCATTATAAAACGAAATGTACTATCATACCTTGCTTTAACCGAGAGGCTGGACACCATTATCGCCTCTCTTGAGTGCCGGAGAATGCCTAGGGTTTCGTTGAGGAAGGAAGTAGGGTATCGCAGTAAGGTTCGCCAAGAACAAGGAAGAAGAAACCGCTGATGATGGACTGAAACGACGAATGCTTGCATTTATTGAACAGTAAATGTTGTTACAAAGAAATACATAACATTTTTTTTTTAATGTGTGACCCAGGCCAATTAGGGCCGGGTCACGTGATTTAAACCTTTTTTTTCGTCACGCGATTTAAACCTTTTTTTATCTGTCGCCACGAGGCAACGCACCACGTGGCGCTTCCTGATTGGACTCTGCACGTAGCTCTACGTGTGGAGTCCTGATGTAATATTTCTTCTGGGGTCTCACTGCTGAATAAAGTGAAAGAGACGGGATCTCTTCGAGGTGGGAGAGCTGCGGCCCGTGGGTTTAAGGAACATGGAGGGGAAGGTGGACGACTTCGGGCTAAGGACTGTTGCCGATAGGAGGGACGACGAGGGGTGCCGTGTCAATGTCACGTGAGGGACAAAGGATGAAAGCGAGGGGTGCGGTGTCACGTGAGGGCCGAAGGGGAGGCTGGCGGCACAGGCAAAATTATTCACGGGATTTGCAAATAACCACTGAATAATCATCGAATAACCAATAATAATTTCGTGAATAATATTAAAATGAAACAGCAGGGTTTATTTCCAGGTTATTAGGAATTTATTGAAGCGTTATTTGAGCAATAATCTCCCAATAACCTCACAATACCCCGAATAACAGATAAAAAATATAAAAGTGAAACTGCGAAGGTTACTTGAGCGTTATTAGGAGGTTATTTGCTGGTTATTCGGAAAAATACTGCAATAAGCTGCTAATAACCTCTCGATAATCCTGAAATACATGATCGCGGAGGTTATTTGCTGGTTATTCGGTGGTTATTTGCGGATTCCGTATGCAGCTCTGCGTACGTTGTCTGTATGGAATAATTTTCTCGCTCGAAGGGGGGCTGCGAGGGTTTTGGTGTGAGGTGAGGGAGTCGGCTAAGAGGAATAGGCGCGTGAGGCGTATGCTGAGCCGTAGCCCCACTCGCATGAACGCAATATTTTCTCAGTGAGGTGAGGGAGTCGAGAAGTTATAGGTGGGAGGGGAAAAATTATTTATTTGCCTCTGCCTTTGATTTTCTATTAAAAATGGACACATATTATTGTGCTCCTATATTTTTAAAAAACAACAAAAAGTATATATTTTAAAGGAACTCATATTTCCACATGACTAATTTTAATTAGACACCGGATGCAATTTTGGGTCGAGTCCAGACACAAATTTCTCATGAGAGAGGGATTTTAACTTTTTTTCTAATTTTTTTAAATTTTTTATTTAATTATCTTTTACCAACTCATGCACGAAATTCTAATAATAGAGGTGTTCTCCCTACGTAAATTTGGCATTCTAGACCCGCTCACAGAGTCTGTTTTACAATCAGATGCCACTTAAGCAACTTCAACGACGAACGAACTGATCTAAGCCCGATTCACATACGAAGTGATTTGTGTTGACCTATAAAGTCACGAGAATATATATATTAAAAAGTACATTCCCTTGCACAAAAAATATGTGTCTGACGTGAAAGTCAACCAAAAAATGATTCCAACAAAATTATGTAGAACAATTTGCAGTTATTATAAGTGATGGAGCATCATTATAAATGTTGAAACCTGATGAGATTGTGATCCTTCTAAAAGTATTGATTTTGTCGCATGTTATATCAGTGGCTTCCAAACTATTTTAGTAGAATTGTCTAAGAATTTTATTTTTATTATTATTATTATTATTTTTTTTTTTTTTGGTGGTGTTAAGTTGTGATGTGTTGAGTTATTATTGCTAAACTTTTTCTCTCTGCTTGTATTGTTGAACTTTGTTGGTATATATTTAGTTATACTTTTTAGCGTCAATTTTTTGAATATTAGAGTATGTAATGCAGATTGAATGATATTTTAGCTTGAGTAACATATAAGTGTTAATTAGAAGATTTATTTTGCCTTTGTGGTTATTGATAAATTCTGAAGCAAATTTTCCTTATATCAAAGCTTATTTTGTTCAATTACAAGTTTTCAGCTATTATCAATAAAAATAAACTAGATTAGTCAATCTTTCATGATTGTACCTCACAATGAACTTCATAAATAAATAATTATAACATTAAGTGACAAAAATTCACATAAATATCAGGATGAAACCCAAGATAATTTTACTAAAAAGAACAAAAGCACATACACAACTCCTATCGATATTTGTTGGGTGTAAAGTTACAAAATAAAAAGAGCCCACCACATTTCATCAGGCAGGGATATAATCTTACAAACTCGAACGACAAATATCATGGAGCTTTCACATGGATATAATCTTCCTTGGGATCTTTATCAGGTTCAAAAGGCACTTGGGTAGGAGCTTGCTCTTTATCTCTCTTTTTTTTTAAAGAATGAGCTGGGGCGTGAGGTCCCTAACCCATCATATGAGCTCAACTCCCGTCAGATATGGGGGCAACCTGATGTGCAAATAATTCGAGTACTACCTGGTTTAAGGCGACATTGCGTCACCAGATGATTCAAACCCGTGACCTGAGGGGACTTACGATCTTTAAAGAGGCTGCTCTACCAACAGACCACATCTATTTCCACGTCCCACCATAAAAAAATCACAAACTTGTTCATTAATAATAAACTAACATTGAAAAACAATATAACATAAGTCATGTATAACTTACCAGATCCAATACATTCATACGCCCATATCGGTGACTTCAATTGCTGCAGATTCTTCGAGAAGCATGGAAATCAAATGTTATAATAAATGTGCAATAGATGAGAAGAGATATATGGAAGAATCTATAAATGTCAAACAAAGAAGATTAAAAATTTTGTAAAGCTTGTTCCCAATTCCAAAACCATAGCATTACCGTCTAATATTTTGAACTACATAGACATAACAACCAACTATATGATCAAATTCATCTAAAAAATTCCATTTTAATCAGTATCAACCAAATAGTTCTTTCACGTTGTGTCCACGTAAAGCAATATGACAAAAAATAGCTTTGTTTTACCAAAAATGCAACCCAAGTTGCTATTAATCCTAAACTTCAAAAAGTTACAGAAAAGCAAAATTAATATAAGTTTGAAATTCATAAAGCTTTTAACCCATAGTAATGCATCTCAAACAACAAGAATTGGATCATTAAAATCTTTAGTTTCTCTACCATCCACATCTCCTTTAATTGGCAAATTGGGCCGTCTGCAACTTCACAAAGCATTGGTTAGTTGAGATGAACTGGACGTGTAGTCAGCATTTGGCATGATCGCACGAGGATGTATTAGAGGATTCTTGCAGGAGCTTCTGTGTTGGCCCTATTGATCACATGGCTGCACCTATAAACTTTCTTGCCCTTATTATTGCCACCTTCTAAGAAACTTTGCAATCTTCTTTTCTTGGTCTATCCTTAGGTCTGGAAGTATTCGGCGGACCCATTTGTACTTTATCATAAACTACCCACAAATTAAATGGTAGAATTCAAATAGCACATTCATATACCATTTTTTACCTGCAAAATAAAGAATAAAATTAATTTAAAAAGTAAGCATTCGTAATAAAAATTTAGATATATTAGAAACATTAAACGACTAACATAGCTATATAGAACTGATGTGATGGGTGCTATTTACTACTAGTAAATGCAACTGTGTTAATGTACGTTAGTCCTGTCATTTGCAAAATTCTAAATGTGCACTCACTCACTCCAGTGTTCACCTTGTGTCGATCAAGACGACCCTCAACTTCAGCCTTGGTTATTGTTGATAATCTAATTAGAAACATATTTTTTATGGCGGTTATATCTCTAATATAGTCTTCCACTTAAGAAGTGAGCTCACCTCGCCAATTAAAACAAATGATTTTTCTTTTAGTCTCCTGGTCCATAATCATGCGTCCAAGAACATCAACCAAACACAAAACATGCTTGCTCCTAACTTTGCCGATCAAGGAGTTAAAAGCTCTGACAGATTGTTTCTGTTGTAATCACTTTTTCTATCAACGGAGAATTGGCTTTTAGACTATTTAAATGGCAACGAAAGCAGGTATGAATGAACTTATTGACTCACATTAAATATCTCTTCAAATTTCTTGTTGAACTAAAATGACATATAAACACTGGCAAAACACCCCACTGATGCTTGGACCTTTAGCCCATCTTGACAATGAAAGGATTTCTTCATGTTTCCATAGGTGGTGCAAGCATACTCTATTCTCTACAGTTGACAAGACAATCCTAATTATCTCACTTAGCCCTTTCTCTATATCTGAAATGAAAGCTAGTGGGTCTCCTCACCAAGTGATTCAAATAAATTTTGTAAAAGCCATTGCCAGCTATTCTTCAATTCGGTCTCGACTATATCAAAAGCCAATGTGAATAAACCATTGTTACCATCAAAACGCATTCATAACTAGATTTCAAATGAAGGCATCAATGCTTATCTGTGGTATTGTTAGATTAATTATGGGACTACAATGTAATTAATAAATGTGTTGGGTCATTATTTAATAAGTCAAAATTATTGTGGTCTAATTAATAATAAAGTTTATGACTTTAGGCACATTTGTCATGAAATTATAAGTGTGGATACTATAAGAAGCAAATTCCAATTTAATGAGGGCGAATTGGAATTAAGAATCCTTCGTAACTACGCAGGTTAGTTATGATAAATAGAGGAGTAATGGTCTCGATCCGTATACTTTTAAAACTCTCTTCGTTCCCATCAACGAGAGAAGCTAAGGAAAACTCCGAAAAATCTGCAGATTGGAAGATCATTGCTTGCAATCGATCAAATGGATTCGAGTACGCTTCCGCTATTGTATCGATTCAGATTTTCTCATTAATTTAAATTGAACGTGAACGAAAGATTCTCGTGGCAATTTCCTAAGAGATTTTGATTCGATCAAAATCTATTTGGAAAAACTAAAGAAAATTTCTAACATGGTCTACATTTGGCTAGAAATTTATTAACACTTTACAGCTAATATAAAATCATTGAAATAAGCTATGCGTATCATACAAATATGTGATGTGTGATCCCAGGTTTCTGGAAATAAGCTCTGCTGCAAGAGAGGGTACCACCTATTATTATCCTTCACCAATCCAAATATGTCTCTAGCTCACTCCAGTGAATGCGATAACATCATGTAAGATGGGGAAACCAGTATGTTGTCTCTAAACCATACTTAATATGTCTAACGTGGGATAGCTAGATTTTTTTTTTTACCACATCTCATATATCATAAGCAACTCACACAGATGTGGGTTGTCTATTTCTACACCTAGGCATGTATGAATTCCATTTAACTTTCAAACTTCAAAAGTATGGTCATCCTTGCATAGTGATAGCCCAATTCTCCATTGACATCCTTGATAGAACCATGTGCCTATAACCCAAGTTTTATCATTATCTCTTGCTTTTAAGTATGAAAATTTTTGCGATTGCATGTGTATGAAAGGAATGCTTGAAACTCTCATAATCAGTGAAACATGAGTCAAATAGTAATTCATGATCTCCAGCTTGAGTAGCTATAAACCTAAGACAATAGACTCACTGTTCAAAATTGACAATGGCCACTGCCAATAGCTGAAGTGGCACTCTGCAATTTCATTGCTACCATCAACTAGTCTCATGTGTGAATACATTCTCTTTTCATTGGCATCTTTAGTAATAATAACGGTCTCTAGTTCTCAACCCTTACATTTTTCTTTTCAATCTTATAACCATCTCATTCAACTCTGTATTAGATGCAATAAGCTTGTACTATTTTGTCGACGTCCCATTAACACGAAAGTGTAGCTCAAACTCATGTCCTATTAACCAAGGACAAATTAATTCAACATCCTCCCTAAGCATTTAAAGATATATTTACCTTGTTCAACCTTTGTTGTCTTATTATGTTTGTCGCCCACATATTTTCTTCTGTTTAGATTCTTCATTGCAACCCAAACACCTCCAAATTAACATCAAATTCTGTTTTCACCCCCATCACAACATTTGTTGTTGACTGTTTACAAAGCCACTGCAAGAATAATAACAAAAAGTTGTTCTTTAGTCTAAAAGATTATTGCAACATAACTCAATGTTATGCTACATGTGACGAGTACACTTAAAATGAAGAATTGATGTAACAACCTCAGATGTGTAATGAAAAAAACTTGGTAATCTATTGCAGTAGTAGAGTGTATGAGATTGGGATTCCCATTCATTAGAGCTCATTTTTAGATGATTAATACCTATGGATTACATTTAAATATACATAATGAAAATACAACAAAAGAAGCTCCAAATTAATTTCAATATACATACGAGATAGCATGAGATTATCAATTAATTACAAACCACTGTGGAGCACAAACTTTACTAAAACTAAACTCCGATAGCAATGCTAGACAACACAGATGTTATAACATGTAATTAGAAATTAGGTGGCGATAAGGTCAATGATAAGACGTATTATTTCCAGTCCTAGGGCAATTATGCAATGAACATTAAAAATTAACATTTCAGAGCATTCTATAATGATACTCGAAGAACAATATGCATCCAAAGTACCTAATAAATCTTTCATCGTGTATCACGTTTTTAACCTTTTAGGGTGCCATTAAGAAACATAGCACACAATTCAAAGAAAATAGCTTGAATAAAAAGGAAAATAGAGTAAAGTTTAATCAAAACACAAAGAAGAAACACCTTCAATAAACTTGTACGCTTTAGTTGACACAATAAGAATGGGTGGTGCTGGAAAATAACCCTCATCGTACACAGTAAGAAAATAAATGCAAAAGTGGTGGCACTGTTGAATGCCATAGACTGCACATAAAACACTAAACTAAATACCCAGGGATCATTATAATCAAAAGGACATGCTATCTAAACTGCAATGCAAGAAAAAATTCCACCTTGCCAAAATTAATTCCTATTTTACAGAAAAATTTCACAAATCCTTCCTTCTCAGTTGCTTAAATTCAAGCACCGATATTCCCGATATCCGACGAAGTAGAATGGATTGGAATTGAGAAACATAGGGAAGGAGAAAGATGTGACGAGAATGGAAAAGCAGACAACAAAACACTAAATCGATAACTCGACATGCCAAGGTTACACTGTCCATGTAAGAAGGCATCGAAGAGAAATATCTCTTAGGGTTGCGATGACAGTGCTCTGTGAGAAGACGATTTTATCGTGTCCTGGAAGAGGAGGGATGTGCTAAAGCGCCGGCGGAAGGGGGATCTGCGAGATCATGAGGGTTTTGTGTGGGTGGGAAGGGGTTTTCGTGAGCTTAAACAGGAACGACGTGCAGCGTGTATTCTGCATTGCCATGATATTAAAATTTTTGGTAGGCAATGTTTGCCGTGGCATGTATGTAAATCCCCCAAAAAAAAATCTTATATAATTCGTGTTAAAAATAATAAAAAGAAAAAAAATTAAAACTACATGTCCGTCAATTTAAAAAAATTATAGTCAGATTAAGTCTAAGTGAGACGTACATAACGATATCAAAGGTTTATATTGTAACGAAATTAAATCCGATTTAATTTAAATCTTGACCACTAAAAAAATGGGAACTTTAAAATCTGGTATTTAGTAAAATCAGATTCTTTTAATTTCTTCACAAATTTGACTTATACTTCGATTTACTAAAAACTGGTGTTGCCTCTTGTTGGCAAGATCCAATATATTTGTATTAAAAAAAATTATTAAAGCTTTTAAAGCCATTATCATAGACCTAAAGCATTTGAAGTATAACTAAAACCTTTAACACTTTAATTGAAGAGCTAAACAACATAGGCAGCAATGGGGCGTATTTATCTCTTATTTATAGGAAATTATGGAAGAATTGGGGTGTGTGTTGAGTTGTAAGTTGTAAGCCTAATTTGGGTGATTATTTATTTCTCCCCACCCATTGATAATGAAATTACTTTTCTCCGTTGATTTAGACAGATTTGTGTCGAACCTTGTAAATCACTCTGTTTAGTTGTATGCTTGTTGCATGAATTTATTTATTTTTATTGTGTTGCACAGTTATTAGTATCAAAGCCCGATCTTAGCGATGGATGACTGTGATTCTGACGATTTTGTGGACACATGACAAAGTGATAAAAGTAAGTTAGGCTATGAGATTTGAAGGAGCCATAGATAAAAGCAAGTTGTCACGTACTTCAATATCCACCATGATTGTAGAAAGACGTTAATTCATTATGTGGTTATGCATCCCGTCAAGATATATGTGATAAAATTTATCGGCAAAGATAATTTTGACATATAATGATGTGAGGTGATAGATATGTTGTGCTCTTTGAATTTGAAAGAAGTTTTTGATAGCGATGAACGTCTTGGAGAGATGTCATAAAATGATTAGTTTAAGATAAACTGAAGTGTTTGTGTTTTGAACCAATATTGCTAATCTCTAGAGATCAAATATGAGGTGATGAAGGAGATTTTTGTAGGAAATTATGGAAAACCTTGAAGAACAAATATCACATGAAGAGCATGGAGAATCACCTCCATATGAAGTGTTGACTCTACATATTTTAGATAAAATGTGGGGTACTATTGATGAACATTTGAATTATCTCGTAAGGCTTTCGATAGATCTACTAAATTTGGATGAGGAGGTTAGATGAAAACAAGAGACTTTTTCAATTGAATTCACTCTCAGATGAGTACAAAATCTTAATGATGACATTTCAAAAAGAACATGGTGTTGAATTATGGTGACGTGATTACAATCTTGTTGAACCATGAGTTCCATGAAAGCGACAAAGAGTTTGCAAAAATGGAGCTGATTGTGGCACTTACACCCCAACATGGCAGATTTGAGAAGAAGAAGAAGAAGCGGGCAAAGAAGGGTGACAGCGATGATACTTCTCAAAGGTGGGACAAGTCTCGTGGGCGCAGTCTCGGAAAAAAATAATATGATTTCATTTTACATGTCAAAAGAAAGAATGTCAGAAGTTGAAGAAGAAAAGAAAAAGAGTTTCCTCTGAGGTAAAAGCCAATCTTATTGTGGAGAGGAGTGAGGAGGACGATTCAAATGTATCATTATCTATAGTTTCTCACAGTTTGTATACAGATGATTCGAGATGGATTCTAGATATAATGATTTCCTATCACATTTGTCCTAATTATGAGTGGTTTTATACATACAAGAAATTGAATAACAGCGTAGTGACTATGAGCAACGATTGGTGTAGATAATGTCTTTATTAGGATGCATGATGATACTATGAGTGAAATGAATAATGTTAGACATGTTTGAGATATCAATAAAAATTTATTGTCAATTGGCACCTTAGAGATCAAGGGTTACAAGATAGTTATTGATACAGGATTCTGAGGATATGTCGTGAATAACTGATTCTTATGAAAGGAGTTCGTCTTCACAATTTTTAGTATCTTTAGAATAGTACAATGACTAAAAGACTACTGCTGCTCATGATTTTTCTTATGTCATTATATTGTGGCATATGTGGCTAGCTTATGCTGAAGAAGCTTCACTTTAGGCTTTGATGAAGTAAAAAATTGATTAAATGAGCGAGCACCAAAAACTTGATTTTTGCAGACATTAAGTTTTTGGCTAGAAGATCATGTATCATTTGGTACAAACATCCCTAATACAAAGGGTATTCGGAGTATTGTCACATATATGTTTAGTACCTGATGATGATGACATCATTTGGCAAACAAAGATATTTTGTATCTTTTAAGGGTGATTACTCTAGATATATTTGGTTGTACACTATGAAACATAAGAGCAAAGCACTAGAGATATTCATTAATTGGAAGAAGTTGATTGAAACTCAAACTGATAAAAAGATTTAGTGCATCTGATCAGATAATTGGGGCAAATATGAATCAAATGCATTCTTCCAAGAGTGTCAACGAGTTAGGATAGAGTATCACTTCACTATTCTAGAGACACCATAGCAGAACAAGATGACAGGGTTGATGAACTGAGCTTTGGTAGAGAAAACTTGACGTCTATTATATAATGTCTAGTTGGATAGATTATATTGGATTGAATATAATATATTTGCCACTTTGTTAACCATCTTGATTCTGTAGTTATTAGAAAGAAGAACCCAAAAACAATGTTGTTGGGACATCATCCTAGAGATTATAAGCAAAAGAGATTGTTTGGGTGTTCATCTTAATATCAAATGCAGAATGATAAAATGGAACCACTAAAAGGTGATCTTCAATGGCTTCATACATGAAGTCAAGAGATTAAAACTTTATGATCAGGCGGAGAAGAAGATTATAATTAGAAAAAATGTTACATTGGATGAGTCTAGCTTGTTGAAGTCTCTGGACAAAAGGAGGTGGAGAGTTATATTGGGACCATAAATATGAAACAAAAGTTTAAGATTGATGCAAGTCCGGTTGTTCCACAAAATTTGTTCACTCATACTCAAGAACCTAATTTAGTTGTTTCTCGGGAGGTAACTATTAATGATTCTCAAGATGAAGTAAAATAAGATGTTAAGAATATGACCTCTGCTTAAGAATCTTTTGATAGAAACATGACCAGGCACCAAAATATCCCAAAACAAATTTGGTTGAGGGATCATATTATATTGACACTTTCAGAATTAAAGTTGAAATGTATTTTCACTAAAAAAAGCGGTGGAGAGCTCAAACGTTGATCTTTTGAGAGGGGAAATGGATGAAGAGATGGAGTCTCTTAAGAAATATCCTATCTGAAGACTAGTAAAGTATTCTCTAGAAAAAAAGACCATTGTGTGCAAATGGGTGTATGCAAAGAAGGAAGGTTCTCATGGAGTTAATGTGTGGTACAAGACAAGGTTAGTAGCAAAAGACTTTACATAATGATTATGGATTAACTATGATGAGGTATTCTCCCCAGTGGTCAAGCATCTCTCAATCCATTTTCCGTTAGTTGTTATGCCATAATATGATTTAATTTGGGAGCAATTTTGGAGAGAAGATTATGTATCTATTTGGAAAATCACAATAGGTTACAGTTGCCTCGATATAAAGCCATAAAAGACTTGATATGCAGATAAGACAAGTCCTTATATGAGTTGAAGTAGTCACCGCAATAGTTGTATATGAAGTTTAATTAATTTATGATGGAACAAGGGTACTTGAAGGGCTTATACGTTCAGTGTAAAAATTTTAAATGGATGGCTAATGAGGAGTTCATCTACTTGCTTCTATGTGTTGGCAAAATGTTGATTATATTTGCTAGTCAGAATGAGATTGGTGAGATGAAAAAGCAATTATCCAAATGTTTTGAGATGAAGGAGTTGGTTGAAGCTTTCAGAATTCTTGATATGAAAATTCTCAGAGATAAGGTAGCTGAAAGGTTTTGCTCTCATAAGGAGCATATGTTTGAAAAGTGTAGAAGAAGTTTGATATTGATGACTTAACTAAGGTGGTGAGTTTAGCCATTGTATCTCACTAATAAATAAGTTCAAATTAGTGTCCAAATAATGATTAGGAGAGAAAATACATGCGATTGGTTCCTTACACGAGTGTAGTGGGTAGTCTGATGTATATCATGGTTTGTATAAATCCATATATTGCACAAGCGGTTAGTATTGTAAACAAGTTCATGCATGATCCATGAAAGAATCATTTGCAGCCTGCGAAGAGTATTCTGAGAGATATTTGAAGGATATTACTAATGTTAGCTTGATGTTTGAAAGACATTCATCTATTTTTGTGTACGCTATATTGATTGAGACTATCAATGTGATATGGATAGACAAATGTCTATGACAAACTATTTATTTATATTGATAGGAGGTCCAATAAATTGAAGACAATTTGTTTTATCTATTCTTATTTTATCTAATATAGAGTATGAGTACATGATAGTCATGTAAGCGATGCAGGAAGCGATATGGATATAAGAACTATTGGATGACTTGAGAGTTGATTAGAAGTCATTGACATTGTTATGTGATAATTATGATGTAATATTCTTGGTCAAAAATTCAATTCATCATGCATGTACTAAACATATTGATGTGAGGTACCACTTTATTTGAGATTTGATTGTCAATGATAATATTCTGTTGAAGATGGACATGAAAAAAATCTAACGAGTATGCTTACAAAGGTACTTCTAGTCCATAAAATCACATACTATAAAATTTTGGTGAACATCCAAGCTTATGATTGATTTCCCATTTAGACATTGTGAAGAACAATGTGAGGCTCAATCCCTGTAGGAGAGAGTATGTTGACAACCATCTTAGTGCAGTCGTTATGGTGTTGGAGCTCATTTTGGTTATCTTCCACTTACCTGAAAGTGAGAAAATGAGGTGGTGATTATTATGGAAAATATTAAATTTAATAGTTGTAAATTAGAAAGTGTGTATATTTAGAAGATTAATATTATGTAACCTAATTTGAGGAGATCCAATTAAATAATATTTTATAAATCATGAAATCTAACTAGAGGAGATCTAATTACATGATATTTCCATATTTGAAATATTCATAATTTCTCTGTCCTAATTCTCTTTTATTTATAGGAGGGATTATGCATGATTTGCGGTATTTGCTGAGTTGCAACACTAGTTTGGCTGATTTTCCTCCCTTCACCTATTGACAGTAGAATAAGCTCTTCCCATGAATGTGGGCTGATTTATTTATTTTTTTTATTCTGTATATTATTATTTATTTTCATTTTTTTTATTTATAATTTGTATCATTTTAAATATTATCGTATACTTTTATTTTATTTATTTATTTTATTATTATTATTATTATTATTATTATTATTATTATTATTATTATTATTTTGATTAATTTATTTTTATATATATATTTTTTTATATTACAAACATGACATGCGCTTGCTATGATGGTAAGCTCATAACTAAATAAAAAATATAAATAATTTAGAAATAGATAAAAATAGAATTAGAAAATTACTCATAGATAGTTGAGTATGATTGATATTAATTGATTATTTTCTCCTAAAAATGTGTTTACATAGAATGAATATCATTTATATAATTGACACATAACATACATGCTCTTCATGTCCCATGTTAGAAAAAAATGCTTCTCACTTAGGAATCATATAAGAAAAAAATAATTGCATTAGATAAAGGCATTGTATACTATTTATGCTTGGGATGCCTAACTTTAGTGGTTAAGTTGAAAGTCTCAACTTTTAAATAAGAAAAAAATACTAATTTTATATTATATGATGATTTAATCTAATAATTTTAAAATGATTTGGTGAAATTATTTTGTAGAAAGTCTTATGAAGGGTTGTAGATCTTGAAAAGTATAGCTTTTGTTAATCATTGGTGGGGTTAAAAGCTGTAAAATTTAAGCTTTTTATTATAACTACTTTGACGGTTGATTCTCAACTTAATTTCAGTGTCTAAGATTCATATTTTCTAATTGCTACATTGTAGGTCCTTATTTCTAGCTCTTCTAAAATTTTATGCCAATGAAATATAAGCCAGAAATGTTTAATACAACAAAAAACTAAAAGAATAAAATTTTAATTCTAAGGGATGTTTGGTATCAATTTCTATTTTTTGTTTATTGCATTTGAAAATAAAAGATAGAAAATGAAGAACAAAAAAAAATATTGTTTGTTTATTTGTTTTTTATTTTTTTAATTTTCTTTTCAACGCACATGAGGCGTGTTTTCAAAATAACAACAATACAGATATTATGCTTTCGCTATTTTTAAAACATATTTTTAGAGCTATACCCTAAAACACAGCTGCTTGAAAAACATGTTTTTGGAGCTATACCCTGAAACCTAGCCGCTCTATTTTTGATTTTCTCCTACGGCTTCATCCTATTCTCCCTCCGGCCAGTCCTTCATCTTCTGCTCTGACTGCTCATCATTTTTTCCTTTAGCCATCGAACTTTGATCGTAGCTCCTTCGAATAGAGCCGCTCCTTTGAGGAGGATATATTGTTGAGATCTAAAATTATTTGATTGAATATTTGCACCATTGCTAATCCACAAAAGAAGAAAAACTACAATATCTCAACAATAAAACTCTTAGCTTTAACAATTATTTTGTATGTTGAAAGCAATAATTGTCTTTGATTCTAGTCTGTTTTGATTTTCTAAGTTGAATTTATTTGATAGCCACTTACATAGCACATAATTCCTATGTTTGAATTTATTTCATGGCCAATTATGCTTAACAAAATTTTTAAAAGTATAATTTTTTTTAAAAAAAAAGAAAATATCCAAACATGTTAAATAGTTTTTATTTTTTAGAATATATAAATGATAACTGTACCGAATGCATTTTCTAAAAATAGAAAAAATTATTTCACTTAAAATATATAAATCATAAAAGTACCCAACGCACTTTCTAAGTGCTTGTTTTATGTAAAACAATTACCATATATATAGTAAATTCTCTCACCTAAATTACATGAGAAAAAATCTCTAAAAATCAAGAAATTAATCTCTATTTTTTTTTGGTACTACAATCTATTACAATATATGAGTCTATCTTTCAACATGATATTATTTTTGTCATATTTGATAAAAAATAAAAATTATAAAATCTATTGTTTAATTTACTCACGATAAGGGCCCGTTTGGGAAAGTTTATTTTGTGCAGCGGCGTTTTGAAAACACACATGTCCTGTTTGGATAAATTGTGTTTTGGCAATTTATTCGTTTTTAAAACGTTGCTAACAACATTTTCACACCGCATCTACCTAGATGCAGTTGGAGTTTTCTGGCTGCGATATGACTTTTTCAAAAAAATAAAAATTTATAATAGCCACCGCATCTAGCTTATCAGCAGAATATTTTTAAGTTGCTTATCAACAGATTATTTTTAATCAGCTTATCAGTAGATTATTCAATAAGCTGCAGCTGCCCCGAATAGATGTGTACTGAGTTATTGGATGACATCATTGAGAAGATGAACTTAATTAAGGTTAGATTTAGAGCAGCCTAAGATTAAATTATTATTTAATATTTACAAGATGCTCAATTATTATTTTTTTATAATATCTTAAACGCGTTCCGAAAACTTTAATTTTCATTATTATTTTTTAACTTATTAAGTGTTGAAAAAAGAGTATAAGACAGAAGGATAAAGAAAGAGTGAGTATGTGTTTGAAAAATCTACACATTAAGGTTGTAGGTAAAGCCAATTGGTCTTTTGACTTTAGTATGTTATCGTAATCCTATTTTAAATTTTAATTTTGGCACAGTTATTTCATTTTTCTATTATTTTATTTAGTAAGATTTTAAATCATTTATCATTGGTATTTGCATTCAATTTTTTAGGTTTATTGTCGAATTTACGTCTGATTTACGTCTGATTTTTTTAATGGATAAATCAGGGGTCGGTAATGTTAATTTCGTTAATTTCGCGTCTTTACGTCAGAATATTCTGATGCGAATAATTTGTATCGTAATAGTCTCAGATTTGTTTAGCCTACACATGCGTCGAGTTTTGCATTTGAGAACATGAGACGACAAATATTATCGTCGGATGACCATCAAATGTCTGACAGATAATATCGATAAATAGCGGAATCTTATTGTCATTTTAGCATCAGATTTTTTGACACAAAACGACATAAATCCGACACAAAACTGTAGTAGAAAAAAAAATTTAGAAGATCAATTACATTTTCATAACCTGCATATAATATATAATCAACATCACATGCCACATTGTATCTAGTCATATCACAGATTAAAGCTCTAAAAAACATCATTAATAAAAACGAAGATACTTTCACAAATCGTTTCAAATAAGAATAATAAAATTAATCAAAAATTTTACAACAAATGTTCAAAATAAAGCTTACAAATAAAAGAAAATATAAAAATAAACTACTCAACATCTCCCTCCTCCTCCTCCTCCTCCTCCTCCTCCTATACGGATTTCATTGGCCGCTTGTCTCGGTGATATGTTAAAGTCTCCACCATGTGCGCTTTAAATTCCTCAACCTTATGTTCTTTTCTAGCATCTGCTCAGGCAACTGGCGGATCTCTTCCTTCATTGCAGCCACGTACCTGGCAAGAGTCCCCTTATCTGGCTGTAAGGAGCTCAGGGGACGCGGTATGGGATCACTGGAGAGCTTGGTCTTAAAGGCTATGCCCTTCGCTCCAAGGCCATAAAGCCTCCCCATCTACTTCCTCACCACCAGGGTCCAAAGCTCGTACTCAGAATGCGTAACTGTAGACTGACTACCACTGCTGCTGGCGAAATTCTGGGCCTGAGTCGTCAAGTGCCTCTCTTAGAACTGCTTGAACTCCTCCTCCATAATTAAAACTAGCATTTAATTAAAAATTTCAACAGTTAGGGTCAAAATAAACTTTTAATTTAAGGTTTTTAACTTACAACAATACGCTGAGAATGCTTTGAGACCTGCAGAGCAGTCCCCGAGTGAAGATGAGTTTGGACATGCAACTTCACAACAAAGGGAGCACAATTCAATTATTTGGCATGTGTAGCGTACAAAATAGATTAGCGCTACAAAATTACTTCAAACATTGAATTGAATTTTTTAATATTTAAGAGAATCTTACCAGCCTCCTGTAGTACTATGTATGAATCATTGATCTGCCAATATGGAGAGCAGCTTCCCTGATACCTTCATCGCTTGGTTCACCTGATTCGTCTGCCTCTTCCTCTTATAATTAAGAGAGGCCCAGGTTGTAGTCATTGACCCTGGAGCCCTTCATCGATCTAGCCGCTAGCCCCTCCGACAGACTGTGGTGAACATGTCTTCAGGGCAATGTCTGCCTCGAATCTTGAAGATTCGACAGCTCTCATGGCGGTGCTCTAGGATCCCGGTTAAGGACCTCTGCAATGTAAAAATAATTCATGTGTTAGTATAAAAAATTAAATCAAAATTATAAATTTAATTCAAATTATATGATCATATCCTGAACTATCTAAACCACAAGTCCCGAGTGGCTACATGGATCCAGGATCTACCTCCATGAGAGATAGGGCTGATCGTACGAGCTCCTGATAATCTGTGTGATGCTGATGACATACATCTTGTGAGGAATGAATCTACTTAAGAAAAAAATTAGTTAAAAAAACATATAACATGAAGAATAAACACAATACAATGCTAAAAAATAAATGACGAGCCCCCCTTTTGACGGTAAATGTACCCTCGGAGGGGAGGGGAAGAGAATCGACGTGCCAGACTTAGGAGGTGTTGAAGTAGGTGGGGCTAGGTGGTAGGGCACTAGGTGTGCCAGCAATGGTAGTAATCACATTAGATAGCAGAGTTGGTGTGAAGCAGCATGTGTCATAGAGGATGGGGTAGTAGTGGGTGCGGAAGCAGGTGTCATAAGAGGGGTGAAAACAACGAGTCCAGTAGCAGGTGTCACAGGAGGGGTAGCGACAGCGGGTGCATGAGCAGGTATCAAAAGAGGGGTGGCAGCAGTGGGTGCGGGAGCAAGTTCCACAGGAGGTGTGTTAGTGGTGGAAGCAATGACAGAAGTAGGCGACCTCCTCTTTCTGCTATAGTAGATAGTCTCTTGTGTCACAGAACACGAGGTCTCTGAGTTGACTGACCACTTGCACCACTTGTAGGCATCTACAAACAAAGGAAAGACATTAATAAGATTAGTATTAACATAAAAAATAATCATAACCAGAAGGAAATAGTGCAGTAAAGGTAAGATACAAGTAGCAACTATGTCTAAAAACAAAAAAAAACGAGAGTAAAAAGCTATGCCTTAATACAACAAAAGTAAAACACAAAAAGTAGAAATAGAAACCACTAATCTAAAATTACATACCTTTGTTATTAAGTTTCATCAGAGGAACTCATTGTCGAAGATGTATCTAAAATCTCTTCTTCACTCTCATTATCACCCTCATATACGATGAGCAACATTTTCAAAAATCCTCGTGGTATTCTCTAGCACAAGCATTTCATTGTTCGTGCCACCCTGCATACGAAAATCTGACATACATTCCTCATGGTGACTTGGTTCTTTAGTACAATGCAGCTCAATATTTTTCTTGGTTTATTCTTCATTATCGTAGGACAATTAATTTTATCCCTTACTCTACCTGGGTATTGAAGGTAATAAATCTGTGAAGCTTGGCGTGTTAGAACAAATAGATCAAACATTGCATATTGTCGTTCAATTTGACTTAAGTGATATCATAAGGCATGAGTGTCCGGGCTCCTCGATTCGGAACATGATCAAACCACTGACAGCTGAACAAGTTAACAATGTAGTTGACATTAACTAGATTTTGCAATTAAATGACTTAGTCAAGTACACTGTAATAGCTAATCTCGCTCTCTGTGTGTCTTTTCTTTAACACTGACACCATAGTTATATGACTTCTTCTCTTCACACCAGAAACTCGTATAAAATCTATAACAATTTACGTCAAATAGCCATGTAAATATGAAAGTTAAGGTATGAGATGTAAGTATATAGAATTGTGTGAAATGCATCTAAATTTCCAAAAAAACAGCTTAGTGTTGAAAGAAAGCATAAAAGCTAGCCCAAGTGTCATAAGAGGAAAGATCAGATAACTCCCCACATGAAAATTATAATCCCATGGCAAAGCTAAGGTCGAACACAAGAATATGCGAATACCACAAATTCATCGGTCAAATGATCAGGAAATCCTTCCATTACCATAAAAGAGTGGAAGAAGATGTATACATCCAAGCATACCGCTCGAATGGTTGAGGGAGAAAGGGAAAAGTGCTCGGTTGTCACGAGAGGGAGTGAGAGAGTTGCGGGGGTGCGAAGAAGAAAATGAATCGAAAGGGCGTGGGATGACCATTTTAGTTCATTTGCATCGACTTTTCTGTCTCCTTTGGTCGAAATATTTTGGTGGTGTTAGGTAACTAGTTTGCGTCAGTTTTTTTGACGCAAATCCGGCTAATAAACTGCCCCAACATCACAACAGATTACGCCAGTCTCTAGAAAGCCATTTACGACAAATTATCCGTGGCAAATCCGAAGCAATTTCCGCTGCAAATAACGACGAATATTCTACTGTAAAATTGTTGGAATTCTGATGCAAATAGCTATGTCGAACAAATCTGACTCAAATTTTCCAACACAAGTTATAACTTCTCCTGTAGTATTTATGCAAACTTGGAACGATGAAAATGTTATGTATTTTTTACCACATAACTTTTGATATATGTTGGAGTTAATTATCTAGCCATATTAATTTTCATCATATATTTTATAATAGGTAACATTTTATGCATTTTGATAAGCATCTATACCCCCAACAAAAATTAAAATAATATAAAAGAAGCTTCAAAATAATGTAATAGGTTTCTTTATTATGTATTAAAAATTTAATTTTTTATTATATAATATATTTTATTATAAATAATTTAAATATTAATATATATTAAATTTGTTATAAATAAATTAGTTAATTACTTTTTTACATTAATGAAAATGTTAAATTTGTTAATTAATTAGAGGCCAATTACATTGTAGGCACCCAAAACATTGTTATTTACATGTCAAGCACCCTCTTTTATTCGTTTTTCAAATTCTCGCTCTAATATTTTTTGTTTTTATCAAATTCACAGTGGTTTGATCGTTTCACGAGTGAAAGCATCGGTTTCATAGTTAAAAACATCACCTAAGTGCTTGATATGTAGATAGCAATATTTTCTTTTGCTGTGTATGTATTTATCCAATACATTAATTAATATTTAATGAATATTACATTAATCCAAAAAATATAATTAAACCGATTAAATTAACTAACATATATGAAATTCATAAAATTTATTTCACATGAAAATATTCTCGTAACATCATGTTTACAAGAAAATACTCTCCTCTACGTTGGGGTGGAATGACGTCTGAGTCCTGTGTATATCCAGACAGTGGTCACAGTGGTCGATGTCGCAACTAAGATTCTTGAAATTCTTCTTCATTGATGTTGTAACTAATTTTGTAACGAGAACGTGTACCTATAAGCAATAGAACAACATTACAGGATGTCACAACAAGCTACGAATGAAACAACTGAAGACAATGATGTTGAAGAAGAATTTGAAGAACATCAGTTGCGATATTGACCACTGCTACCACCATCTTGATATACATCGAGCTCCGACATCAGTCACCTCGGTGTATAAGATTATATTTTTTTGTAAACATGATGTTACAAGAATATTTTCATGTGAAATAAATCTTATAACATTCTTATATAGTTAGTTAACTTATTTTGTTCAATTATACTTTTTTGGATAAATTTAATATTAATTAATGTATTAAATAATTAAAAATTTTAATATTTTCATTAATTTAAAAATAATTAACTGATAGATTTATAATAAACTTAATATATATTAATATTTAAATTATTTATTATAAACTATATTAGATAATAAAAAAAATAAAATTTTTAATATATAATGGGGGGCATTTCTTCAAAGAACACTTTTATAGAAACGCCCCCTTTGGGGCCTTTATGCTTCTTTTTATGCTTATTCTTATATATATATATATATATATATATATGGTGCGCGAGCTTTGGCTCATTGGTTGCGGCCATTGGCGCAAGTCCCTCGGGTTACGGGAGGATTTGAATAACACACATGACTGGAAGGAGGGTCCGCTCCTCGGTCAGTTCAACCTATAGGGGTTGATCGGCGGTCTCCGACTGTAGATCGATCTTTAATATATAACAGTTCAACCTATAGTGAGTTGATCGACAATCTCCGACTATAGATCGATCTTATATATATATATATATATATATATATATATATATATATATATATATATATATATATATATATATATATATATATATATATATACATATTCGATCGCTCCTTCCCCATAAACTATTACTAAAGGTGTTCCTTCTTATATATTGTTGAAGGGAATGACGAAATTTTTTTTCTTCTAAAATTAAAATTGAAATATTATTTTTAATATATTATTTAAATTCTGATAGCATATTAGAGAAATAGTTTATTATTTCTTCTAATACATATATACCATTGCCACCAATTTCTCTGTTTATAGTATGTTCAATAAGTATGAATTGTGATACACTGAGACATTCAATTAGTTTCCTGAAGAATACTTTATTATTTATGTGATGGATATAAATTTTACTAAAGAATATTGCAATAATTGGTGTACATGTCACTTTTATTATATAGCTCAATCCTGTGAATGTAAAAATATTAACGTTTTATTTATTATTAATTTGATAATAAAGAAAATTTATTTGTATTTATAAATACTAAAAATTTTCAAATAAACCTTAGATAATTAATTGGCTATTATACTTTTGACATGATGTGACTTAAATTAATATGAGGGCTTACAATAGGAATAGTCATGACATTCCTGTTCTTTAATTTTATAGATAATTTATTTTAGTGAGAGAATTTATCTCTTCTTTTAATATTAGCTGTTATATACATGAATCTTTTAAACAAATTTTTATAACATTCCGATGCATTTGCATTAACAAGCAATAAATATATAGAAAAGAAGAATAAAATTTATTGGTCTTAAAAATTTGTTGTGATCTTCATAATTTCTAGAGTTGTTTTGGATCTTAGACCCAATGAACACTTTCTACTTCTACAGCCGCCGACCACAGTCAACTACTGCTTGCTAGCATCCATTGACAACCATGGAACGCCCCCTACCCTTCGCTATTTGATTGAACTTGCAGAGTAATGGCGTACATTGCGGTGTAACAATGCACCACAAAAGATAGTGTAACAATAAATCTCAAAAATGGTGTAATGACGTACCTTGAATTGAGTGTTGCAACTTGCTCCCAATATGTGGCAATGAATAACAATGTATTGAAGATCTATCAGCAACTCCCGATGGCAACAATTTAATGACACTCCTCAAGTATGGTGTAAAGATGCATTTCAAATCCAGTGTAGCAACTACTCCCAATACGGGGTAATGAGTAATACCATATTGAATATCCGACGACAACTTCTGATGGCAATGACTTACAACTGCTATGGCCACGATACAATGATTTCCTTCGGACTCTTGAAGTTCTCTAATCGCAAATCCCTGATATGGCGTTTGTGGTCAACTATTGCTATTACATCTCGCCACTACAGATTATGCGACAAACTACAACCAACATAACTAACAACTCCAACCCCTTTAGCCTCAAGATGTTATTTCATCTCACCACTACAGCCTATATGACCAACTACGACCTACATAGTCCATAGCTCATGCTCCTCCCAACTCTGGTGTACGTGTTCTACAAACTTATTTCATTATAACTCACCACTAAGGCCTATGTGATGGTTCACAGCTCAAACAACTCCCATCTCTAGTTTCTACGACATATAAACATTATTACAGCTCAACACCTATGTGGCTTACAGCTCATGTAGCTCCTAACTTTGGTCTCTATAGCTTACGAAAGTTATTGCAGCCCCCTACTCTGACATTTGTGGCTAATAAATATTATCACAGCCACCACTACGATCTATGTAGTCTAAAACTCATGTAGCTTTGAACTCTGAATTTTCTGTTGTACAAAAGCTATTAAATCTCATCACGACCAATGTGACTAGCTATGACCTATGTGGTGCTTAAATCATGTAGCTCCAAACTCCATTATCTGTGGCTTACAAATATTATTGTAGCTCACTAATGTGGTCTACATGATCTACAACTCATGCAGCTCCCAAGTCTAGCCTTTATGGCCTACAAACGTTATTACAGCTCACAACTCTGCCATGTGTGAACAACTATGACCTACATGATCAATAACTCATGCTTTTCTAGAATCCAACCTTTTTGGCATACAAAAGTTATTGCAGCTCACCAATATGACCTAAATGACCAACTAAGACCTAGGTGGTCCACAACTCATGCAACTCCTAACTTTGGCCTCTATGGCCTACATACATTATTGTAATTCACCGTTATGACTCAAGTGACTAATTACGACCTATGTGGCCCACAACTCATGTAGCTTCGAAATCAAGCCTCTATGGCCTACGGACATTGTTGCAACACATCACCATAGCTTACATGGTCAATTATGCCCTATGTGGCTCATATAGCTAAAAAAACATTCAACTTCAACCTTTATGTCCTAGATACTTTATCACAACTTATCATTACGACTTAAGTGGTCAATAGCCATGCGGCTCCCAACTCCAGTCTCTGCGGCCTACGAATATTATTGCATCTCACTACTACGACCTATGTGACTAACTACGATCTACATGATTTATAGCTCACACAACTCCTAAATCTCATCTCTATGGCATACATTCATTATTACGACTTACCACCAAACCCTACGTTGCTCACAATTCACGGAACTCCAAACTTTGGCCTTTACGGCTTACAGAAGTTATCGCAGCTCACCATTATTGCCTGTGTGGTTCATAGCTCATGTAACTCCCAACTTTTTGCGACTGTGGCCAATGGGCATTATCACAACTCACCACTACAACCTATTTAACCAACTATAGCCTGTGTGACTCACAGCTCATGCAGCTCCCAAATCTGGTCTCTGTGGCTTACAAATATTATTGCAGCTCCCAACTTAGGCCTTTGTGACCTATGAACGTTACTGTAGTTCACCATTGCAGCCTATGTGATCAACTACGACGTTCGTGACCCATAATTCATGCAGCTCCCAACTCCGGTCTTGTAGCCTACAAACATTATCACAACTCATCACTATGACCTTTATGTCCAACTGACGCTCCCAAAACAACTATCTATGACTTACAAGACCAATTACTACCACAACTTTAAACTACACCTCTACGACTAGTTGACACAACAAACACCGTCTACAACATTTATGTCCAGCTACTGCCTTCATACGACCTTTGCGACCAATTACAACTATCATTATTGAACGAATGTTATATATCAATATTGCAATTCAATATTCTCAAATTCAAGAGGAAAGTGAGCTTATGTACTTTCAATTATATAGTGAATTATTTTCACTGATTTAGGCCCCATAATTATTTTCTCTTTCTAAAGTTTTCCACGTAAAAATCACGGTGTCTCCCTCCGCTACATTTCTTTTATTTGTGCGTACGATGATCTCATATGATGCTGTGACACTAATTATTACTCAGCCGCCACGGATCTTCCAACACACATCAATCCTTTAGACTCAAAGAAGTTATTTTTTTTTTACGATAGTGAGTTTATCTTTTTTAAACCTTCATTTCATCTCGATTTGAAGAAATTGGAGTTCATATAATCCCAGATTTGGCTTAAGTAATTTCCAATTGAAATATTACATCAAAATCCATCTTTGTTAGGTTTTCTGGCGAACTATTAAAGTGATTTGCACTTATATCTTTTTTCAAAATATGTTAACTATAAATTGTGACCATCCATGAAGTTAATTAATAATAATAAAAAAAAAACTAGCCCTTGTCCTTAGCTACCAAACATAATATTGGGATTTGACTACATACCATAAAACTATTTTGTATTTACATATTTATTACCCAGTCCCTCATATTAACACGTACAAATTGAAATCTTTAACATCACTCTAAAAATATCATTAGAATTAGTTTTTTAAAATAAAATACACATTTCATAATAAGATGTCATTATGACAATAGAATATCACATAAATAAATATTAAAATTTATATTAGACATGTAAATATATAAATAAAAAGTGGTTTGCATATGTAAATCCTATTTTCTTAAATAGTTAAAAACTGAATTATACTGAATCCCTTATAATCTATAGAGGCAAGACCAGCAAAGTGCAACCCCTCAATGGGTTAAATCCTAAAAGGCAATACTTTCTACTCACGTGCTCCCTCTTTCCTTTCTTGTCGAGTCGCTCCCAGAACGTCTATATATATCATTAACAGTTAATCAATAGTGACAAATATAGTGATCGATATCATCGCATATCAACAAAAAATACAAAAACATAATCATGCCCCATTTGTATTCACCTTAAGGATACAAACTAATCTTAACATAATTTATAAATTGTTGATTTTTCAATGGGGCATTTACATATATACCACAAAATTCCCTATATGTTTATATATCTGACATCAAAATTTTCTTTATACCACTCAAATCTTTCATTTCACTTCATGCATGTACAAGATGACATATATGTAAAAATTGACATTTAGTTGTTAAATATGTAAGCACATAGGAAGTAGACGGTATGTATCCAAATGCCCCCTTTTTAAAATCGCTTACATAAATGCTCCATTATATAATTTAGGAAGAAACACTTGCGTCTCTACAAACTTACACGTTCGACTCTATGTATCAATACAATTAAAGTCAATCAGTTCAGGAAGGGAGGGTGAGGAGGAGGAGGAAGGAGACGAGGGCCTTTTATGAAAGTAACCCCTCATCAAATCACTCTCCTCCATATTAACCAACTCCATCCTCCCCTTATCTTCAGCTTCGTTGAACAGCCCGAGCTCCTCCTCCAAGTATGCAAGCCAGCTCCTGCTCTCGTCGACCAAATTGCGGTTGCCGACCATCTCAGCCTCTTTGCTCACACTGCTAACATTGGTGGCATCGGTCCAAAGGTCCGGATCAATTGGAATATCAATGAGAATGTCATCATCCTCGACAGGCGGCGCCGCTAAAGGCGAAAAATTTGGAGACGAAATAGGGTCCAGAATGTCCCACATATCAAGTTGGGGCTCGACGGGGATCACGATTTTGTTTAAGGATGAGGAGCTTGAGTGGTCGACCTCAGGTTGCGCTGTACTGATTGTGGGTGATTGTGTTGGGTAATTTTCATGCTTGACACGCTTCTTAAGATGTGTGTTCCACACATTCTTGATCTCGTTATCCGTCCTCCCGGGCAGACATGAGGCTATCTTTGACCATCTATGAGTACACAAAAAATAAAAAAAATTAATTTGATACTCAATGTTGATAGCTATACACCAACCAAATTATCATTATAATGAATTACTTGTTGCCGAGCAATCCATGGAGATTGATGATGGTGTCTTCTTCCTCCTTGGTGAAGTTACCTCGCTTGATGTCGGGGCGGAGATAGTTGATCCATCGAAGGCGGCAGCTTTTCCCGCACCGCAGCAAGCCTGCAAAACAATGGTGGATTTGGATCGGTGCCTCAAATCATTCTCTGCTCCATTGGTAAAAGGAAAAAGAAGAGATTATAAAGAGAGAGGAGGATTGGAGGAGGACCTGCTTGTTTAGGAAGAGCTCGCCAGTTGCCATGGCCGTGCTTGCGGATATAGGAGATGAGGCGTATATCTTCTTGTGGAGTCCATGAGCCCTTGTGGAGCCCAATTTTCTGACAACAAGGAGCTCGGCCTCGTCCCATTGCCCTCGCAGCTCTCCTCTTGATTTCTTTTGATCCAAGTTTTGAAGCTAACTAACAATAAGATATGTTAATATATATGCATAAATATATATATATATATATATATATATATAGTTGCTTGAAGAAGCAGAAAGTTTTGATGATGGAAGAAAATAGAGGGGAGGTTTGATGGTGGAGATTATGGAAGGAGAAGTCTCACCAAAGAGTCAACATTTCTATGCTTAATATTCTCTCCCTACCACACCATTTAGCAGAGAACGCAAACAATAAAAGAAAGAAAGAAATGATTGAAAGACAGCTGCATAGTCATTGTGCTCCGCTCCTTACATCATATTTGAGAATTCTTACGTTCTATATTTTGAGAATTCTTACGTTCTATATATATATATATATATATATATATATATATATATATATATATATATATATATATATATATATATATATATATATATATATATATTAAAAGATTGATCGACGATCGGAGACCGCCGATCAACCCCTAAAGGTTGGATCTGTCCGAGGGCTGGACCCCCTCTTATATCAAGGCCACTAACAATGAGTCAGTGCTCGCGCACGATTCTCTTTCTCTCTCTCTTTCTCTCTCACACGCTCTCTCTATATAAATATATATATTAACTTGTAATATTTAAAAAAACTATGCCGTATTAATTAGAAAATACACCTTTGATTGAAAGTCCTTTATGAGGTGATGAGATGAGTATTTTTTATTAGAATTTTGTTAAGGAATCTATAATCGATTTGTATGATTTGCTTTATTTTTCAGTGATAAAAGCCTTCAGATTTAGTTTTAAATTGAACATAAAATAAGTGAGAAATTCTAATAATTTTATAGTTAAGTATGATTTTGTAATCATTTGATTTGCAGTTTATACCTTTTACTTTGTTTTCCTTAAAATCGGCCAATTATTCAAACACAGTTTCTGGTAGGTACGCAGGAGAAATACAAAATAAATGTAAGCTCCCAAGTTGGACAAATAATATGGTGACGTTAATTTAAAGTTGGTTGATGAGTCCTACTTTATTTTATTTTATATTTTATACGTTTCAATAATTTCTTAGTTTATAAATAATTCGTGCACATCTTTTTTTAATGTAGCTTATGAGCTCTTATTATCCATTTTTTCTGGCTCAAGCATGTAATGTAATCTATTGGTTGAAAGCAAATTAAAGAATTCCGAAGAGTTGAGTTTAAGAATTTTGAAGAAAATATCCCCCATTTCCACTCTAATTTCTTATTGTAATCTGATTATTATTTTTTTAATATGGCTGTCATTATATCTAATAATATTTTTACATTTTTTAATTAATTAAATGATGTACACAAGCTAATTATATGCACAAATATGGCTATATATCTAAAGCTTTATATGTGCAATCTAACAATAGAAACTAATACGCTGAACTGAACGCACCTGTCAAAGTTACTGAATGAAGCCCATCTGTCGAAGTGGTTGAATTTCATCTGTTTTGTGGAGGCGATCTAACTCATCTATGGTGGGACGACTGCTATAGATGGCCAGTATTCCTAGCAAGGATGTAAGCCCATCATTCCTTAAAAACATCACGCATGACATCCACATTATGGTTTGTTCATCAAAACATCATGGATGGATGTTATAGTGCACTAAATGTATTGTTTTTTATAATTTTTTTTATATAAAAGGGAAGTCAAGGAGAGAAGGGGGACGCCGGATCTCTCTCACATTAAAATAATGTAATCCGAGAAACCTTTTCTAAGCTATTCTTTTTGACTTTTTGGATGTTCAAGTTCAATACATAATTTGCGAGACCTCCTATCAAGACTCATATTCATCTCTCTCTTCTACCTTTATTCAATAAAAAATTAGATGTTTACCTAGTTGTATGTACATGTTTTGATTCCCTTTTAAAACTTGAAGTTCTCAGCTTGTCTATTTATATGCATATCATTATATGACTTCTCCTTTTCAAGTGAATTTCTCTATTTCATAATAAAAAATGATCCAGAGAAGAAATGAATCAGAATAATGAGAATACACGACGAGAATAGAAAATCAAATTAAAAAGAAATATGAAAAACTTAAGCAAGGTAATTATCGTGTGATAGGTTGAGAGTATACATAAAAAATAGATAGATCAAAATACCTCGAAACCCAATATCCATGAAGAGAATATCTATGTAAGCAAACCTTAACTATAAAACCAAAAGGAGCTTTTTTGTTCTGGGGGTAAAGTGAGACTCCCAAAGAGACGTATCCCTTTTGTTAATTATATCTTGAGGGATACCTAAGAATACTCTTAATAATAGGGGTTTTAATTACATTTAAGTGACAAAAAATAAAAAAGGATGTCACAAATGATGGTTATTCCATCATACATCTTGATGCTATCAAAACTCAGCTAATACATAGGAGCAGAGAGTGAGTCACTCACATCCCACATAGAAGGAAGCTTGTAGGCAAATGAGACTTATGAAAATAACTTGCTCGTTTGATAGGCTCACGCTATGCTTCGAGGCCTAACCGAGCAATAAGGGCTGATGGCGAATCACCGTATCACAAAAGGGCGGTGGCCTGTCAGCAATCAGCAAGAGATAGCTAGGTTAGGATTCTATGGATCCATCATCTCAAGCTATTAAGTCCCTAAGTCTACCTGATTTTGAAGATAATCGACCTAACCTGACCAGAGATCCCTTGTCAGCAACCCGCCTATTACGTTGTTTAAGGAAACCTCAGGAGCTTTAATGCTAAGGGGAAGAGACACGTAAGCCTTATGATAGGTGGAAGTGGTAGAAATGAAACTTGTACTTGTCAAGCAAATGACAAGGAGGTTATTGGAAAGGAATGAAAAGAGTGGTACGACTACAAAACCAAATGCTCCCACAAAGGGCTTATTCTTCGTCTAGGTCAGGGAAGACTAACACTCTCAACGTTCTAGAAACCCACCAAAATAAAATAATATGCTTGGTCAGTCGAGTTGAAGAAGCAAAGGGTTTCTTCACGGGATATGCAAATATGGTGTAATTATCTAAAGAAGTCCTAACGTGGAGACTCTATTAATATGCCATGGATTATGTTCATGCTATGCAATACCGTTTTAAATCTGGCCTATAGGCCATGCGGGAAGGTAAAAATAAATTTAGTAATTCAAGAAACAATTTAGAACATTCTTGTGCATTTTTGTATTTTAGTAATTATTGTAATATTTATTTATTTTCGAATTCCAAAATTAGCTTAAAAATGAAGTATTTATTTTAACATCATATTTATTTTTCTTAAGTTCCTCTGGTCACAAGAAACTACCAAAACCATTTTCATAATTTTCATAATTATAATTTAATTATTACAATTATTTTAATGCAAAAAAATCATTTTACTTGAGAAATCAAATTTAGTGCTCAATTAATTCAAATTGAGCTCAAATTTTTACAATAAGCTAATATAATTATTATTTACAATGTGGGTTTATTTTTGTGATTTTTCTATTTATATTTTAATTATTTTATTTTTTAGGGTTTTAATAAGTTAATTATAATTAGTGCTATTTTAAATTACTTAAATCTAATTTATATATTTCATAGGGTATTCTGACCACAGTAAACCTACCAAAATAAGTTTCATATTTTTTTTATTTATATATATATTTTTATAATTTTTTAATTAAATAGAGGGTATTTAATCTTGAAAATTAGGTTTCGCTGCTTAGAGAAGCTCTCTGACCCTAGAAAATTCAGAGAAAACCCCTAAGGACAGAGCCAATAAGCCCTCAAAATTTCATGCCATGGTGATTAATATTTATTAAATTATGAATTAAATAAATTTCTGATTTTTTTATTAAATCAAATAAAATACATGATAAATAACTTTGATTTTTGATCCACATTATTCTCCTCTACTCATTGAGCAAAAATGTATTTTTATTTAATTTTTACCATTTTTCTACACCAAAAAATGAATTTTCTAAGGTGACTGAAATAAATAAATCCAGAAAATACTAATTTTCTATTTATTTGACTCGGCGCCGCATCATCTTAGGTAGCTCCGAACGCACCACATAGTGTTCCACCATCTGATTTAGTTGCCATGCGACACGCTTTTCATGTATCAAGACTCCGTTCGGCATGATCCTGGCCCTCCATTCATTACACACACAATTCGAATGTTCTGCTTCATCGTCTTAATCTGGTGTGAACTGTGAACCGTATGCATTCAAACCATAATATGTCTCTTGATTCTCAACCAAATCACTTCAGGTTTTTTCCTACATCGCCATCTACTTAAGACGAACCTATCTATATGACTAATCAAGCATGGAATCAAAATTTTCTTAATAAAAGACCAAATCCAGCTCGATATGGGGGGAAGAGTTCAATACCTTTGTCTGAGAGGTGAGGCCTCAATCAGATACTTGTAGAAGCTTTAGTGAAGTCCAACAAACCTCCTGGAAGTGTCACTTTGGTCTAGTCAATTGTCTGTGCAAGACTTCTTCCTTCAGGTGGAAAGGTTGAGGAGAAAGTTTGGTATAGAGGGCTTTGGAGGTGGGGCTTTCAGTGGTAAGCTTTCTCTTTAGCTCTGAGGAAGCTCAAGGAATAATCAATTTAAGGTTTTGTTAATTCTTGTGAGATATCATGTTTCTGGCCTAATTTTAGGTGATGAAATTGGCTTTAAGCAGTGGGGGAAATGGCTAGAGAATGGTGGGGATGAGCTTCTCTTTGCTGCTAAAGAGTTTGGGAAAGATTTGGCAGAGTTTTTGTTAGGTTTATTATCATCCTTCCTTTTTGCAATGAAGGGGGTGGTCTTAAATAGCTATGGAAGTTTTAGCCAATTGGGCTTCAATTTAGGTGCAAAGTGGTGCTTAGGTGGAGAGCTGAGCGGTGCCAGTGACCAATCAGAGTTAACCACATTGATGGGTGGGATTGGGTTTGGCTTATGGTGAGGTGGCTCTCGGTTTTGAGGTTTTCTAGCGAATAGGCCGGCCAGTCGGGTCAGGGGAGGTGGCTAGCCGGGTCAGGGAGGCTTGAGGAACTCTTAATGGTGATTAGTTGTGTGTCTTAATGATTGATGGAAATGGTATATTTGGTTTAGCCAAATAAGGGAAGAGGTCCCCTTATTTATGAGATCCTTGGTCGATGGCTCATGTAGAATGGGCTAGGTGGATCTAGCTTGGGTCATAGGGCTCAAATCTTGGTTGTGATGACCATGGTTTGGTTAATTTGAATGGGTTTAGCCAATTTAAGGGTTTGGGTTCAAATTTGTGGTTTTGGTTTGAACTTGGGTCTAGGTTGGGTTTGGGCCAAGATTTTGGTCAATTGATTGCTCAAAATGGTGTTGGATATTATCATGAGAAGTTTAGGGTTCAATTGGATGGAAAATTGATGGGTTATAGAGTTCAATTTGAGAGATTTTGAATTTTGGGGCAAAATTGGGTATTTTAATTTGAGTTGGATTTCAGTTAGGTTTGAGTCTAGATTTGGATCAATTGAAGGTTCAAATTGATTTAGGGGAATGTTATGAAGAGTTTAAAATTCAAATTTGGGGGAATTGAATAGGTTATGAGGTTCAATTTGGTGGAATTTGAGTATCTAGTCAATTTAGGGATTTTTGAATTAGGCTTGGAATTGGGTTTATGATTAGTTCAATAGAACTTTCATTTGGTTTTAATTGGGATTGGACATGATGATGACTTTTGGTTTGTAATTAAAATTGGGTGAGATTGAAGTTAATTTGGTTGAAATTAGGTGTGATTTAAGGATTTAGGGACTTTAAGGGAAATTTGGAGAATTTTGGTCAAATTGGGCTCAATTGAGTGGTTTGAATTCATCTTAGAAATTTTTGGAGTGATTTTGGAGGTTTTTAGAGTTTTTGAAATTTTTGTGGCATTGATGCACCAAAAATATATACGCTTTTTGCTATACGATTTTACTCATTTTTAGTGATATTACACTTTAAAAGGAATGTATTTTGTATATTTTTTAGTTTTAGGTACAAGAAATGAATTTTAGAGAAAAATAAGCAAAAACGGTGCAATTGGAGCAAAAACGAGCAAGAAAGCAAATTTTGGCTTGAAACCTTTCGATAAGTCTTTCTTTGTTTAATCTCTTTTACACTTCTTGAACACTTTTGAATGAGATTACACTTTAAAGAAAGGTTATCTTTATGCTTGTTTTGTAGGGCTATCTGTTAGGAATGCAACGCAACTGAAACGGGGCGAATCAGAGCTGAAACAGAGCCAAATGGAGTAAAATGGTGGAGCTGCGCAGGATGGGCGCCAGGGGCAGCCAAACTGGTGTCGGCGATGCCAAAAACCCGAGGGCACAAAAAATAGGGCGCCGACAGAGCCCTATTCAGCGCCGATGGCGCTCGAGACGGCCTGGATGCGATATTAAGCGGTTTTTGGCCAAATACATTGAATCTAGACTCTTTTTGAAGGGTTTCTTCATGCACCTCTTGGGAAATTTGTCCCTACTCTATTTTAAACCGAATTTGAAGCCAAAATGAAGAGAATAAGTTAGGAAAAACTTGGAGAATGTTGAGAGATCTTCGAATAGTAGTAGAAATGTAGATTTCTACCTTTTTGGAGAGGTTGGTGAGGGGATTTTTAGAGAATCTGTAAGAGAATGTTCTAGCATTGCATGGATCCGCGGGAGATTTTGTGGGAGAGATTTTCATCTTTCTTTCAAGAGGAAAAAACTAAGTATTGTTTTCTTCATTATCTTATGATTTTGTAAACACTTATTTTGTGGATTTGCTTTGAAATAAAGTTTTCCGTTGTGTTTTCTTCGTGCTTCGCGATGTCTTTCCCTTACTCTTTCTTCTTATTTGAAAATAGTGGCATAAGAAGATTATGCCATTGTTTTCATTTTACTTTTCTTTTGTAATGAGTAGAATTCATGTGCAGGATGTTGAGATACATGCTAAAAGAAGTTTTATATATAAATGTGATTGTTTTTTCTTGCACTTCATTTACATTGCAATTAAGGCATGTTGTAATGTTAAAATTTGTTGTGAAAACATACGACCCGAGAGGGTTATGCTTTCTAAAACTAAGTACGAACCACATTCAAATTCCATGGATGGTGAAGTCATGGGGATTGAATGCAAATAAATAGGGAAATATAATTATTGGACGTAGAAGTGAAGATTTTAGAGTGACAGGCTAAAATTCCCAATTTAGTCCTATTGTTTGAGTACTGAAGTGGAGATGTTAGCCCTCAGGCGAGGAGAACGTGGGATCTCAGAAGTAAGAGTCGGTATCCTCTCAGCCTAGCCACGGATTCAATAAACAAGCATAGGATTAATCAATGTTCTTTATACCTGGACCAGAGGGTAAAGAATAAGATTGCTCATATTTGGCACATACAATATTTAATGCATCTCATTCCTACACATTATTCATTTCATTACTTAAGAATAGTAGTTTTTAGTATCTCAAAATTCTTCAAAACAATTCATCCAAAAAGGGTTATATTTATAAATATTATTTGCATTTAGTTATAGTTACTATCTTTACATTTAATATTTGCATTTAGGAGTAGTTATTATTCTTACATATAATCATCTACCTTTAGGAGTACTTGTTAGAAAAATCACTTATATCGACCTTCCAATCTAAAGTCTGATAATTGTAGACTAGAATTTGACTAAGAACCTCTTATCTCGCTTCCTTGTGGGATCGATAAACGAGACTCCATTAGAGCCCTGTATTACTTGACACGATACGTATACTTGCGTTTGAAATTGTGACTTTACAAAATCATTATAAATATATAAATGTGAGGTCATAAATTCTTACATATAAAAAAGTCGCATCAAGTTTTTGGTGTCGTTGCCGGGGAAGCTTCGGTAAGAATTTTAGAAGAATTTTAGTTGAAGTAATTAGGCTTAGAATTGGAAAACTTTAGTGTCGTAAAATTGTGTTTGTGTGAAAAGTGTTTTGTTGTATGAAAAAGTGTTGAAAAAAAACTTTTTGTGTAAAAAATAAGGTGTTTGTAAAAATGTTTTGTTGTGTTGAATATATTTTTCCTTTTATTTGTTTTATTGTTAATGTATTGTTTGTTGTGTTATGTATGCAAAACAAAGGATCTATAGGACTTGTGCCTTATGATCCCGAGTTAGAAAAATGGAAAAAAATAAAAAAACAGAAAGGACTCGAAAAACTAGAAATGGAAATGGAAAACATTCACAATAATAACTTTAAAAATCATCATAAATCATTTAGGGATTATGTAAATCCTACGATAAATAAAATTCAATCAAATATACAAAACCCTATCGTAGAAGCTGACTCATTTAAACTAAATCCAATGATTATCCAACTTGTGCAGAACAACCTGTTTGAGGGAACTCCTTCGGAGGATCCCTATTTACATTTATCTAGTTTTCTAGAACTTTGTGCTACATTTCGTTATAATGACATGTCAGCTGATGCTGTTAGGCTAAGGTTTTTTTCTTTCTCACTAAGGGATAAGGCTAAAATGTGGTTATACTCATTAGCACCTGGCTCTATTAAAAATTGGGAGGAGTTAACTCAGAAATTCCTAGCTAAGTATTTTCCACCTTCAAGGACTACTCAACTTAGAAACGATATTATCTCATTTTGACAGTATGAAGGGAAATTAATATATGAAGCCTGAGAAAGATTTAAGGAACTCCTAAGAAAGTGTCCACAACATGCTCTGCCAGATTGGTTAATCATTCAAAATTTTTATAATCGGTTAGTAGGATCCCTTAGGTCCATTATTGATGCTGCTGGTGGTGGTTCATTAATGTCAAAAACATTTGATGAAGCGTATGCATTAATTGAAGAAATGACTACAAATGAATTTCAATGGCCCTCTATAAGGGAAAATTATAAATATGTAGCCATTGTTCATGACACTGATGTGATTGCAATTCTTGCATATCAGGTTGCCGTAATATCAAGGAAGTCGCACAAATTTGGAATGAACTTGCCTCAACTCACTCCAGTAAGTGAGGAAAGTTTATTAGGGCGTATGATTGATTCTAACTTATCATATGATGCTTTAAATACTATAAGCAACCCGTATTCTAACTTTTACAACCTAGGTTGGGAGAACCATCCTAAATTTAACTGGAATCATACTACTGATGATGGAAATAAAAAATGGGAAAATAATCATGCAAATCCTAATGGAAGTTGGAAAATCAGGGGAATATAAGCTATAGACATTCAAATCCACCAGACTCTAACAATGATGAACAATTTAAGGATGAGAAATGTCTATGGAAAAAGTAGTATTGCAAATGGGAAACTAGTTGCAAAGTCAAAATGTTGCAATTAGAAACATAGAGAATCAACTGGGACATATTGCTAATTCACTTAGCAATAGACCCTAAGGAACACTTCCTAGCAACATTGAGATCAACCCTAAAGAGAACAATAATGAACAAGTAAAAGCTGTCCAATTAAAAAGTGGAAGAGAGATAGAGGATGTGGTTAAAAAAGAGAAAGATGTTGTGAGAGAAACAAAGGAAACTAAAAGACCTGAAGAACATGTTTCTAAGGATCTGGAAAAATTAATATTTCTAACTAAAATTAGTTTGGAAAGACCACCACCTCTATTTCCTCAAAGACTTAGACAACATGAGTTGGATAAAAAATTTTCAAAGTTCATGAAAGTACTTAAGAAGTTAATGATAAATATTCCTTTCATTGAAGCTTTGGAACATATGACAAGTTATGCAAAGTTTATGAAGGAGATATTAAACAAGAAAAGGAAATTTGGGGATTACGAGACAGTTGCACTAAGCGAGGAGTGCAGCGCTTTACTTCAAAAAAATTTTCATCGGAAACTTAAAGATTTTTGTAGCTTTACAATTCCTTGTGCAATTGGAAAAAGATTATGTGGAAAAGCTTTATGTGATTTAGGAGTGAGCATTAATGTGATGCCTCTATCTATATTTAGAAGGTTAGGTTTAGTCGATATTTCTCCCACTACTGTAACCCTTCTGTTAGCTGATCGATCTATCATTTATCTAAAAGGAATTATAAAAGACGTGCTTGTTAAAGTGGATAAATTTATCTTTCCTTTGGACTTTATTGTATTAGATATGGAGGAAGATAAAGAAATTCCAATTATTTTAGGAGGTTGAATGTATGTTCAGGAGAGGTGTGAAATGATGGAAGCTGCCAAAAATAGTAAACTTTTAATTCCATCTGTTGAAAAATCTCATGAATTAAGATGGATATACCACATACAATTTTAAAGCCTACCGACCCAAGAGAAAAAAGTCAAGTTTTTCATGCTTATTTTACACTGATTTTGATGATATTGCACTTTAAATAAAAGTATTTTTGGTGTTTTTAAGCAGGTATGAAGAATTAAGGACAGGGGAATGAAAATATGCAAAAAATGAGCGGATTTGGAGCAAAAAGAACTAAATTATGCAAAATTGATCTTGGCCGCCGACGGCGAGGTCGAGGCCACTGACAGCGTGATTTTCCTAAGAGTTCAGAATTAATTACAAGGGAGGCCGCCGACGGCGTGGATCGAGGCCGCCGAAGATAGGGTTTGTTCAAATGCATGGTTTCTAGAAGGCCGCCGACGGAACCTCGAGGCCGCCAACGGTTGGGACGGCAGATTGTTCCAGAAATATGTCAAATGTGGATGATTTTTGAAGGGGTGCCTTCGCAACCCTTAGAGACTCTTCTACAAATTTAAAAGGAATAAATTTTAGCCGAAAAAGGGCTCTTCTTCTGGTTTCTAAAGTGATTGTTAGTGAGTCCATAGTGTAAAGAGAGTCAATTAGTGAGTTTAATTTAGTGAGTAGTGAGTTCAAATAGAGAATTTGTAAGGAATTCTTCGAGGAATTGCAAGAGTGGAAGGAAAATGAGAGAACTCTTCCACATTGACGTTTCAAAGAAGAATTCTAAGGAAAAGATCCAGAGGAACTTCGAGGAGTTTGCTTGGGGAGGAGTTTGAGATAAATAGTGTTTATTTGTTTTTAGTGTGTAGAACTTTACTTTATTACATGAAATCTAAGTTTTATTGCATCCTCTTCATGAATTCTGAGTAGTTGTTCTATCTTTCTCCTGGTTTCGATGTTTTTGTGAAATGATTATATAATTTGTCTATTAAATAAATTATAAAAGTTGTGATGGTAATATACCTAAACTTACTTTACTATACGAATTGGCCATTTGTATTATTAAAATCCGTGAGGAATTCTTAAGACCTGACCGTGGGTTAAGGATTCTTAAATTGTATGTGTCACAATTCTCTTTGCAAGGTAGACGAGTAAATCCTTGTAGGGAGAAGTGCAAATAAATAGGGAAATAAAATTAATCAGGCGTAGAATTAGAGATTTTAGAGTGATAAGCTAAAATCCTCAATTCGGTCCCATCGTTTGGGTGCTGATGTGTAGATTGTTAGCCCTCAGGTGAGGGGAACGTGGGGGCTCCGAAGTGAGAGCCGGTATCCTCTCAGCCTAGCTGCAGAATCAGTAATCCAAGCATAGGATTAGTCAATTTTCTTTATACCTAGACAAAAGGGTAAAGAATAGGTATGCTCCTATTTGACACAACACATTAAAACTAATTATAATTATCATTTTACTTAAATATCTTAACTAAGGAGAAAGATTCTTGCTATTATCTATATATGAACTTAACTCTAGTAGTATTAGTAAATTGTTAGTACAACTAGTTTTTAATATAAGTTTCATATTATTATTGATTGCATATTAGTGACAGATAGACATTTTGCTTTAGTTGTAATTCTGAATTGATTTTTATAAGCCTAAGTCCGTAGGCTTTAATATTTCTTCCTGTGGGATCGATATCCAGGACCCCATTAGAGCCCTGTATTACTTGAACGATACGTATACTTGCGTTTGAAAATAACTCTGCGATTAAAAGATTAACATATTTAATTGTTACTAAAGTACATTTGAATGAGATATAAGCACGGGGGCGATTCACCTACCTATTTAGGGAATTAATCTGCACAACCAGTCTTTATATCTTTAGATTCAACTCAATCATAAGAAAAACCTGAATTGAATGATGAACAAGATAAAATTATTGAACTAAGACTTGGAAGAGAATTTGAGGATATATTTCAAAAGAACTTTGAGTTGAGAAAAGAGGATAAGGATATTGGAAGACCATCGGAAAAAATTCCTAAGGAATTAGAAAAACATATTTCCTCAACTAAGATAGATCCTCCTTCATTTAATAATTATAAAGGGGAAGAATTTGAAGATAACTTGAAACAGAAGATTGACGTAGAAGAATTTGATTCTGAATCTGAATTATCTAGAGAGAATCCGATCTAAAATTTGGGAGATCTTGAATTATCTTCTAGAGATCCATTTCGTATAAATTTTAAGGATGATATTAATATGCAAATTCAGAAAATCAATAGAAGAATTTTGGATCTAGAAAGAAATATGAGGAACAATGATATAAATCAATCTGAAAAGGAAGAGCTAAATGAAAAATTACAATTTGAGGATTTTGAAGGAATTCCTGGATTTGAAAAGGATTGGGCGATTGATCGAGGATTACTTAATTGGAATTTTAATCTAGGAGGAATCATTTGTCGGGCTGGCAATGTTAAAACAAGCACTTTATGGGAGGCAACCCATAGTTATTAGTGTGCTTTGATTTAGTGTGCTTGAGAGTCATGATTGTTAGTGTTGTATTGTGTTTGCTTTAGTGTGGATTGATCAGTTTGATTGTTGATTGGTAGATGTTTGGATTATTAGTTGTTTGATTTGATCTGTGTGTCATGAGGGAGGTGATTCCTTAACTTCTTATTATGGTTAGACTTGTATGTTCTCTTTAAATAGTTGGATTGATGAATCCATTATGACTTGGGTCTCACTCGGACTTGAGTTTTACAGAAGACATCATGAATTTAAGCAATATTAGATCCATTATAATTTTTTTACTTCCTTTCTCTAACTTTGTTTTCATTTGGTAGGAGTCGCGAACCTATTTGATGAATAACATTAGGATGATCTTACACTACATTATGTAACTGTTATATGTGCTTAATTAAGGGAGTTAGATGTGCCTGAGGTTGGTGCACGTGAACCAATTTATCAGGGATAATCTTATCTTTGGGATTATAATCTATAAAATCATTTGAAAGTACCTAATTTACTAGTGTAGTGATTCCGTTAGAAATTGGAGGTAAGGTAGTGAGATTAGATGAGTTAATGGAAGAATTGACCTCATTTATCTTATGTGTGTTTATGTTTGTGTTACAATTTTATATAATAATTGAAGATCATTTTTATATTCCCTTCCTGATACTTGCTATGCTAGTTAAACTTTTATTTAGTAAATTTCATTCTGGCATGATTAGTTTAGATTTACTTTCTGCTGCATATTGTTCTGTCCATACTTGTAAATGATTTTGATAGATATTTGTGGTAGATAAAATTTCTAAATTGTTTTCTTCCTGCTTATATTTTCTGTACTGAATGTTATATATGTTAAAAATTAAGTTTGGGGGTCGGAAAAAAAAATTTTAATGTGAAAATACATCGTTTTAGTGTAATTTTATTACAAGCATGTTTTAGGTTAGATTTACTTTCTACTACAGTCATTCTATCCTGATTATGCATGTATAATGTTGTAGTAGTAAGTAGATTCAACCTTTAATTTTTCTTTCTGCTACATTTTATGGAATTAATTGCAAAATATTTTAAATTTAAGTTTGAGGGGAAGAAAAATATTAACTCTTATTTGTCCTCAATTGTTATATTTTAAAAAATAATTAACATAACTTCTGGCAGTTGAACCTCGCTTGAGATAACTAAAACTTTTTATTTCAGTTGAATATTATGGAGGGATTGGATGAAAGTTTTTAGTAATAAAGGTTGATTTTATAAGGGTAAGATATTTGGCATAAAAGAATTTGATTATAGTTAACTATTTAAAGTAAAGAAAACTGTATTTTTGAAATGTTAAGAGATTTAAAGCATTGTGTGTTAAGAAGAGATTGTGACTTTATGATGAATAATAAAACTCATTCCTAATTATAAAGTAAGGATGTGTTTCAAGTTTGAACTTTAGAAAGAGGGGAGTGAAGTTCAAAATCATTACAGGCTATCCAGATATAGTATTCCTCATTAAAAAAAAGAGAAAAAAGAGAAAAAAAAGAAAAGAAATGAAGGGTTGAAAAACAATCCCAAATAAAAAATAAGAAAAAGAAAAAAAAAAGAAAATATTTATGAGGAGAAGCTTGAGGAGATGTTTAATCAAAATTTGGCTTCACTTAAGTCACCCTAAAGGGAGAACTTAATTTCATTTTTGAATTTATAATTAAAGTATTGACCTACATTCTGATGAAGTTTACATGAGCTCCTTTTTCACATAATCTTTCAAGGCACTCTTAATGTGACAGATTATGGTTTATCTTGAAATAAATAGAAGACTAGAACCCTTAGACTTGATTGCTGAATATTCTTATACCTGTAGTGTTAACTTGAGTTACTAAATTTCTTTCTAAAAGTCTAACCAATATATTCTTTTGAATGAAAAATTTTAGTGTCTTATAGGTGAAAAGTACATTGCCTTGAGTTATATTTTTATGTATTAAAAGGGTTACTTCAGGACAAATAACAGTTAAGTTTGGGGGATTCTGATGCACTAAAAATATATACGCTCTTTGTTATATGATTTTACTCATTTTTTGTGATATTACACTTTAAAAGGAAGGTATTTTGTATGTTTTTTGGTTTTAGGTACAAGAAATGACTTTTGAAGAAAAAAAAGCAAAAATGGAGCAATTTAGAGCAAAAACGAGCAAGAAAGAAAATTTTGGCTTGAAACCTTTAGATAAGTCTTTATATGTTTAATCTCTTTTACAATTCTTGAATATTTTTGAATGTGATTACACTTTCAAGAAAGGTTGTTTTTATGCTTGTTTTGTAGGGCTATCTGTTAAGAACGCAACGCTATTGAAACGGGGGCGAATCAGAGCTGAAACAGAGCCAAACAGAGCAAAATGATGGAGCTGCGCAGGATGGGCACTGGGGTGCCCAAACTTGCGCCGGCAGCGCCAAAAACCCGAGGGCCCAAAAAATAGAGCGTCAGTAGCGCCCTATTCAGCGCTAGCGGCGCCCGAGACGGTCTGGATGCAATATTGGACGGTTTTTTACCAAATACATCTAATCTGGACGCTTTTTGAAGGGCTTCTTCATGCACCTCTTGGGAAATTCGTCCCTGCTCTATTTTAAACTAAATTTGAAGCCAAAAATGAAGAGGAGAAGTTAGGAAAAACTTGAAGAATGTTGAGAGATCTTAGAATAGGAGTAGAAATGTAGATTTCTATATTTCTGGAGAGATTGGTGAGGGGATTTTGAGAGAATCTGTAAGGGAATGTTCTAGTATTGCATGGATCCGTGGGAGACTTTGTGCGAGAGATTTTCATCTTTCTTTCAAGGGGAAAAACTAAGTATTGTGTTCTTCATTATCTTATGATTTTGTAAATACTTATTTTGTGGATTTGCTTTGAAATGAAATTTTCTGTTGTGTTTTCTTCGTGTTTCGCGATGTTTTTCTCTTACTATTTCTTTTTATTTGGAAATAAGTGGCATAAGAAGATTATGCCATTGTTTTCATTTTACTTTTCTTTTATAATGAGTAGAATTCATGTGTAGGATGTTGAGATACATGCTAGAAGAAGTTTTATATATAAATGTGATGGTTTTTACTTGCACTTCATTTACATTACAATTAAGGCCTGTTGTAATGTTAAAATTTGTTGTGAAAACATACGATCTAAGAGGGTTATGCTTTCTACAACTAAGTACAAACCACATTCAAATTTCATGGATGGTGAAGTTCATGGGGATTGAATGCAAATAAATAGGGAAATAAAATTATTGGACGTAGAAGTGTAGATTTTAGAGTGACAGACTAAAATCCCCAATTCGGTCCTATTATTTGAATATTGAAGCAGAGTTGTTAGCCCTCATGCGAGGGGAACGTGGGAGCTCCGAAGTGAGAGCCGATATCCTCCCAGCTTAGCTACAAATTCAGTAAATAAGCATATGATTAGTCAATGTTCTTTATGCTTGGACCAAAGGGTAAAGAATATGATTGCTCCTATTTGGCACATACAATATTTAATGCATCTCATTCCTACAGATTACCCATTTCATTACTTAAGAATAATCGTTTTTAGTATCTCAAAATTCTTCAAAATAATTCATCCAAAAAGGGTTATATTTAGAATTATTATTTGCATTTAGTTATAGTTACTATCTTTACATTTAAAATTTACATTTAGGAAAAGTTATTATTCTTACATATAATCATCTACCTTTAGGAGTACTTGTTAGAAAAACCACTTTTATCGACCTTCCAATCTAAAGTCTGATAATTGTAGACTAGAATTTGATTAAAAACCTCTTATCTCGCTTCCCTGTGGGATCAATAAACGGGACTCCATTAGAGCCATGTATTACTTGATACGATACGTATACTTGCGTTTGAAATTGTGACTTTACAAAATCATTATAAATATATAAATCTGAGGTCATAAATTCTTACATATAAAAAAGTCGCATCAGGCATGAAGGGCATTTTGGTAATTTTGATAAATTTTGGGGTATTTTGGATAATTTGAATGAATTTTGAATGTTTTTAAATTATTTTTTAAGAGAATTTGAGGATTTGGGCAATTTTGGGAATTTTGGCAAAAAATTAGGGTTTAGGGGTATTTTGATAATTTGGTGAACATTTGGGGCTAGGAGGCCAAAGTTGGGGGTTTTGGTGAAATTGAGGTTAATTGAGAATGTTGATCATGAGGTCAGCCTATTTGAGCCATGGACCAAGAGAAATCCTATTTTGGATCCTCCATGTGTTGGTCTTAGCCAAAACCCTAGCCTGGGGCCAAAGGTTTGGGGTCCACCCACATGAGTTTCCAAAAGAAGTAGGGAACCAGATAAAGCATGTTAGGTTTAGGCTTTAGGTAGTGAGTGAGAGTGTGGGATTCAAGTGTGTGTGCGCAAGCTTGCCCAAGACCAAATCACCCATGGCTGACCCAAAGGCATGACCATCCTATAGGAATCCCTTCTTGAGCTCCCGCACATTTGTCCCCCACCTACAAAGTGCTAGAGGTTAGGACAAAACATGTAGAACTCTAAGATGAAAAAATAGGTGTTTAGAATTTCTACTAGGGAAGGGTTCCATCACTAGTCCTCTAGGCTAGTCAACAGAAAAGTCCTATGGCTAGAGCCTAGGCTCCTGAGAAGGAAAGACTAGACCTAAAAAAAAGTGAGTTCAACAGTTACCTAATTTATAATGAAAATGTGTTATAGATGCTTTACTATACACAATAATTTATAATTCTGTTGTGTTAAATAATCATTGGACTTTCAATTGCGCACACCAATATCAAATGGTTGCATTTATATACCTTATAAGGTCAAAAGAATATAGTTATTCTTTTTGTTCACTTCTCTCGAGTGCCTTCTCAATCATCATGTTTCATATTTTTCATATCTTTCTTGATGATGGTGTCTAGTTTGAAGGAGAGAGGCTTGTACATCTCTTCAATGAGATATCACAAGAGTTCACATAGATATATGAAGAGCTATTAGCAGAGGCTCGATGTAAACATATTTCTAACAATTTTTTAACCATTAAACCTGTAAAGAAGGAGGAGACTCCCAAAAATGTTTATGAGCATGAAGATTCTGTATATTTTGAGCAATTTCAATCAAGTTTACAGTTCCCTCAGTGCGCAGAATAAGAAGATATCACAAACTTTTTGCCTTACTTTTTTCTAACATTAGTCCTTACTCGATTGCTAGTCTTATGGAAGTCCTAATGTATGTCAATGCATAATCTATGTTTTAGTCCGCATATTTGTTCTACCATTCAGCTAAAGGTGCAAAATGATGGGATATTGGTGTTTTCTTCTCAGTTGAAGACGTTAGGCCTTGCTAAAAAAATGCATGCCAATTGGAAGAAGCAATTTTGTTTTAACCATAGCTGAGTTGTTTGGAACATTCCAACTGAGTTGCATTGTTTAGGAGGGGAGATGCGTAGTTTTTTGCCACAAACTGTGGAAGAAGAGAAAAGTTTTCAGGCTTTGAAGAATGTGTAGATTAATATCTCTTGCTTCACTTTGTTTTTTTTCTCAAGGAGATGTTAAAAGGTAAATGTCTTTTTTGTGTTGAAGGTGATGGTCTTCTTAAGTTTGTTGTTGATTCATTAGCAGATTACTACTCTGATTCTTGTTTCTTGATCACGGATCATACACATAGGTCAGTCAGGTTTTTATCTGATTAGGTTGATGCCATCCAGATCCATCTCAAGCCTATTTATGCCACATAGTCTTCAACGTAAGTGGTAAGCCTTACTGAATAGTAGGAGAAGAAAGTGGAGTACATTCCACAAATGCTCTCTCACCGCGAGGTGGCTTGCATTGCACACCCTAGGGTGTTGATGATAGAGGGACCCCCTGCGAGTTTTCAGGCAACTAAGGATGCACAACCCGTGTGGAAGGGCAAAAGAAATGTTATTCTTGGGAAGAGAGACCCTACTGAGACACACTGTCCAAGCTACAAAACTGAAGATACTAAGAAGAGTCGGATAGTTTCACTTGAGACACCTTTGGTGGAAATCCTTTAGATTAATAGAAGGTCGGGTACATTTCACAAATCAATATAAGTGTAGAGCACTGGTCCAGTTTACCAAATACTGGCTCCCTAATGTAGAGTTCTCAGGCAAAAGTTAGTCCTGGTTCATTGATGAGTAGGAACAATCTAATTCCTCATAGGAAAAGTTGATATTCCTCAAAGTCAAAAGTTCCATTCTCTAATCATATTGAGTTTTCGTATCGATGATTTATGCTGGACCATTAGTCTCAATAGAAGTCAAGGATCCTCAAAGCTATAGAGAGTCGAAAGTTCCAAATTCTTGTGTTCTTTTCAAAATCTGATCAAAGTGAAACAGAAAATTGAATGTATACACAAACATGGCCATATACCTAGAAATTGTCTTTCTATGCATATTCTAACAACAAAAACTAATACGCTGAATTGAACCTACCTACCAAAGCGAATGAACTGAGCCCACCTGATAAAGTGCTTGAACTGAGCCCACCTACTAAAGTTGCTGAATTTCATCTCTTCCATCGAGGCGGCCTAGCCCACCTTGGGATGGACAACTGTTATAGATGGTCATCATTACAAGCAAGTACGCAAGTCTTTTCTTATTTAAAAGTGTCGTCTGAAATCTGCATAAAGGATCTTCTCATCAAGATATCATGGATGAATGTTGTACTATATTAAACATATTTTCTATTTTTTTTTTCTCATTTTTGCATAAAAGGAAGTCAAGATCAGAGGAGAATTCTGGATATTTTCCCATAATCTCCTGTAAGCTATTTTTTTCTGACTTACACGAGGTTCAAGCTCAATACGTAATCCTTGAGACCTCTCAAGCCTCATATTCATCTCCCTCTTTCACCCCATCTTTTACAAAAATAAGGTCTTTACTTAGTTGTATGTACTCACAAACAATACGAGACTCTAAATCCTAAAAGCCTTCAACACTAATAATATTTTTTAAAAACTATTATATATATAAACAAAAAGAATACTTGAATTTAAGAAAAATTAGAGAGATAATTATATTATAATTATTATCATTATGAAATACGGACATTCACATACATTAGCCATAATTCTTGTGAATTACATGTCTAACAACCTAAACATTTATATCTATTATTTGACACTAAAATCTTTAACATCGTATATTAATATCATCATTATGATCCTTTTAAATTTGAAGTACAAATCTTTACGTGTAAATATATGACACAAATATGTTATAAGTGTAGTTATCAAATTTATGTATTAGAAATGTATATAAATGAGAATTGCCGAATCCAGTTCTAAAAAGTAAGTACAGTTCAATTCCAAGATCTTAGAGCAATTAAGAGCGTCGTGTGAAAATGATGCAGCGCCGAATCCAGCACAGTAAGCTTACGAGTTCTATGGAGCCAGGTGTATAATAAAAGGGCCCCCTGATGGGCAGATGTTTTTTCCTGTTCTCCACTAATGTAGTGCTTTATTAAAATCAATAAAGGCTTTACGACTTAATTAAGGACATTAACCTAAAGTTTAAAAGTTATTTGTTTGAGCTCGTGCCGACTTAAACGCCATTGAGTATTAAGTAGGCCTATAAGCTAATAACTCGATGAGATTTATATAATTTTAACTTATTTTGATGATTGAATAAATTTTAATAACATTTCAAGACATATATACATATATACATACTTACATATATATATATATATATATATATATATATATATATATATATATATATATATATATATATATATATATATTCAAAACATAATATATTAATTAATGATATATTGCCCAACCTCCTTTTATTGGGGCCAATGAGTGATTTATTTGCAATTTTTAGTGTGTTTAGGATTAGTATGCTTTGAATATGAGGCTTATGGCTGGATAGATTGAAAGAAAGAACTCTACCAACTCTCCTTTTCTCTTGCACTACATTTCCGAACACTTAACATAAATAAATATACTATTAAGTTAGTGAAGAGTGTCAGCAATAGTCATGTATTTATTAATTTTTTTCTCATCTTGGTTTTCTAAATTCTATTTTAAGTTATGAGTTTAGTTGAACAATATAATAGTTTTCTAAGATCATTAAGTTAAAAAATTAAATAAAAAACATATTATTTTCCAACGTATTTTTAAAAATCAGGAAAATAGATTGAGTGAGATAGTGAGGGAAAGAGAGAGAGAATAATGTAGAATGTGATAGTTTCGTCCCATCGTTTTAGCTACTCTACCCAAAGTTTGCGAACTTTGATGAAATTGCTGCTTTGTAAACTAGCTCTGATGGGTCTTTTGATGACGGCATGGATGCCTAAGGCGAAGGAGGGTTTTCTACTCAGCTTCTCGATATCTAGAGATTTCTTGAAGAAATTTGTTTTGTAAAGCTAATGTAAATCAAATCTTTTTTTATATATAAAAGACTTGTTTTTACTTTTTTAGTTAGAAAGGAATGAAGTTTTTCGGTCTTTTTTCCATACCTTTGCTTCTTTATATTATTTTGAATTTACCTCGTTATTTCCTTGTTATAACTGTTTGTTGATAAGTGTTCGTGTTATTTATTAGTCACAGCCCTACACAAGTCTTACAGTGACTGTCTCATTTTACATTGCTCAGATTTGCCACCTCGGTCGGTCCACACCTCTTATAGGACTTAGGAGAATCTTGTCCCTGGCTTCACAGAGGTAACTGTCGAGACTCACTGTTGGGATAATTAACGTCTTACCCTTTATGAAGCTTGTCACTACAGGGCAGGGAACCATCCTAAAGCTTTATCCATGTAGAGATATGAGATTGGTTTTTTGATGCTTGGCGTTGTGGGTCAGATTTGTTGTTAAGGTACTGATCAGACGTTTACATCATTGTTATCGGTTGCCTTTTTATTTTTTATATATCAAATGTCTATGGTATCACTGTCGGTTTCTTTTGTATGATATTGTCGTCAAACTTATGTTTTACGCAATTTCAGGTCTCAATTTCATGGTTCGATCTTGGCCTCAATAAGGCTTCACATTTTGCTAGGAGTTAGGTGGATCTTATAGCTGCTTTCACGGGGTTAACAACCGATACTTGCCACTATGGTGATTTGTGTTTTATCCTTTCCAAAGCTCGTCGCTACTGAGCAGGGAACCACCTCCAGAGCTTCACCAATTCAAACTTGGAGACTAAGATTTATGATTCAAGTGCGTGATGGGCTTTTCTACTGATCGAACCTCATTTGGGTTATGTCAACATTGCTTCTTAGATTCAAGTTTCCTAAACGTCAATTGGACCTGAGAAAATATTCAAGAAAGTTGTCATAGCTTTAGAAAAGTTTTAAAATCTCCTTATCCTCAGGGTAAGAAGTTAGCCGCCCAGAATTAATCGAGCGGCATGTAATTACAGTCGATAGGCTCATTTTATTCATTAGTAGCCGACCATCCATTTTGTGTACTCGCCGCTTAGCCATTGCCTCTAGAAATATGAAGAAAATGATGTTTTCGGATCTGGACATGTTGTTGTATAAAGTCCTTAGTGTGACCCTTGCATGCAATGTATATGAGATGTAATCTTGTTGGTATTGCTTCCTTCTTATTTGCAATATGCTCTTGCTCAATGCACCTTTTAGGATGTTGGATCTAGATTTTTCTTTTGAGACATATCCAAAGATTAAAGTGATAGGAACCTTGAGGTTGAAATAAAGAAAGATAAAGAGGGAGAAAAAAAAAGAGCACACATATACTTGCCTACTAGTAGCGAATTGGGGTATTTTCAGGCTCTGTAGCCCCTTTTAAATATTATAATTGGGGGATTACAGGAAAGAATAGGAGAAATTTCTCCTTAAAATAGTGAGTCTAGAGAGGGAAGAGTCTAAGAGGCGAATGGTTAGAGATTCAAAACAAAAAAATGACAAAAAGCCCCTAATACATGATATGCACCTCTAATTTATATTGGATAGAGTGTCAAAGGTAGAAAATTACATGTCTACCCCTGCTTTAATGGGGTTGTTACAGGACACTATTGTCTTGTATTGCATTTTATATCTGTAACTAATTTTGACATCTTTTTGTATGCCTTGATCTTCTGCTCAATAAGTCCACTGGTCGATTAAGCAAGTTGGAGTCGGCATCTATTTTAGTGTGAGCCAGTCGACCTTAGCTCTGGAAAGCCAGTTCATTTTGAGAGTGGTAACTAGTCAGCCTTAGTGTGCCTGGTTGTCTTGCGTGATTGTACATCCTTGGCGATTTATGGAGATCTTTGGTGGAGTTACAGAGAGGGCCTAACATTGTTAGTTGTAAGATTGTTGGGGGTATTAAACCTTTATTTGGTCATTGAAGTGAATATTTGTTCCTAGTCTGTCCGGATGGCACTTTGGTTGTCAGATTATCCTTCAATTGATTGTCAGTCTTAAGGTTGGTCGTGATCCCTTCATTCGGCTAGCTGCCAGCCAATTAACAGTTCTTCAGTCGAGTATATTTTTGTCAGATCGATGATCCTCATTTTAACTCTTTTAATCTGAACGATTGGATTAACTTGATATTTGTCCATGTCACTTTTGGGTGTACATATTATGTTCCTTAATTTTTTGCTCCTTGATAGTGACAATTGCTATAAGGATAAATAAAATTTTAATGCAATTAATTGAATCTTAATAATCATAATTTAATGAAATGATTGGAATTTCTAAATTGTCAAGTCCCTTATATACAGGGCATAGTGGATGGTTCTAATTATCTCGAGTCCGTCCCTCTTTACATTTGCTCGACTTCTGCACTTTCCTTATGAAGAAAGGATATGATTCAACATTTAAACCCTTTGATCGAGGCCACTAGTAAAAAAGCAAGTCTGGCTTGAAGGCAAGACAAAAAAGAAGTGGGAGAATAAAGTGGCTAAGCAGCCAAAGCCTTCTCAGAGAGTGCAGGTGGAATCACCAGACTCAATCTGAGAGACTCCAAAGAAGGTTCAGCCCAAAGCTGGGATGGATCTAGATGGTTCTATAGCTAGTCCATCAACAAAGGCTCCTATTGAGATTTTTAATTTCCTAGATACTGTGAAAACTCCCCCGTTGACTTGTGTAGTAAGTGTTGGTGGTGGTGATCAACTAGTCGACGAGGAGGGATTGGCTTATGATTTATCATCATTAGATGTAGGCAGAACTAACTAGTATGAGGTGAATCAAATCCCGAATATGCATTTTTATTTCTATTTTTTCTTAAGAAATTTTATTACTTATTCATCAATTTATATTTCTTGTAGTAAGGAATGCTCAGATTGGGGGTTTGCCGATTGTTGGTGGTAGCCAAAATCCGACCGTGGTGGTAACTCTCGTGCCTCAAAAATTGGCCAGCAATGAGGTGGGTGAACAACCACAAAATCAACTCTGTGGAGATCAAGGAGGAAATTTTTGAGGGATTTCATATGTCCCCAAGAACCCCAACTCATTTCCTGGATGAGATGGAAGTTGCTTGGGTCTGATGAAGAAGGATCTTCGCTTGATTCTGGAGGAGATGCAAAGGGAGACAACTAATCTTCACCAGGGGGCTTCTGAACATTGGTAAGATGCTTTTGTATTGAGGGCCATTCTAAGACAACTCAAGTGAATCTGTTTAAGCTTGACTACCATATACAAGGCCGGTTAGGAAAGTTTTGGTCTTGATTGAGGTGACCAAGGTACAATTTGTAAAATATCTATCGTCCGATTAAAATTTAAGTGTAAGAAACTTATTATTGAAAAAAAAATATTTATATTCTCTTTCTATTTCGTATTTTGTGTTTACATGATGTTTCCTATTGAAATTATTGCCTGAATATTCATCTTCTGATGGGTCCATATAACTAGGGCTTGAGGGGTTCATTTTTTCGCGCTTACTGTTTTTATCTCTAAGTTCCGTTACTTGGTTCTTTTCCTTTCATTTGAATTTTCCTTCTCATTTTCTTTCATTTGGCTCCAATGAGAACTCCTAAAAATTTTGGTTTGGTATCTAAGACCGAGCTTTTGAGTTTTCTCCATCCAAAGTTGCTTTTGTAGAGAAGGATTTTATCCTTTGCTTGACCATTAGGTTCTTAGCCACTTGATAAGATGAGAGGGTGACTGATGGGTTTGTGAAGACTGGGTTTGCTATAGAGACCAACTATGGTATGGACTGTGGCTACCCTACCAAGAGCTTGGAGTGATTTTCAATCAATATGAGATCATCCCACCTTAGATGAAACCAAACTTGATTTTGACAATAAACCTATGTTGTTTTTAGCTAGAGAAAAGGTATCCCATGGATGACCAATTTATTCCTTCATATGTTTTCTTTACAGGTGGAGTGGGGTCGATACGTACAATTTTGGACAGTAGGTAGGTTCTAATTTTTAGGCTTGGAAAATAAGACCAATGAAATGAAATATAAGTTTTTCATTGCATTGTCTTATGAGAGTTAGGACATTAAGACTATATCAATGGTGATGCGTATAGAAGGAAGAAGGGTACGGAGTACTCCCGGATCGAGGGGCTGATATTGATGGACAGACGCTCTCAATTCCCCAATACACCGATCTAGTGACTGTGAATAAGGTTATTTTCTTTTAAACTTTTGGCTGAATGACAAGAAATTTATGAGCTGCCTATGATGCTGAAGAGGCCAAACGGGAGAGAGAAGCTGTTGGCTGGACTGCCTGGAAGAAGGACAAAGCTGAGGCCAAGGCGAAAGGAGTTCTTGAGCAGGAAGCTGCAATAAAAAAAGGAAGGTTAGCTGAGGCCCTCAGTGAAGTAGTATCTCAGTAGTTAAGGAATTTATTTTCTTTATTTTTATAGCTACGGTGGTGATCCAGCAAGTTTTAATTGGTGAACTAACCATCATTGTGGTAGGGTTGATATATCAGACCAACAGAGAAAATTGGCTTGGAGTTGGTTGGCTCATTTTAACCATTAGAAGCCAGTCATTCATTTTGTGGTACTCGCCACCTAGCCAAAGCCTAAAGAAAAATGACAAAAATGATCTTTTCAGCTCCGGATATGTTGTTGCATGAACTCCTTAGCGTGCCCCCAGCTAGGAGTGTCTTTGAGATGCATTTATTCTTGTTGGTGTTGCTTCCCTTCTTATTTGCAGCATGTCCTCACTGGATCTAGAATTTTACTGTGTGGCATGCCTACGGATCAATGTGGTAGAAACCTTGAGGGAGAAGTATAGAGAGATAGAGAGGGAGAAAGAAATAAAAGAGCACACTTTGTCTTGTTCTGTAGAGGCGAATTGAGGTATTCTCAGGCTCCGTGGCCCATTTTATATATTGTAATTGCGGGGCTACAAAAGTGAATGGAAGAATGATCTCCCTATAAGAGTGGGTCTAGAGAGACAAGACCATAAGAGGCCAAAGCATAGTGGAAAAAGCTAAAGGCCAAAAAGCCCCTAATACATGTTATGAACTCCCTATTTATAGAAGATAGAGGGCCAAATGTAGAAAATTATACGTTAGTGTCTGCTTTTATGGGGGAATTACAAAACATTATTGCCTTTCTTCATGTCCTTTCGTATCTGTAACTGATTCTGGCACCCTTTATATAGTTGGATCATCTACTTGTAGGTCCGCGAATAGGTTGAGCAAGCTGGAGTCCGTTGACTTTTTGCATGGGTGCTAGTCATCCTTCTCTTTGAGAAGTCAATTGGCTTTGAGAGTGGTAACTGGTCAGGCTTAGCGGCTTGCTTGATGAGTATCTTTGGGGGATTTACTGAGAGACCCTCACGTTGTTAGTTGTGAGATTGCAAGGGGTATTAGACCTTTGTTCGGTTGTTGGCGGGAATGTCTGTTCCTGGTTAGCCTGAGTGGCACTTTGGTTGTCGGAATATCCTTCAGTTGCTCATCAATCCTACAGTTAGTTGCCAGCCCTTCAGTTCGCTAGCTGCCGGTCGACTGACAGTTCTTAAACCAATCAACTTCATGAGTTCTTGTAGCTTGTCGTCAGACCGATGATCTTTTAAAGCTCTTTTAATATGAAATGTTAGATTATCTCGAGCTTTGTGCAGACCATTTTTTAGTATACATTATTATTATTATTATTATTATTATTATTATTATTATTATTATTATTATTGTCGTTATCATCGTTGTTGATGTTTTCAAAATGTTGTATGAATATTGTACAAATATTGATAAATAAATGAGTAGTTTATGCGAATTTAATTTGGGAATTCAGATTAAAAACTAAGAAACACAATCAAATTAAAAATATACAATCTATCTCGATCACTATCCATTTTTATATGTCAGAGTTAGTAATTAAGCGTGTTTATGGATAAATGAAGTTGCGTAGAAATACAGTTTGATGCTAAAGCTCTTCAAAGCTTATTTATGTATTCACGCTTTTTTTGAACGATGAGTGTTAAAATACAAATTTATTGCAGGCGACATTTGAATTCACAATTTTGATATAAATTTTGTGGTCTTTATCAAGTATGCTTGCCTGCACGCAAATAAAATTATTTTTTTTTGTAAAATAAGATGCCAAACTAAGACTTGAAGATGTAGATGAAGGCAATTTTTTTATATTGAATTAGCTGATAAAATATCAGTTTCTAACAACTAATTCAAGTAGGAAAATTACAGCATTCCAAATCATTGCGAGTCAAGAGAGAACTTGTCAAATGTAAAATGTGGGTTTTGGTCGAATTTAATAAGAATAGTAGTTACATAATTACAACAATATAATGGGCAGTGTTACTTATCAGAATACATTGTACCAAGATGAAAATGAAGAAGTCATTTATACATATTTACAACTTTACAAAAAAAGAAAAATCAAGGAAGTTTACATATTATACACAATGACTCAATTCAACTCTACAAAAATTTTTTTATTACTAATGTATTTCTATCAATCTAGCTAGTCTTTGATTTGGAATGAAATTCAATGGTCTTCTACCATACCATACCTAACACAAAGAAATGATGGGGTGACTTGGTCTATTGGATCTCTCATGCAAAGTATTGATCAAGACTTTTGGCACCCATGCAAAACCACACTTACTAATTTTATATATGCTGAAACAAGCTAAAAGTAGGGTTCTCATATGATAGATATATGCTAAATAAACATAGCATTTCAAAGAAAAACAATTTTGGGAATACATATTTATTTTACCATTCAACTTCATTTAAGTTTAGCTCATAGTTAGATCTACTTGTAAGAGTTAACCAACACTAGTGAGAATAAAATAAATAAAAAAAAAATTTTTGTAATTTACATAATCCATCAAACATAATTTTCATCATTTTAAAAAAAGTGAAAAATCAATTCCTAAATAAAATTGGTGTACGATAGCTAATTTTAACTCAATTCCCTTTTGATTTTAAATTGCATCTCTTTCTCATTTTCTTCCAAAACTTTAAAGACAAATAGAGTTGTACATCACTAATGCATTTACATCACTGCACATCATGCATGACATTGATCATTACATTTGTATGTATGTGTATGTGTATGTTTGTGTATATATGTATATATTAGAGAAAGAGAGAGAGAGAGAGAGAGAGAGAGAGAGAGAGTGGGAGACATGGATTTCATCAGGCAATACAACATATATATTCTAATTTCCAAAGAAGATAAAAATTTACCTTTCGAGATTATAACACCTTAAAATTTCCTTGGAGGTTCATTTGATCGAATAGAACTTATAGTAAGAGTGATGAAACTTTTTGGATAATATTCAACTTCATGTTATGGAAAATATTAAATTTAATAGGTTTTTATTGCGAAGTGTGTATATATAGGAAGACTAATATTATGTAAACTAATTATAGGAGATCCAATTACATAATGTTGTTTATACTTGAAATATTCCTAATTTTATGTCCTAATTCTCTTATTTATAGATAGGATTAGGAATTATTTTTTTGTGTGGAGCTATAATCCTATCTTGATCATTTGTTCCAACTTCTCCACCCGTTGAAAAGGAAATAGTCACTCTTGTGGATGTAGACAGATTTGCATTGAACCATGTAAACCACATCGCGCTTTATTGTTTGCTTGTTGAAAAATTTGGTTTTCCGCATTATTTTGTAGAATAATTTTGTATTAAAGATAGATTGGTCTGTCTCCGGTAACAAGAAGCTACGATTCTTGTGAAGTCTCTAAGACAAGATACAAAGATCAAAGAAAGTTACATTACGAGATTTCTAGCACCAATTTTTGATGTCACACATGTAGGGTGTCCATTTGAGTGGCTCGGGAAGATTCACGACTTATCCATAGAATCTCATAGCTCAAGATACCCATATGAGACCTCTAGTATGTGTTCGAGGCGCGACCTCACCCGGGAGAACTCGTAGTTGGGTGGACTCGCCCAGAACATTGAACATGTTTGATGTCCATTCTAGTGTTTAGGAATCCCTCTGTATCCATTTGAAGCCTCCCCAAAGTCAAAGGAAGTCACAGAGCCTTCCTACATGCGCTATGAGAAAATTAAGGTTTGGAACGTCTTACCCGCGCTGTAGTTTAGAGTGCTCATTGGCGACAGATTCTCCGATAAATAGATGAGCATAATAATCATTTTTTAGGTTAGGGGATCATAATTTACTCATTTGTGTTCTCCCATAGATTTCCATTTGAGAAAATCCTTTGTCGAACGATTCTAGAGAATAACACTATTTTTAGGGATAGACCGGCTCCTTTATGCCCAAAACAGCCCCATGAAGCCTCCAAGCCGAGCCATTGGAAAGGGGATGCCACCCTACTGGTGCCTAGGCACCCCAAGAAACTCCTCAAAATAGTTGTTTTCCTGAGAGGCGGTAAAGTAGGTGCCACACCTTTTGCGGTTAGGCCCTAGAGTCCTGATGCCGGACTGAGAGCTTAGGAGCCAGGGTCGCGGCACCTATGCACAAGCTCATTTGCACGATGGTCTTTTTTATGCTTTCTGATGCGAATTTGACCCTAGTTTGCCCCTCAATGAGCTGAAATGGCAGGATTACCTTGGGCATTAAGGGATTTTCCTAGGGAAGGAATTAGTGAGCCATCATGCCACTTTTTGAAGCATTCACGAGCCTTCATTAGCCCATCTTTGGCATAAATAAGGGGTATTTTTAGGAATTGGCTCACATGGCTATTTTTATCCTTGGCTAATCCCACATTTTATTGATCTCCACTCATTTCTTAAGATTTTTAGGCTGTTAGTGAGTGCTTGCGAGGGCAATGAATAACCTCATCTTCTTTTTAAAGAAGCTTAGATTTTTCTTGAAGTTCAAAGCTTGGAGCAAGAAAAAAGGAGGCAGACTGTTCATCTTCTTCAAGGAGAAGCTCAAGGGGAGTTGGTCATCTTCCAATTTTTTCTTCTCTTCACCTTTCTTTTTTTTTCTCCGACATTTCTTCCTTCTCTGAAGAACTCTCCGGGGAGCACGGCTAGGAGAGCTTAATCCTAGCTTATAAGAAGGAGAATTTTGATGAGCTCATAGCCTCTCCGACAAGGAGAGCGTTATCCTAAGTTGGAGAAGGTCTTCTCCGGTAAACTTTTATGGCGATCTATCTGGAAAGGAGAGCTTCTATGTTTCTTTGTAGAAGGAATTGTGTGGGCTTCTCTCCTACCAGTTAAAGAACTTCATCATACTAGAAGAAAATAATTCACAACCATTGCATTATTGAGATTCCTAAAGTCCGTTGGCTTTTCTTTCTTAGTCAGCCATATAAATAGATTTTGCTAGGCACTTGTGAATTTGGTTGCCCACATGAGGTAGGTTTGTTCAGCCACCTGGTATCATTCGGCTTAATCAATCACTCGTTATCGGATAGTGTGATTGGGAAAATGATATCGGTCGGCCTAACCACACACTTTTTGATTGGCCAGTTTTGTGGCGTCATCATGGGCTCGGTGGCCCATGTTAGGCAAGTTGGCCGACCGACACTAGTCGGCACTGCTATATGCCAATTAATGAACCGTTTATTTTCTAGATGAAGCCTTAGGTTAGAAAGCACATGTGATGCCAAATTCTTTGTGAAGCCAAGAGTTTTTACTTGCAAGCATTAGCCCCAATCCTAAAAGATTAGAATCTCAATTTCTCACAGCTTTGGCGCTTGCAACTTTCCTTAGAGGAGTTGAAATAGTTTGATCTTGAAGAATGGGAAAAGCTTTGTAGCTAGCATATTCTACAAGGTCATTAAAGGGTTGTAAGACGAAAAATCTTTGTGGCTAGTCCATCCAACAAACGGTGAAGGACTTCTCCTATGAGAAATCGAAGGATGAAGTTCTCCACATTCCTCACCAAAGCTAGAGGCAGCCATGCTGCATATCCAAGTACCTATGTGAGTGCATAAGTTGAGTTTGGCTCACTAATGATTGCTATTAGTCGCATCTTTCACTTTAAATTGTGTGCTTGCATGCTCGTGGGTTTGGTCTCCCAAGCTAGGAAAATTGGTCGACCGATCCTAGTTGGCCCAACCACATGTCTATTGATGGGCCAATCACGTGTTCGATTTATATGTTACATCTCACACACTACACATTGCCTCAACCAACCATCCCGTTCTGGTTGGCATTACACCTTGCCTCGACCGGTCTCCCTGGCTCTGTTGACATTACAATTTTCCTCGACCGACCAAAACAACCTGACCGACATTAAATTTTTCCATGATCGGTCGCTCTGAATTGTTTGAGATCATATTTTGGTCCAACCAGCCGCCCCTACCCAGTCGACTAATCACATTGGTGCAACTGGCCACCATTGGTCAATCGACCGATCACTTTTGTTTGACCGGCCACGCTAGTCCGGTTGAGCAATCAATTTGGTCCAATTAGCCACCTTAGCTCGACTAAGCACGTTGGTTACATTGTCCCGAGTTGACCACCCTGGTCAACCTAGCGAGTCAAACAACCAACTTCAATTGCTTAGTGTGTATTTTGTATGTGCATTAGTGTCGCTTGCATGGTATTTAGCATACTCATCATCACATGTTTGAGTTGCATTTCAAGTATTCATTCATACACTCACCCCACTTGGATGATTCTCTTCAGTGTGAATCATCTTTCTCTTGAACGATGCCCCCTTGTGTTACACTAGGTCACTTGGCTCAATGACTTTACAACACGCTCATGCCTTTTAAGCCAATGCCTTCTTGGTATGCTCTCTATTTCAGTCAATGCCACTTGCAATAAACTTGTTCCTTTTGGGTGTCACTGCCATCCTGTGGACTGCTGCCTCCATAGCATGCCTACCCTTTCGAGTCACTGCCTCCGCAACACATTCATCCTTAGGGCCACTGCTTCTACAACATGCCAATCCATTCGGGTCACTGCTTCCATGGCACACCCATCCTTTAAGTCACTACCTCCATGACACACCCACTACTTTTGGGTTACTGCTCCCATGGCACACCATCCTTTTGGTCACTACCTCCACAACACACTCTCTTTCAGGTCATTGTCTTTATGACACTCATTCCTTTGGACCACTGTTTCTATAGCATGCCCACCCTCCCAGGTCACTGCCTCCATGATAAACACATTTTGGGGAAAAGCCTCCATGACATGCCCACTTTCGAGTCATTGCACCCAATGCATACTTAAGCATCCGAGTCAATGTAACTCATGCACACTTAACCCTTTCGAGTCACTGCCTTCACGACGCACCCATCCCTTGGAGTTGCTGCCTCTACAGCACATCCGCTTCTGATTCACTGCCTTTACGACACACTCGCCACCACTTGTATAAAATATCTATTTGCATTTGTATATGTACACATACATAGATAACTAGTCAGGCTTGATAGGCAAGTGACCATGTGTGGTCACGATACCTTAATGAGCATTGTTTGCTCGGTCAATGAGCAAAGAGATTTACAACATCGATATTGACATGAGTATGAATTTGCTAAGAATCTAAGGGATCTAACTCATGTCACCTTGCATTTATTTTAAATAACTCATTTCATCATTTATTGGGTTGAACTATTTTATTTTATTTTATTGATAATACTCTAGATTTGTTTGGGTGTATATCATGCAGTGAAAGAGCGAAGTGTTTGGAATTTTCATGACTTGGAAAAGTGAATTAAGACTTAGATTGGTGAAAAGATATACCATATCAGATCAGTTAATAAGGGTAAATAAACATCATATGTGTTCTTGTAAGAGTGCCAAAAAGCTAGAATAAATCTCCACTTAATTATTTAGGAGACACCACAAAAGACCCTTGGTAGTAGAGAAGATGAATTGGACTTTAATGGAGAATGTTCAAGTTATGTTGTTTAATGTTTGATTGGCTAATGGCTATGCTTATCACTTGATGAATCGTCTGCCTTTTGTTTTTATTGAAAAGAATACCCAAAGAAGAAGTGTCCAAGGCATCTTACTTGAAATTTTGAGCATAATATGATGTCAAGATTATTAGAATGTGCAAAATGATAAACTAGAATCATAAGAAAAGAAGGTGAGCTTCATTGTCTTCGAGTGTGGAGTCAAAGGCATCAACTTTACAATTATACAGAGAATAAGATTATCATTAGCAGTGATGTTGCATTTAATGAGGCAATCATATTGAAACCTCAAGACTCAAAGCACGTGGAGAGTTCTATTGGCACCATAGATATATAGTAAAAGTTAGAGATTTATGCAACTTCATTTCTTTCACAAAGTTCATTCACTCCTACTCTGGTACTTATTATAGTTACAGCTTAGGGCTATTTATTGACAGTGCCCAGGAAAAGGTTGATGAACATGTTGAGGATGAGATCTCTCTCAGAAATTTATTATTTGGAGCAGGACCTAGCGCTAGAATATCCCAAAACTAGCGTGGTTGAGGGATCATATTGCATTTGTACTTTGGCCACATAGAAAAAAATTCTTAGTACTATAAGAAAGCGATGGAAACCCTATATGTTGATCTTTAGAGAAGGTAATGGATGAAGAAATGGATTCTCTTGAAATGCATGCCACATTGAGGTTGCTAAAGCCTCCTTCAGAATGAAAAGTTATTGGGTGCAAATAAGTGTATAAAAAAAAGGACGGTTCTCGTGGAACTGAGGTATGATACAAAGCTTGGTTAGTGGCAAAAGACTTTTAGTAATGAGAAGGATTATGCTATGGTGAGTAGTTCCTTATAATATTTAAGCATTCCTTGATCTCTATTCTCTTAGCACTTCTAGCACAATACAGTCTGATATTAGAATAGCTTGGTGTCAAGACTGTATTCCTACATGGGAATTATAAGAGAAGATTCATACGTTGTAATCACCTGAATATGGAGCCTCAAAAGACTTAGTTTGCATATTAGACAAATATTTATATATGTTTAAGTGGACATTTCGACAATGATATAAGAAGTTCGATCAGTTTATGATGGGACAAAAGTACATAAGGAGCCAATACAATCATGTTCATATTATGACAAGTTGGTCAATACTGAGTTCATATACTTAGACTGTGGTAAATAAGTTGAAGAAGCAGCTATCCAAGTATTTTGAGATGGAGTTAGGTGAAGCTTGCAAAATTTTTGGAATCAAAATTCTTAGGGACAAGGCAATTAAAAAATTTTTACTATCACAATGAGTATATGTATGGAAGGTGATAAATAGGTTCAGGGTTGATTACTTGAGTAAGGCAGTGAGTCTATCTAACGCATCTCACTTTTAGTTGTATTTAGATCAATATCCTAAATATGATAGGGTGAGCAGAAATATATATTATCAGTTTCTCATGCTAGTACAGTGGGCAGTCTGATGTATGCCATGCTTTATACTAGATCAGACATTACACAACAATTGGTATTATGAGCAGGTTCATGCATGATCTAATGAGCCAATACAGGTTATTATCCGAAGGGTATATTTGATGTCATCTTGTTGTTTGAAGTGGGGTCATCTATTATAAGTTTATGTGTAACTAAACTGATTCAGAATATGTAGGTGATATGGATAAGCATAGGTCTATGACTAGCTATTGACAAGAGGTCTAGTCGGGTAGAGATTAGTATTCAGTCTATTGTTACTTTATCTACTATGAGAACTGAGTATATGATAATCATACTTGAGAGTTAATCAGAAGTCTCTAACAGTATTTTGTGATAGTCAGAGTGCAATATTCTTGGTTGCAAATTCAATTCATCATGCTCGTTTTAAGCACATTGATGTAAGGCTCCACTTTGTTTGGGACTTGACTAATTACGATAATATTTTGTTGTAGAAGTTCAATACAAAGAAGAATTCAATGTACATGCTCACAAATTACTACTAGTCTAGAAGTTCACATAGTATATAAGTTCTGTGAACATCCGAGCTCCATTTGAACATTTTGAAGAACTGCCTGAGACTTAATCTATTCAGGAAGGGGGAAAGTAGATAACTGTCTTAGTGCAGTTGTTTTGGTATTATAGTTTATTTTGGTTATCTCTCACTTCTCTGGGAGTGTGAAATGAGATAGAGATTGTTATATAAATGGTTGTATTTCAGGAATTGTATAAGTTCTGATTAAAGGATATTTTATATATTAGGAAATTGATATTTGGTAATCTATTAGAGAATATCTAGTTAAATGATCTTATCTATATTTAAATATTCATAATTTGTATGTCTTAATCCTCTCTAATTTATAGAAGAGATTATGGTTGATTTTTGTTTATGGAGTTATAACACTATTTTGACAGTTTATTTTTTTTCTTTCCCCACCTATTGATAGTGGAATAACCCCTATTTGTGAATGTAGATGGATTTGCGCCGAATCACGTAAATCACACCATATTTGATTGTTTGCTTATTGTGTGATTCAATATTCCACATTATTTTCCACAGCACTTATGAAGCCTTTTAACATGCACTTCATAGAATTATTATGCATTTATATATTTAATATCTAGAATTCAAAATTTATTAAAATAACATTTTTAATATCATAACCACATCACTATATATATATATATATATATATATATATATATATATATATATATATATATATATATATATACAAACACATCTAAATGTACATTTCAATTTAAAAAATATAATGCTAGTGATAATTTTTATTCATTGTTATACATTTGAGAGTTAAATAAGATAATATTACAATTTAGATAATTGAATTGTATTTATGTGAATACCCTAATAGTTAATATATAATCCATTAAAATAATTAAAAGTAGCTCTAAATCATACTATTTTTGTTAGTTTTTTTTTTTTTTTTTTAAAAAATCTTAAGGTAACCACAGCCTAGCGTGGGCTTAGATCTGATTGATCAAGTTTCACTTTTATTTTAAATCAAAGAAGGACTCGCTGGAGATAGGATCTTTAACATGCATCCGAAAATGTGGTTGGTAGAAGTTCTAATAAAGCATACGTTGTTTTCATGGTAAAGTACGTGTAAAATAATACAGTTTATACATTAGGTAACATAATAGTTGTTCAACTTATTGCAGCTAAATCATTTATTTTAACTTATCATTATCACATTATGAAATTGTCGCATGACTTGACTTTACACAAAATATTTGGCAACAAAATTTTCTCTACTATTGAGATGGCACGAAAAAGTAGTCTTTGGTAAAATTTTTTATTGTTCGGTCAAAATTTATGATATTGTATATTCAACTAGTATTCATGCAAGATTAGACATCATGACAATTTTTCTAACTCTTTCATCATATGATAGACTCGAAAATTTCTGTTGAACTATTAGTTAGACTTAATAAAATACACTGCATTAGAGAACATCTTAATAGCTTGGGGTTAAATTTTCTTTACCTTCTTCAACAACTTCAATGATAAGCTCTGCTACCTAGACCTGTCCCTAGACCTGTCCAACGTCATATTTGTGTCTGTTGACTTCACCTCCAATCCTAACCTGAACTTTATCAGCCTGTAACAATATTGATCTTGTTAGAATTTTTGAAGTAAATTCATAGTATAAAATTATAGAATAAATTCAACATTATTAAGCAAATAAAATTAAAATAATGATATTGAAGTAGTTTGAGACTGAGGCGTGTTGATCAAACTATCCTTACAGAAAATCAAGCTTTGGGTACACCAAATTAGAGCTCTCTCTTCTATTTATGAGATAAGTGTTCCTTTATATTGATTGTGCGTGCATCACGACTGAGCAACATTGAACTGACCACCCAGCTCTAGTTGGCCAAAAAGAAGGAAGTTGATGAAGAAAGTATGAGATAATTCATAATTTTTCATCCCATTTCAAACTCATATTCTCGTCTTTTTTTAATGAAAAGTTCAGAGCAAAAAATTAATACTATTTATGATTCATAGCCATTAACAAATATTATTTTAGGTTATAGACCAATTAATTTATTTTATTAATACGTTATAAAGTTAATAGCGTTAAATTAATGTTACGAGCTTATAAATATTATAATGCGATATTTTAATAGCATTACTCTCTCTTTCTTATATTTATTTTTATTTTATTCTCTCCCAAAAAAAATAATTAAAATAATTGGAGATGAATAAAAAAGTGATCGATCATCAAATTTCTCATTTTTGGATATTTTTTTATTGTGCATTTAGGAAATGTACCCTACAGTTTTGAACATCCACTTAATATAACCAGAGCTTAATACTAACAAATACCATAATAACCAATGTTTTGAAATATGTATATATATTATTGTATCATTTGATACCATTCATGAAATGAGACACCATTTGCTACATACATGAAATGAGACACATGATACGTTCTATTCAAGGGTGAATTTTAAAAGTCATGTGCATTCATCTTAATTCCTAAGTGCTTTAAGGTCAAGATAAGATCCCATGCGATAGCCCATTACTGATGCGCTCCTCACTCTCGATTTCGTCTTTTTGGTTAATCTTCATCGTGCACTCCGAATGCACTGAAAGATACAACGTTCATATATCGTCCCCACGAGATAGAAGACTGAGAACTATTCACAATTAGATCCAAAGATCTCACTCTATACTCAATCAAATCGCATGGGGTTTGATCCTATAGCTTCATCTAAGAAAGATGAGTCTACATATATGTTAAGTGGGCATTTATTGTTTATTTTCTTCATAAAAGATCAAACTGAAAGCCATTTTAGGAAATTAAAGCCATTAACTTTTCTCAAATGGTGTAGCTGCGATAGGGCTTGACAGAGAAGATCATCTTGATGTCACGAAGCTTCCCCTTGCTTCAATCTGCTCTGAAAGTGGTCCTAGCTATGAACTAGAACAATTAGTGGCTCGGATTGTCTTTGAGTAGGTTAGGGAGTGTGGAAAGATCTGATTTTGATTGGGGGAGAGGGTTTATAACCTTGTGAAGCTAATGTGAGAGTTAGATTGATATTTGGATGAAGTTGACGTCAAGGCCGTGAAACACCCTGGTTTTCAGTGGTGAAAACAGGCATGTGCGTGGTGGATATGGCTTGTAGATGGTGGGGATGAGCAGCTCTGGTATGTGGATTGTTTTTGGTGTTGGGAGCAAGGAGCTTAAGTGACTGTCTAGGGAGCTTAGTGTGTGTATGGAGCTTTCGGTTTACCTCCTTAAATAGCCATGGAAGGCCATGGGAGGAGCTCTGTTGTGCATGGGAAAATTTGGTGATTCCTCAAAGAATGTGTGGAGATTACCAGAGTCTTTTGGGAAGAGGAAAAATACTTTCACTATTTTTTAATCTTTGAGCATTATGGCTCCGATGGAGGTGAAGGTGGCATGTAGGAGAGCTTAGAGTGGTTGTAGGAGCTTTTGGTGGGCCGGCTGGGCTCAAACATAGTCTGTTTTGACTCACCCATGAAATGATTTAGATGGGTTGGACCTAGGTTCCAAGTGGTAACTCCCTTGGTTAAGTGTGCATGGTTTGTCCTTTTGTGTTTGTTTTATGCTTAATTTTGTTTTACTTATTTTTTTTATTTAGGTTGTAGTGTCATGGTGGGTTATCTGGGTCATGTGTATTTCTTGTGTGTCATGGTTGACTAATGGGGAAGGGGCATGGGCTCCTTCATGATGTCTTGGGCTTTGGTAATTAGGCTTAGCTTAAATGTCTTTTAGGCTTAGCCCAAAAGATTAGGTTTGATGGGCCTTCATAATTATCCTAATTAAATAATTAGGTTAATAACTTAGGTTGCTCCCTAATGCAACTTTGATTCCTAAGTTGTATAGGCCTTAGCAGCTTGAATTAATTTAGGTTTTAATTTGATGGGCTCAAATTTTCAATAAATGACTAAAGTTGAATTGGGCCCAATTGAGATTTGTTGAACCTTCATGATTACAACTTTTAGGGTTAAGTTGATGTGTTTAGGATTTATGTCAATTTCAGGGTTAATTGTTGTTGGAGAGACTTCGGTGAGACCAAAGTCTGACTTTGGTGAACTAACTCTCCCTCTCTAGTTGGCTGTTTTATTTAAGGTCATGTGTATGAAGGGTGAATCCTCTCTGTCCTATGACTAGCCATTTGTTCAATGGGTTGCTCTTAGATCACTGAGGGTGTTAAGCATGGTCAGTAGGTCATCCCTGAGATTTCTAGGATTATGGGCTAACTTTAGGTTGCATAGAGTGTGCTCCACCAATAAAGATTCAATCTGGCTTCCACTAGTTTTAACCCTTACTATCTCAACCAATAGTTGAGTGTTTGAGTTTAACCTTTGGTAACCCTAAGTGAGTGTGGAATTGGTTTAAAGTTTTGTGTGGGTGAGCTCCATCTCTAATTATCTAAGAATGTCATTAGGAAACCTTAAGATAAAATCGTAGGCTTCTATAGAGAGAAAGAGAGTAGGTCCTCACAAAAGTGAGGTACACATGCCTAAACCACTCGATCAGCCCATTCTAGGAAGCAAATGGGCTTACAAAATCAAGCACCACTCTAACGATATCATCGTTCGTTACAAGGATAGACCCGTTGCCCGCAAATACTAGCATGAATATGGTCTGTGGTCCCTTTTGCTTCTATTACAGTTTTATGATTTATATATATATAATATAATTTTTGTATTTTTCTTTAATAAAATTTCTTTCTTACAACGATGCCAAAAACATGACTTCGATGTAAATAAGAGTTCAACTGGTCTATTTAACTTTTGGGATTCTATGCAAGTATATGTATTATTATCTAGTAATATAGAACTTTTTGATTAAGCCTCGAAATATCGAACTCATAGGGAGTCTTGTAATTTTTTATTAAGGAATTTGTTCACAAAATCTTTTTAGAAAAATACACTTACTTAAATAACAGTTAATATGAAGGATTGAAAATGTAACCCACTTTTTATATGATTGCAATTTATGTTATTAAAAGTTACACCTGAGGGCTAACATCTACACTTCAGCTCTCAAACAATAAGGCCAAATTGAATATTTTAGTCTGTCACACTAAAATGTCCAATTCTACGTCCGATAAATATTATTTCCCTATTTATTTGCACCATCCTTTCAAGGCTTTTGACTTCCCTGAATATTGGATGTAATTTTTACTATAGTTGATAATTCAACATATTTTAACAAATCAATTAGCCAGATTGAAAGTAAATTAAGTTTTAAGTAAAAATTATCACAACTTATTTTAATATATTAGGTACTTCATTTAATTTCATCATTTCACATAATTTTCATAAACAAGGAGAAAGACTAAGAAAACTACTCAGAATGCATGGGAATTAAACAAAGCATGGATTTCATTTAAAGTTAACAACACTAAACAATGATACTTATCTTAATTTCCTCCCCAAGCAGACTCCTTGAAGTTCCTTTGACTTTTCCTTCTAGTACAACACACTTCTAACTCACTAATTATACTCTAAAACTCTTAAATTAGCACACAAACACAAATAGACACCAAAAAGAGATACTAAGACTCTCTAAATAAACACACCTAGACACTAGAATTCGGCCTCTATTTATAGAGGTAGGCAAAGGTGCAAGGGGTGCTTAAACACCTCTTCAAAAAGCGTCCAGGTTCAATGTATTTTGCATTTTGAACTGTCTCGCCATCGGCGGGAAACGACCTCGCCGTCAGCGGGGCTTCTAGAAGTTCTTCAAACCGCGCGATCTCGCCGTCGGCGGGCTCGGGCTCGCTGTCGGCGAGGTAGTTGCAATTCCTTCAGAAATTCTCCTCATGATCTCGCCGTCGGCGGGCTCGATCTCGCTGTCGGCGACTTAGTTCATTTTGCATGAATTTCTTCCTTTTTGATCCAAATTCGCTCCATTTCATGATTTTTGCTTCCATCACTTATAAATCTTCGTTTCTGCAGTAAAATAAAGGAAATACCTTTCTTTAAAGTGCAATTTCATCAAAAATAGATATGAATTTCTTAATATATTTTTCTGTGATCAAAATGCAATTATTTTTGGTAATTTTTGATATTTTAAAATAAAATAAAAAATTAACTAACTCTAACGTGATTTTTGTAAGATAAAAGAAGTATAAATGAAATTATCTTTTTCCTTATTATGAATAAGTAATAAGTTTAAGAGTTATGTTGTGGAAGTAGTCAAGATGTGTTGTGCCAACTATGAGCAATATTATTTTTTACCCTTACTAGAGATGCAATAAAGAACATTTGCTAGTTTAAAGTTTGAATAGTTTTGAATACGGGTTAGGTAGGGAAGATACTAGCTCTCACTCTAGAGTTCCTTCCTTTCCCTCCACTTAGGGACTAACATCACGTATGAAAACCTAAAACAATAAACCAAATTTGGGGCTTTATTTTGTTACCCTGAAGTCGTCTAATTCTACACCATTCAAAGTATATTTATCTATTTATTTGCACAAAATTATATGAATTACATTATCATCCATACAATCACATGTAATTTCTACCATTAGTTAAATGAGACAGTACCATCATGGATCTTTCATGTTCTCACAACAATTGTTAACATCTTAATTAGTCAAATCAAGAAGTAAATGAAGTACAATGATTAAATCATCACAACTTACTCCTGCATTAAAGATCAATACTTCCAAAATTTCTATCCAACACTTAATTACTTTTAATTTTGAAGAAAAAGATAAAGAAAACTACTCAGAATTCATGGAGAAAATACAACAATAATCTATTTTAAAATTAGAAATAATATAAAAACTTAAGAAGTCTAAATTAAAACCAAATGAAGTACAAAGATAAAACTTATCTCAAATTCTTCTCCACCAAACACTTGAAGTTTCGTTGAATCTCTTCCTTTCTCTTACAAGCCTCCCTAGGACTGGACACCCAACCCTAGAGGGTTAAAATCTCTCTAAAATAATGGATTACTTAGAACTCTCTACCCACCTTCCCCTTCTCTAGGAATGAGATAAGTGTGAAGAAACCCTAAGTAATAATCATACAACTTGTTAATAAAACTACTTTTTAAAACTCCTCTCTACACACACACTTTTCAGCCTTTTCTAATTCTCTTTAAGTCCTTCCTTTTATATTTACTTAAAAGGTGCCTTGGTGTCTTTTCAAAATGCATCCATATTCAATGAATCCTCCCAAAAGATGCATCCTTTCAAAAGCCATTTGAATGAATTTTGGCGTCATTATTAGTTAGCCACATTTTTACCAAGGGTTGTTTCAAACACCCCTTTAAAATTTGCCAAAATTCTTTCAAATTTCATAATAACTACCCTGCGCTTAAGCGCGGGGCCTTTGGCGCTTAGGCGCCACTTTCTCTATCTCCTAGCACTTAGGTGCCAGATCTTGGTGCTTAGGCGCACCAGTTCATTTTAACACCTTCATTTTTCCTCCAAATTTGATCCCTTTTCACTCATTTTTGCTATATTTATCCATTTAATTGTACCTGAAAGAAAAACACTTAAATACATTTCATTAAAGTGTAATATCATCAAAAAGGTGATATAAAAATGTGTACAAATATGTTTATATTATAGGTATATCACATTCCCCCGAACATAAAATGTTATTTGTCCTCAAGTGACACTACAATCATTCAAAACCAAAGTAAGTAAATTATGTGAAAGTGTTTCTTTAGGAGATTCTAAAATTTTGTTCTTGCAATTTAGTATTCCAATTTAGAAAAAAATTTATTAAATAAGACCAATTTAAAGTTTAGAAATCTCTAAAGTGAAAAAGTATTAAAATATGAGCTTCTATCTAATCCATAAATATTTGTAGATTTTCCAAAAATAAAGTTTATGCATTCTATCTTCTTTACTTAAAATTTTCATTAAAAATAATTATATTTACTATATTATCTCCTTAAGCTTAGGATTTTCTCAAGTCATATGTTTTAAAAAGATTAGGTGTGGAACTAATTTTTTATTAGGCACTAATCCTCAAGCTTCTCCTCCCATTTTTTTTCACATACTATACTTCAATTTTTCTTTTTCTTTAATTTTCTTATTTTCTTATTTTCATTTCTTTTTTTCTTTTTTGGAGAGGATTACTATATCTGGATAGACCTTTAGTGATATTGAATTCCACTATTCCTTTCCTAAAGCAAAGGTTTGATATATATCATTTTCTTAAAAATATAATAATAGTTTTGAAAATTATTTTCAATAAAAGAAATTTAAGTGTTGAAAATAAAAGTCTAATTATTCTATATTTTTCAAAAATACAACATCTCCTACTAAAGATAGTTACACAATATTTAACATCTTTTCACTAAGAAATTTTTAACTTTAAAATTTTATCATCACTATAATGTCTTAACTAAATTCTCATACTCATTTCTATATTCAAAATTTTACTACCCCAATATAACTCCAAACACATAATCATTTTTCAATAAAAATCAGATTTATTTGTAGCATATTTGAGAAAAAATAAATTTTAAGTTTTGAAAATTGGTTTTTCAACCGCCCAAACTTAATTTTTAATAAAATAAAACATTTTAACATATCATATATATCGGCGGGAATGAATAATTAAAACTTCATGCTTACAGGGATTTTCATATCCTAAATATACAAGTACAAAAGTTAAAAACAGGAGTAAAATTAAGTTGATTAAACTTTATTTTGATTTTACTATAGATGAGATTCAAAAGATTTCTATGCAGTGGAGGATAACAAAAAAGCAAATCACACAACTAAAATAATATCACAACCACAATTGAAAGGAAATACATGGTAGTAAATTGAAACTTAAAACATAAAATTTTAAATGAAAGTTAGCTCTATTCTAAACTTTCCTAATACAGTAGGAATTAGTTCATCACAACCTAACAAAATACACTTAAAATAACAATGTTCACAAAATTACTACCACATAAAAAAAATTAACTACACATCACAGCTTAACCACATACAACATTGTCTAACATAACAACAAATAATACAACAATAGTTCAAACAACAATGATGAATAAAAGTTCAAACACAACATAACATAATCAAATTACTCCTCATCCTTGTCACCATCACCATCGTCTTCATCATCATCCTCCCAGACCTGTAGATTCATAATGAGGGTATTGTGGATATGAAGGAAATACCACACTCTGATAACCTCATATAAGTTTCTCCAAAGATGTGTGATATTTTTCTTCATAATCACTATGAATTCTCATATAAGTATCAATATGATATACATAAATTTCTAAATTTAATACCTTATCCGCATTTTAGTTGTTGTTGTCCAACATCCTTTGCATTAATTGAGTCTGCAAATCAGGACTAGCAGATTGACCATGAGTTCTAGATGCATGAGATCTAGAAGCATACGATGTAGAAGCATCAGAACTTTTAGAAAATCCTCCTCTCCAGCCAAAAATAAAATGCTCAGAATAAGGCTTTACATTCACACTAGTAATGGGCTTTAGAGGTTGTAAAATTTCCTCCCAACTATTAAACTTCACACCAGCTTGCTCACATAAAAAAAAGATTAAGGATGTAAATCCCAAACCTGTAGTAGTAGCACCTCTAGCAGAATTGGTGATGGTATGATAAATTAGAGATCCAATATCAATAGTCTTGTATTGTTGAATGCAATAGTTCAACATAGCTCTTTCGCTGGTCACTTCACTAAGATGATTCGTTGGGAGTAGACGAGCGGAAATGAAATAGTGCCATGCTTTTGTTGTGGCATCCATCTTCGATGCAAGAAAATTACTCTTCTTTCGCTAGTAATTTTTCATAATCCTCTTCCAGCAGTTAATGAAGATATGATCTCATCTAACTCCTCCTCTATAGGATTTTAATTTGAATAAAACACATAGTATCTAAAGGTAGGTGGTAAAATGAATTTATTACCCCAGGGGAAAATGCTACTGATTTTCCTCTTACCATCACCTGATCATCTCCAGCTTCAGGGAAATTAGCATAGAACTCCTGAACTATAGAAATCAAAGCAAGAATAGAAAAACAACAGAATCGATCCCACTATCGGTGGACTATTAAGTCTTCCACTTTTTAGTGTTGACATCACTTTTGTTGAGGTCTAGTTTTTTTAAGGGCCTAGGGTCTAGCCATAGGACTTTCCTGGTGACTATCTTAGAAGACTAGTGATGGAACCCTCCCCTTAGAAATTTAAACTGCTTCTTTGCTTCACTTGGAGTTTCATATGCTTAAGGCTAACCTCTAGCACTTAGAAGGATGAGGATAAGCATAAAGAAGCCAAGGGGAGTCCCCCTATAGGATGGTCCAGCATTAGGACTAAACCTGGAGGTCTGGTCTGGGTTAGGCTTGCACACACACTCACACTTACACTACACATACACTCACTATCCCAAACCAAATTACCTTAAACTTAACCCCTTTTTCTGTTGGAAACTAATGTGGGTGGTTCCCGGAGCTCTTAACCCTAGACTAAGGTTTGACTAGAACCAACACATGGAGGATCCAAAATGGGACATGCCTTGGTCCATGGCTCAAATAGTTGGGTATCACCATTGACATCCTTAATTACCCTAATTTTACTAAAATCCCAACTTTGACCCTTTGACCCCTAAACTTCTCCCAAATTACCAAATTGCCCGTAGACCCTAATTTCTCCCTAAAAATCTCAAAATTTTCCAAATTAGCCAATTTTCTCCAAAAATCATTTCAAAATGTTCTTCACCACCCAAACTGACCAAAATACTCCAAAATTTCCAAAAGACTACCAAAATGGCCAAAATTACCAAAATGCCCCTCAATCCAAAATATCCAAAATCACTCCAAACAATCGCAAAATCAATTTAAACCACTAAATTGAGTCCAATTTGACCAAATTGATCCATTTTTACTAAAATCCCCAAATTGCCCCTTAAGACCCAAAATGCCAAATCACCCCCAATTTCCACCAAATTGACTTCAATCTCCCCTAATTTCAATTCCAAACTCAAAATAATCATCCTTTGTCCCAATGAAAAGTAAATCCAAGCCCAATTTCAACTCAAATAAAAAAGCCCTAATTTTGACCATGTACCCAATATCCCCTAAATTGAACCCCCTAGCCATGTCAATTTCCTGAAAATTGAATTTTAAATTTTTTCTAACATTCCTACAAACCAAATTGATCCACATTTGAGCCCAAACCTTACCAAAGTTTAACCTAAGTCAAAATCCCTAATTTTTCCCTAAATTAGCTACATACCCAAATTTCACCAAATTGAACCTCCTAGTCCCATTTCCACCCCATTCATGTTCACAAATCTTCATAAAATTCTTATATACCAAATTAAACCATTAATTGAACCATAGCAAAGCTCTAGCCCAATTCAAACCCAAGCCTAACCCAAGTTAGCCTAAATTGACAAAATCTCTAAATTTCACCAAATTGACCTTCCAATTCAATTCAAAAACACTCCAATCCTTTTCTAAACTCTTCAAGAAAATCACACACACCAAATTGAACAATAAATTGGATCCAACCCAAGCTCAAACCAAACCTAGCCTAACTTGAAACCAAACTCCCCAAAATTGAACCAAGACCTAAATGTCACCCAAGCCTAGCCAAATTGAGTAAGCCAAGCCTCCCATAGCCATCAAGTAGACCCTAGAAACCACCCTAGATCCACTTAGTCTAACCAAGTTGGGTCATGGACCAAGGGTCTCTTAATTTTGGGAATCTCCTCCAATATATGGTTAAGCTATGAAGATCTCTTACCCAAAGCCATCACCACTCAAATTAATCACCTTAATGGCCTGCCTACCTGACTACCTGACCACCTCCCCTGGCCTGGCCGACCGACCTAGTCGTTGGAGAAGCCCAAATCGAGAGAGACCTCCCATGGACAAAATCCAATTGCACTCCCCTGAGCTGTCTCACCTTGATTGGTCAATTGTTCCTTGTTGGCTTCCACCTAAGCACATGAGCACATCCATTGGCCAGCCATGTCAGCCACTCTAAGCTCTTCTATTTAAACACCACCTCTTCACGACCAAGAAGAGAGAACTCATAAAACCTAGGGGAAACTTTGTCCAACTACTCCCAGAGCTTCTCACAACCCTACTAAGATCAATCCCCCTGTTCTCAGCCACCCACAGCTACCACCTAAGGCTAATTTCTCCACTAAAATTTGCCCTAAAACTAGGACACCTATCACAGCTCCACACTACATCAAACTTCAAATTAAATTATTCCTCACCATCATAAGACCAAACAAAGAAGATCCCCCATAGGAGTCCCATCATAGAGCTTCTCCAACCTAGACTTCCCTTAGACTCGAAATCTCCTCTAATCGAGTTCTGGTGCATACCTAATAAGAGCTCAAGTTGGTCCTTGGAGAAGCTTCGCAAGGTCACAACGAATGAGTAAAACCAATCTAATTGAGGCCTCACCTCTCAGATAAAGGTATTGAATCCTCACTTCAGTCCGAGCCTATTTTGATTCTCCATGGATGTACACTATATTTCATACTGTATAAGTTTTATAGATAGGTTCGTCTAGGTCAGATGAGTATATAGGAACAAACCCGAGACAATTTGATTGAGTCTGGCTCGAGATCATAGGGTTAAAATGTGGACGGCTCTCGGGATGAACTAGTTGGGGATGAAGATCGTGCGTCTTAGATCGAGCGTGTATCATCTGGATGGCTCTGATTGTGCATGACAAAGGATCGGTTCATAGAGCGTGTTATGAGTCTGATGGTGGTACCCAATCAGAAGGAGACGTGTAGCGCTTCGGAGCTGTTAACATTGGCATGACACTGAGTCAGATAAATAGGAAAATAGGGATTAAAATGAATTAACTGAATCAGTCCACCTTTGAAAATGCATAACTTGGTGTAGAAAAATAAAAAAAAATAAAATAAAAATACTCTCATGCTTAGTGAACAGAGGAGAATAATGTGAAGTAAAAATAAAAATTGTTTGTTATATATTTTGTTTTTAATATATTAAATACTCTTTCTTGTATTTTCATTATATTTAGCTAAATATATTTCACCAGGGCATGAGGTTTGGAGAGCTTATAGGCTCTGTGGTTAGAGATCTTCCCTGATTTTTCCAAAGTCATGGGGCATCTCTACCCAAAGATCCCTAATTTCTAAGCTAATCCCCTCTGTTTTGGTATAAAAATTATAATAATTAAAATATTGATCAGAAAAATACAAAACTTATTTTGGTAGATTCACTGTGATTAAAGGACCCTAGGAAAAATATAAATTGATTTAACTCATTAAGTGTGGCCCTAAGTGTAATTAAATCCCTAAATGAAAGAAAATTAAAATGGTTGAAATATAAATATAAAAAGCACAAAAATGATTCTCCATTATAAATAATGGATAAGGGAACAACCCATAAAATTTTGAAGTCAATTGAAACTAATTTGATCACTAAAACGGATTTTCTAAATGAAATGACATTTTGGAATTAAAAATAATTAAAAATTCATAAAAATCACAAAAATATAAAAGCACACTAAAATTTCACATTTAGTCTCCTGATCACTTGAGAGTAATTAAAATAATTTTCCTAACTTTCTAAATGAAGATATTAATTTTTAAAGGCTAAAATGAATTTCCCTACTTTTGCACTAAAATAATTCTGATAACTAAAAACTATATCACAAAAATATGAAACTTATTTCTCTAAGTTACATAGAATCAGAGAGATTTATGAAAAACATAAAACTTAATCTTAAATAGTATTTTATATTTAATTAATACTCAAAATACAAATAATTATAATAATTAAAATAAAACTAAAAAATGATGAAAATTGGTCCAAGTGGTCCTCTGATCTAGATGAACCTCCAATAATTTTTTTAAAGACAGATTCTATATTTTGGCTAAGTTATTGAATTAACACTAAAAATTCTTATTTTTTTAAAAAATAATTATAAAAAATTAAAATAAGAAAAATTACATTTTCTACTCTGATGTTTTAATTGACTCATGAGTGGTAACATAAAAATTCCAAAGTCATTTGAGTTAAATTTAATGAATTATGAAGTGATAAGGCCTTTAGGGGCAAAATTATAATTATGAAATTGGAGCCTTAATTAATATTTAGGCCTAATCAAAGGGAAATGGGTAATTAATGAACTTAATTGACATATCTAGATGATTAAAACATAAGGGATCGAGTGGTAGAAACCAATTTTTCACTTCTCCACATTAAGGATAAAATTGTAATTTTTTAAGGAAATTTGGAAGATAATTAGAATTAAATGATTCTAGGATGAGGAGTTTAAATTGGAAGATAATAATTCACTAATTTAGAAACCCTAATCAATGGTTTAATGATACTTCAATGTTCTAAAAAGGATTAAATTCATCACATAACTCAACATTTCATAAAATTATAAATTTACCCATTAAATCTTAAGGGCTTAGTAGTGAATTAGGCTTAACCAAGATTTGACTTAATGAGGTTTAGAATATGAAATATGATCAACTTTAAACACTTTGGAACACTACAAGCCCAACTCTAAAACTAAGTTAGCTAAGATTCATAATAAATCAATTTGCCTCTAAGGGTCTTCACCTATTGTCGGCATATTTTTAGATTTTAAAATTTAATTTAAGTATATATAAATAATTTGGAAATTAGCATTTGATTTTTGAAAATAATTTTAAGTTTGAAAATTTTAAGATATGAAATCAAACTGATCTCACATCCCAAATATTTTATATAAACGAGCACAGCACCACAAACTGTGTATCTATCCCGAGGAATAGTCACACTGCTTGACGATGGGGCTCGATTAAATAAACTAAAAGATTTGTGACATCCGTTTGGTCTACGAACCAATTTTATAAGCCAACAGAGTTCCCTACTTAATATAAAGGAATTAAGCGGGGTTTATATTACCCAGGTTCTTAAAGTTTCCTATAAGGGCGAGCCCCTATAGTTAATTACATCCTAAATGACGAGAATCATTTAAGAAAACTCTCGATAATGATCGGTGATTTTGCTCTCAAGAATTTCAAAGTTTAAGGTTTTCGAAAGGATTGAATTTTGGAATTTCAATAGGGAATGAATCGAGTTTGGAACAATTTATTTTAAGAGTCCAATAGAAGAGAAGTAGGAGAAGCTGAGGATCCAAGAAGAATCTTGGCAACTTCCCAAACTATCCTATTGTTTGGCTTCTATTTGGGAGTTCAATTAATGTTTCATCTTGCCTGTTTTAATTAATTAGGACTTATATTCATATGACACAATCATACAAACAGTTTTGAAGATGTGAGGGCTTATGTCGTGCCGAACGACTACCTCGGAGTCCTAAGACCGGTTAGGGCTTAATTTACATGACATGATCATGCAAATGCCTAACGAAGAGTTGAGGATTTATGTTGCACTAGGCAAACTACCTCGAAATCCTATGGCTTGGTTATTTAATTCTAAGGAAAGGTTTAGCTGATGTAGATTCGAGTTTTGCTGACGACGCTGGCCGTGCTGCCCACTATGCTCCAAGCTCTTTGTTGTTGCAGAAGTTTAGTTTTAGAAGGTGAAAAATCAGGAGATGAGAGAAGTGTTTTGGTTTAGAGAAATCTTAAGATCCAAGTGTTTTTTAATGTTTTAATTAAAACAAATCTTAAAGTTGATTAAACAGAACTGATTAAGATCCCACGGTTTCGTCATCCCGGCACCGTTATTTTCATCGGATTCACTTAGTCCAGATGAATTTGCTAAACTCAACTGAATGAGTTCCACACTTTCATTTAGACCGTGGGAAATCTCGTTAGCAATACGTAGGTTACATCATCTGAGGGATTCCCGATCATCCAACGAGACGTTTTAATTTAGTTAAAATTGTAATTTTTGTTGTTATGTTTGTGATTAATTTTTGAGTTGTCTTATATTTTAAAATTTTGTAGTGGTAAATTTTATCTTGTATGACTTTTAATTTAGTTTTGGGTTTCAGTTTTGTGGCTATCCTAAAGGTTTCAGTTTTCATTCAACAATCTTATTTATCATGCAAGAAAAGTAAAACGCAGTGCAGGTAAATAAATTGCAATAAAGTAAAAGCGTACCTGGAGGGTCTTCTCGTCATTCCCAGTTGAGACTTTAGTATTGCATTGTATATATGTGTTTATAATTTTGCAGAAATTAAAGCATGCCAGAAAAAAGGAAGGAGTAGGACTAACAAGCAGTAGCTACTCAATCCTGTGATGTCTATGTTTAGATCCTGGTTGTCTACCAAGTCCTATGATGTCTATGTGAATTTTTATGTTATGTTTCAATAAAATATGTTAATTTAATTGAGGATGGTTTCGTTAAGCAGACATATTAAGTTTAATAGACCTCAGAGGTATCCAAACAGTCAAAGAAGGATGCAGGTCCATGCTTCCCTCTCATATCCTGATGAAAAGTCTAAGGCTCATTTAGACTTATTATGTTGCTTAACAATTCACCCTACCTATACCCTTATGCTTAATGAACACAGTTGTTCGGGGTAGGTTCGGGCAGATGGGTTTAGGTGTGGTTTGGGTTTGTATTTGGTGGTAACTGGTAATTTGATTTGGACTTATGGGAGTGCTGTGAAGATTTGTTTGAGTTTATGTTTTAGATTTGGTTTTGGTTTTGGTTTTGAGTTTTGGTTTTGGTTTGGTTTGTGTTTTGGTTTTGGTTTGGTTTGAGTTTTTGTTTTGGTTTGGTTTGAGTTTGATTTTGGTTTTGGTTTGTCCTGGGATTTGAAATTAGGGATTTTGAGTTTGGAATATGAACTGAGAAGGTTATGTAGACATCAGGTAAAAGTTTGGGTTACTCCATGCATTCACTAAGCATAAGGGTATTCATGTTATGTTTTCTACACTAAGTTTTGATTTCCTAGGGGTCTTTATAAAGGGGAAAATAGGTCATGCCTCAGGGGGCCTATCCTAGGTTTGATTGTTATCGTGTTGGTATCGTATTATGATTAGGACTGTTGTTGTTGTTGTGATTTGTGATGGTTGTGTTATTTATATATTATCATTTTATTATGTTATTATTATTTATGTTGTTATGTGTTATTATTCTTTGTTATTGTTTATTATTTATGTGTTGTTATGTTATTTAAAAATTATTATCTTTTATGTGTAATTAAAATTATTATTATCTTTATGGTTTATTTAATTTATTATTTATTATCTAATGTGATTTATTATTGTTATTTGTGTTATTTATTTAATTTATTATCTTTATTTAATTCATTATAATTTATTTACTTTATCATCATTTATTTGTTTTTTTTGTTTTATTTAATTAATAGTTATTTATTTAATTTTATTATTTTCTTTTACTTTTACTTAATATTTATTTATTTAAATTATTATCTTTAATTTTATTTTAATTTATTTTGTTATTTAATTTAATTTTTATTTAATTTAATTAATTATTATTTAAAATTATTATTAATTTAATTTAATCAATTTACTTTAATTTAATGTAAAGTATTATTGTTTAATTTAATAAAATTTAATTTAATTTGTTTTATTTTATTTAATTTAATTAATTTAATATTTACTTACATTATTATTTAATTTAATTTAATTTATTTAATTTATTTAGATTAATTTAATTTATTGTTTATTTACATTATCAATTTAATTTATTCAATTTGTTTATTTAATTTATTTAATTTAATTTTTATTTAGGTTATTATTTAATTTAATTTAATTTAATATGATTTAATTAATTTAATTAATTTAATTTAATTTAATTTAATATTATTTGATTAATTTAATTAATTTAATTTAATTTAATTTATTATTATTTACAATTATTATTTAACTTTAATTTAATATTCGGTTTTCATTAATTTATTTAACTTAATTTAATTTATTTAATTAATTTAATTTAATTTTAAATTATTTATTTATTTACATTATCATTTAATTTAATATAATTTTGATTTATTTATTTTAATTAATTTAATTAATTAAATTAATTTAATTTAAACTTTTATTTATTTAATTTTTTTTTTGTTTACTTAATTCAATTACTATTTAATTTTTTAAATTTAATTCATTATTCATTTATATTATTTAAATTATTTTCAATTTATATATATATGTATTATTTATATTTATTATCCCTTATAAGTTATTTTATTTTAATTAATTATACGTACATTTTTATTACTTAAATATTATTGATTTATTATTATTAATTTATGTTATTAATTTACATTAAATATTATTATCATTTTTATTATCATTTATTTATTTATAAAGCTTTTTTAATATTCTCTCTCTTAAATTATTCTTTTCTTTATTTAAAGTTATTATCACTTGTATTAAGTTATCATTTCTTAAAATTATTATTTACATGTGTATATATTAAAAAAAACATTTTTATTTACTTCCTTTATTTTCATTATTTATCTTACTTATTAATTTACATATATATATTATTATTCATTTATTTATATTTTAGTAGTTATATTATTTTAAAGTTAGTGTAGTTATTCTTATTTAAAATTTAGTATGGTTATATTTTATTTTACATTTAGTATAGTTATATCTTAAGTTTTAATGTTTTTAGGTATTTAAAATTTTAGTATTGTTATTTTATTGAAATTTTGTAAAGTTATTTTATTTAAATTTACATTTATTTTATCACTTATGTTTTTATATTGGTTATTTATTATTTATTTACTTTATTTAACATTAGCTTATTTATTATTTACATTTATATTACTTACATATATGTAATTTATGTTGTTATTCTATTTGTATGTTATATGTTATTTTGTTTTTATATGTTATTAAAAAAATTTATTTCTTTCCCTTTTATTTATTTTATCCTTATGTTTATTTCTTCTTTTTTTTATTTCTATTCCCTTTACGTTATGTTTATTTCTTTTAAATTTTAAAATTTACTCTTTTCAATGTAATGAAGTTAGGTGGTATATTTGTAAATATCAAACTAGTTAACTTAATTAGCTAATAACTTTCATAAAAAGAATAGAAATCCTAAGGCTAAGCATGGAATAGCTTGCATGAAATAAATCTTAAGGCTATACATGGAAATGGCTAAATGACTTTACATGAGAAATTCCTAAGTCTAAGCATGGAAACATTTAAAAAAAGCATACATGAAAACTAAGAAAAATTAAATGATTTGTATGTAAATTTAAAAATCTTTGTAAAGGAAGAGGAACATTAAACACCAATCATGCATGTAAGTATGAGGTCTTAGGTTAAGCATGAGAAGGATGAAGAAAAATTTTTATAAGCTTAAGTATTCACAAAAATAAAAGGGAGGGGGAAGAAACTCACCTTGCTTGGAGGAGGTGATGGAAGAACTTTGAAAAGTCCCTTGTTGAAGCTCATGGCTAGGAAAGGTTGGGATTGGGTGTAGTGAATGAAGTGTGGCTAGCTTGGAAGAAGAAGAAAGAGAGGAGGGAGGCTCACTGGCTAGGAGATGGATTTAGGAGGTGAAGTGAGTGAAGTAAGTAAGTGTGTGTAAGGGGTGTGTAAGTGAGATTATGGGGGGATTTATGGAGAGAGGCTCAAAGCTAAGAGTGAATGGGGGGAGTGAGGATGAGGTGAGGTGGAGGTGAGGAGGAGGTGAGGAGGAGGTGTGGTGAAGGTGAGGAGAGTAGGGTGAGGTGGCGGGTAGGGTTAGGGAGAGGTGAGGGAGAGGTGAGGGAGAGGTGAGGGAGAGTGAGGGAGTAAGGTGAAGGGAAGAAACAATATTTTTTTTGTTATTTTTTATTTTTTTTCTTTTTTTTCCGTGAGATATGAGAGGGGAGAATGTGGGTGTGTGTGTGAGTGAAATTTAATTTGGTGAATTTTGGATTTTTGGTCCATTTTAAGAACATTGGGCTAACTTGAGTTTAGATTGAGCTAAAGCTCGAATGAAGCCCAAGTTCCTTGATCAATATTGTCCACTTGATTGTAATGAAGATCTTTCATGAAGACACAAAGTGGTTTTGAGCTTATTTGGAGGTTCAATTTTGGCATGGATTGGATTTTTGATTATTTTGGACCATTTTGGGTTCGGGTCAAGTTATCTTGAGAATGAGTGGGAATGGTATTCAGAGGTATTCAACAATAATATATATATGGTTGACTAGAAGAATTTTTATGAAGACATAAAATGGTTTTGAAGAGGTTTAGAGGGTCAATTTGGTTGATTTAAAACATGTGTTCAGCTTGGGTCAAAATTGGGGTTTTTTTTGTTCAAAATGGATTTGGGTAAGACCTGAGCTCAAATTATGGGCAATTGCTGATCCAATTCAGTTTAGAGAGGTGTTATAAAGAGTTTGGAATTTAAATTTTGGAGGAATTGATTGACATTGGGTCACTTTAGGAGTTTGGGTTATTTAGGCAAAATTGGGGATTTTGATTTCAAGTGGAATTAGATTCAACTGTGGGTCACATTAGACTTGAATTTGGTCTAGATTGATATTGGGGATGTTTAATTTTGTTTTGAAATTGAATTGGGTCAAGATTGGGGTTGGTTTAGGCACCTTTAGGTTAAATGGGCCAAGTTGGGATTTTGGATTGAAAGTGTATTAATTTGGCAAAATTGATCCATAGTGTAGTTGAACAAAATGAAATTGGCAATTTTTAGGATTTTCTAGAATTTTTTGAGAAGTTTTTGGAATTTTGGATTTTTGGGAAAAAGGGTATTTTGAGGGTATTGGGGGATATTTTTGGAAATTTTGGAATTTTTGGTCATGAATGGTCAATTTGAGTGGTAAAGAATATCTTGGAATGATTTTGAGGGATTTTGGTGAATTTGGGAATTTTTTGGAAATTTTGGGTATTTTGGGTAGTTCAGGGTTATTTAGGGGGCAAAGGGGCCAAAAATTGAAATTTTGGAAATTTGAAGGTGGCTTCAAGGTGAAGAAGGGTCTCTTACATTTCGTCCTCTATGTGTTGGTCCCTACAACTTAGTCATAGACTTAGGGCTGGGCTATCCACATGAGTTTCCAAAGAGTTCAGGGTTGAAATTATAATGTGCAGTGTGTGTATGTTGTGAATGTGAAGTGTATGATTGGTGATCTCTAGACCTCCCTCAGGGCAAATCCTAAGGTCTGACCACCTATAGGAGACTTCCCCTAGGATTCCTTATGCTTGCCTTTTTCCTACCAAAAGGTGGAGGTTAGGCCTTAAGCATATGAAAACCCCCGATGAATCAAGAAGAGTTTTGAATTTCTATGGGAAGGGTTCCATGACTAGTCCTCTAAGAAAGTCACCAGGAGAGTCCTATGGCTAGACCCTAGGCTATTCTAAAGAAAGATTAGACCTCAAACAAAAGTGAGGTCAACAAATGGACCCCCAATAGGTGTGGTGCACCGGACAAGCACACCGCACATATTGGTGTTGACCGAAGAAGATCAACAAACCAACACAAAGTTGCCTAAGTAAAATACCTAGGGCAAAACACAGAATTGAGAGAGAGTTATTTCCGCTGGGGAAACAAGAGGAGGAATTTTCAATTTAAGAGTTACAACTTTAATTTTCAAATTTCAAATTTCAAACATGGATTTGATTTACCTTGCTTTTCTTTCGACTTTAATTTCAATTTGATCTTGATTTCGGTTTTAATTTCAATTTAAATTTCAATTTTGGTTTTATGCGGAGGAAAGAGTAGGGCTAAGGTCCACCCGAATGCATTCATATGCTGAGAAGGAAGCAGGACTGAGCCTATTCCAAAATGTAGAGGGCTTCAATTTCAATTGCAATTTCAATTTTGATTTTGTACTGGGAAAGGAATGGGGTGAAGGACTACCCCGAATGCAGAGAATATGCAGAGAAGGGAGTAAGGCAGAAGCCTATCCAAAATGTTAAGACTGTTTTGATTTCAATTTCAATTTCAATTTTGTGCTGAGAGAGTTGAATGTTGAGATTGCTGAGAAAAGAGTAGGACTGTGCCTATCCTAATGTGGAGAACTGCTGAGAAGGGAGTAGGGCGGAAGCCTATCTCGAGTGCTGAGAACTTTAGAGAATATGTTGAGATGAGAGTATGGCGGAAGCTTATCCCGAATGCTGAGAATATGCTGAGAATTGCTGAGAGTGCTGAGAATTGCTAAGAATTGTTGGGAATGCTGAGAATGCTGAGAATTGCTGAGAATTGCTGAGTGTATGCTGAGAATTGCTGAGAATGCTGAGAATGCTGAGAATTGCTGAGAATTGCTCAGTGCTAAGAATTGTTGAGAATTGCTGAGAATATGCTAAGATTGTTGAGAATTGCTGAGAATTGCTGAGAAATGCTGAGATTTTACGGATGCATAGACCGTGAAGAATTTTGCTGAGATGTATTTATGCAGAGATTCAAAAAGATTTCATTGATATTTGGAAATGCAGAGGTTTATGAATGCAGAGATTGAAGATATTGCTGATATTCATGGATGCAGAGATTATAAAAATATTTTTTAAAGTGCAGAGAATGTTTGTAGAAGTTCATGCAGTGCTTAATTTTATTGAAATGTCTGTGCAGAGATTTTTGAAAATTCACAAGGTGCAGATTTCTTTTGTTTTGTTCAAATGTTGACTTTTATTTTGTTTGATGCAGAGTTTTATTTAGTTGCATTTGTTTTAGGATTTGGATCCAGTTTTAGACAAGTGCAGCATCGGTGCTTCGTAAAACAAGACTCTATCTTTGAAACGTTGCAATGTATAACACTTCTTGAGGTATTGTTCACTGACTAAGGACCAGTGCTGGAAAATAACTCACTCTTTAAGGTGCGATCGAAATTATATTCTTTCAAGTACCTATAAAGGTGTGTTATCTCTAAGGACGCCACAGCTAAAGTGACCGTAATTTTGCAGCTTTTGTTGTAGTAGTCATCATTTGATTTGTTGCAGATTCAGTAGAGGTTGTTGAAATTGTCTTTGAGAAATCTTTCTGACGTTCTTCGAGTTGAAGTTGGAGTTGTATTTGAGAAATCTTTCTGACATTCCTCGAATTGACATTGAAGTTGTAATTATTGGATACTGAAGGATACAACTCTAGGGTCGAATTTCCATTAATTACTAATATCATCATCATTCCTTCAATTCTTTCTTTCTGGGCCTAAGCATATTTCAAAATTTATGTTCATGTGAGTAAAATATTTTTCACTGTTCAAAGATATTTCTGAGCCAATTAATGACCGAACAAAAGACATGAAATCACTTGAGTCTTTTCAAAGCATAATATCAGAGGAAACTTCTTAAGGTTGCATTTCAAGTTTTATTAATCAGGGTAGGATTAAGACACCCATTTTTGATTATATGCTTGCCTCAAGCTTCTTCTCAGGGAGCATTCTTGTTTTTTTTATCCATTTTTTTTCATTGAGGATTACTATATCTGGTGGAGCACGTGTTAAAGATTTTGAATGCCTGAATTGGGGCACCAATTTTTGATTTTGTGCTCACCTCAAGCTTCTCCTCAGAAACTCTATTTTTTTTTTGCTCCTTTTGTTTTCTGAGAATTACTGTATCTGGAAGTGCATATTTCTGTTAAAAATTTTGAATGTCGAAACTCCCCTAATTAATAATTTTGAAATGTTCCTTAACGTGAATCCTGGAATATTATAACTTTTTCGAAAGTCCGGACCCAGCCACATGGCGGGAAATTAAAAGGCTCGTGATAACCCGAATCAATTAATCGTATTTCAACCACACTACTTCATTTTGAAGTCAACTTAGGACCCAGTCCAAATTCCTTAAAGTAAAGGACCCAATCATTAGGGCATTAATTTCATTCTTTCCTGAAGTCGAAGTCTTAGCAAAATATCCAATTTGAAGCTTTCCAAATATTGAGCAATTATGGACAAAAACAAACTCCTTTTTCTTTCATTCATTGCGATAGAAGAGATATTATAGCTTAATATTGATCATGCTGAGCAACAAAATTAGTACAATAGTAATCAAAAAGTGTCCCGTCTGTTGTTAGCTGCGTAGGAATAAATCGAAGCAAACAAATCACCGAAATCATATTGATAGAACCTCTTCAAGTCCTTTTCAAATATTCATCGGGGATTGTTACGCTTCCATTATTAAAGTTCTTCTCCAACCACTCTTTGAAACTGATATAGCCTTCAATGGTGTGCTCAAGCATTCTGTGATATGGGCAATAGTTGGGATGATTCTTCTTGTTAACTTCCGCCGGCTTCTTTGCCTCAGGAAATCTGAACTCGGACTTCTTAATCAAATGTTGGAACATCTGTGCTACTGCTTCATCATTGAAGGGATATACTTTGTTCAACAAATCAGTCATAGACTGACCTTGCCTTCCATCCGTCCGGAGTGGCCTCTGCTGGGATGACTGTTGACTGTGTTGCTGATTGTACCGCTGACCGTACTGTTGAACATGTTGAATATATTGCGGTGGGTGTTGAACGTACTGCTCTGGTGGCTGAGCATACTGCTGTGGGTGTGGAATCTACCACTCAGGCGGCTGACTGAATTGAGGAAGTGGCTGACTGGACTGAGGAAGCGACTGACTGTACTACTGTGAAAACTAACCGTACTGAGGCGGCTGGTGCTGCTGACTGTATTGAGGTAATTGCTCGATCTGTATCGGCTGCTTTCCTTTGTCCATTGTTGCCACTATCTCTGATCTCCGTTCAGATATCTTTGCTGGCTCCACCCTGTCCTCTTTCTCGATGAATTCAGTTTGTTTGACCTCCTCTTGCAGGCTTGCGGCTTTACTAAGTAGTTTCTCAAACGACTTGATGGTGAGTCTTTTAAGCATGAGAGCTATCGGTCCATGGATGTTCTTGAGTAAGACCTCAATTGCATGTTGCTCCTGCAATTGGGGCTCGCACTTCATGCTTAAATTTCTCCACCGTAGAATGTACTCCACCAAAGTTTCATCCGGCTTCGCTTCTCTTCCACAAGATCGCCTATAGTGACGTGGTGTTGAACCCCAGCAAAACGTTTGACAAAAAGATTCTCCATTTCTGCGAAAGTCTTCACTGAACCGTTCGATAAGTCTGCGTACCAGTCGAAGGAGATTCCTGAAAGGCTGCTCACAAACTATCGGAGGAGTAGCGCATCACTACCCCCCGCGTTGCAGAAACTTGCTCGAAAGTGCGCAACGTGTTACCGAGGGTTTCCAGTCCTGTCGAAAGTCCTGAACAAAGGTGGTACGAAACCCTTGGGGGTAATGGATGGTATCAAACTCCTCCGGGTAAGGCCTACCTTTCAGAATTGATGTCCCTCTTTTTGATTGATCCAGGGTTTCTCTCACCTGTTGTTCAACCATTCGCTTAATGTCTTTTTCTGGCACCAAATTCTGAGTTGAATCTTTTTTTGGAGGCTCATCTCGGTTTGCAGAAGCAACCTCCCTTCTTTCATCGGTAATATGGACAATCTCTGGCTGGTTCATCTCCAGGGATGCCACCTATTGAGAGTGCGACTGTCCTTGCATTATAGCCATAGCAGTCGTCATTTCTTCAATTTTCTTCTTGAGACGGCTGATGTGTTCATCTCTTTGTTGGACGGTCCTCTGCCACTCATCCGCGGCGTTCTCCTCACAAAGAGGAGTGTCGCTCGCAGCTAACATGGCTTGGGTCTCGATGACGTTGATTTCGGTGAATTCGCCTTCTGTGTAATTTGTTAAGTTGTAGTCTTCCTCTTCAAAGTCTTCTTTCTGACCTTTAGACAGTCGTGCAATGTCAGCTCGAAGCTTTTCCACAACAGACGTAATTGACTTTTCTTTGAGAACTTTAAGGTCAATTGGAGGTTCTTGAGAAACATCACTTATTTTCTCGAGCAGCGGTGTCGTCGTGCAGAAGCTAATCGAATCACACGAAATCATATTTATAGAACCTTTTTCAGGTTCTTTTAAATACTCATTCGGGATCGTTAAGTTTCCGCTCCTGAAATTCTTCTCAAGCCAATCCTTGAAGCTGAAGCAGTTTTCTATGGTGTGACCGAGCAACCGGTGGTATGGACAGTACTGGGGATGATCTTTCTTGCCGGCCTCCTCTGGCTTCTTTGGCTCTGGTAATCTGAATTCTGGCGTCTTTATCAAGTAACAAAATATCTGTGACACTGACTCCTCTTTGAACGAGTATACCTTGTTTAATCGTTGATTCATTGTTGGACCTTGTTTCCCACCTATCTGATGTGGTCTCAACTGGAACGATTGTTCTTCAGACCGATGCGGTTGTTGTCGCGGCTGCTTGATCTTCATAATTCCCTGATTGCACTTCCATTCCTGTGTCTTTGCCATTTGTACGGACTTTGAATCAGACTCAATTTTGAACTTAGCAGACGGTAGAACATAAGCATCGACTGACTCTTCCTCATGTAGAATATCCTTTCCTTTAGTTAGCGGAGCGACTGGTACAGCGGTAGTGAATCTGACAGAATGAGCAGAAACAGTCTCAGGAGTCGTCCCAACGCTTGTAATGACAACAGAGTTCTTTTCAATCCATTCCTTCTTTGGTATGGGGAGTTCTTCAACAAACTTCATGTTGAACGTTACAATAGGCTTAACAGACTTGCTTATTTTAGGCTTCATCATTTCAATAGCCACATCCCCGAACTTAGCTTTAACATCATTGAACCCTTGTCCGAATTTGATGACTGCCAGATCAGGTAGCTCATCCCTATTGACGATGAACTCTACTCCGGAGGCGAAAGAAAAGATCAACTTTGGCGAAGACATCTTTCCTGGCATTTAAAGAATTTCTGGAAGTCAGTAACGTCCGTGCCTTGTAGTTTTAACGGAAGTACTCCAGCTACTGCACTCGTACTATAAACTGGGCAATTTTCTTATTCTGTTTGGTGTTTTCGCCTTATTTTATTTTTTAGTTTTTTGGCTTTTATATTTGTTAACATTGTTCGTTTAATTTCAAAATTTGAGTGAAAGGTACGAAAGTAGAAGTTTGGTTTAATTTGCCGACAGCAAATCAAACCCAAGAGACACGGAGCAAAAGTGAAATTCAGGACCCAGTCCTGGGCTGAATTCACAACTCACATTGCCCAAGTGGAATCAATCCACCAACACACCTATTGGGGGTCCGACCCAACCTCTTTAGAGAGGTAATAAAAGGAGAATTTCAGAACCTCTCTGTTTAGGGGTGTCTAAACAGTGGCTCCAAAATGCAAGGAAAGTTGATCATCCCTGTTCAAGATAGGAATGAACAAGATATGTCAACGAAAGAATGGTAGTTTGATCCACTAGGGGCATGGATTTACTACCGATTTATGAAAGTAAAACCATCTGATCAAAATGGAGAGAGGAACTATTCCCCAGCGGAGTCGCCAGAAGCTGTCGGGATATTTTTAGATTTTAAAATTTAATTTAAGTATATATATAATTTGGAAAGTAGCATTTGATTTTTTAAAATAATTTTAAGTTTGAAAATTTTAAGATATGAAATCAAACTGATCTCACATCCCAAATTGTTTATATAAACGAGAATAACACCACAAACTGTGTATCTATCCCGAGGAATAGTCACACTGCTTGACGATGGGGCTCGATTAAATAAACTAAAAGATTTGTGACATCTGTTTAGTCTGCGAACCAATTTTATAAGCCGACAGGTTCCCCTACTTAATATAAAGGAATTAAGCGTGGTTTATATTACCTGAGTTCTTAAAGTTCCCTATAAGGGCAAGCCCCTATAGTTAATTACATCCTAAATGACGGGAATCATTTAAGAAAACTCAATAATGATCAGTGGTTTTGCTTTCAAGAATTTTAAAGTTTAAGGTTTTCAAAGGATTGAATTTTGAAATTTCAATAGGGAATGGATCGAGTATGGAGCAGTTTATTTTAAGAGTCCAATAGAAGAGAAGTAGGAGAAGCTGAGGATCCAGGAAGAATCTTGGCAACTTCCCAAACTATCCTATTGTTTGACTTCAATTTAGAAGTTCATTTAATGTTCCATCTTGCCTATTTTAATTAATTAGGACTTATATTTGTATGATACAATCATACAAACAGCCTTGAAGATGTGAGGGCTTATGTCATACCGAACGACTACCTCGTAGTCCTAAGACCGGTTAGGGCTTTATTTACATGACATGATCATGCAAATGCCTAACGAAGAGTTGAGGATTTATGTTGCACTAGGCAAACTACCTCGAAATCCTATGGCTTGGTTATTTAATTCTAAGGAAAGGTTTAACTGATGTAGATCCGAGTTTTGCTGATTAATTTAATTTAATTTAATTTAATTTATTATTATTTTCAATTATTATTTAACTTTAATTTAATATTCGATTTTCATTAATTTATGTAACTTAATTTAATTTATTTAATTAATTTAATTTAAATTTAAATTATTTATTTATTTACATTATCATTTAATTTAATATAATTTTGATTTACTTAATTTAATTAATTTATTTAATTTATTTAATTTAATTTAAACTATTATTTATTTAATTGTTTTTTTGTTTACTTAATTAATTATTATTTAATGTAATTTATTTAATTTAATTATTATTTAATTTAATTTAATTACTATTTAAATTTTTTAAATTTAATTCATTATTCATTTATATTATTTAAATTATTTTCAATTTATATATATATGTATTATTTATTTTTATTATCCCTTATAAGTTATTTTATTTTAATTAATTATACGTATATTTTTATTACATAAATATTATTGATTTATTATTATTAATTTATGTTATTAATTTACATTAAATATTATTATCATTTTTATTATTTATTTATTTATTTATAAAGCTTTTTTAATATTCTCTCTCTTAAATTATTCTTTTCTTTATTTAAAGTTATTATCACTTGTATTAAGTTATCATTTCTTAAAATTATTATTTACATGTGTATATATTTAAAAAAAAACACTTTTATTTTCTTCCTTTATTTTCTTTATTTATCTTACTTATTAATTTACATATATATATTATTATTCATTTATTTATATTTTAGTAGTTATATTTTTTTAAAGTTAGTGTAGTTATTCTTATTTAAAATTTAGTATGGTTATATTTTATTTTACATTTAGTATAGTTCTATTTTAAGTTTTAATTTTTTTAGGTATTTAAAATTTTAGTATTGTTATTTTATTGAAATTTAGTAAAGTTATTTTATTTAAATTTACAATTATTTTATCACTTATGTTTTTATATTGGTTATTTATTATTTATTTACTTTATTTAACATTAGCTTATATATTATTTACATTTATATTACTTACATATATGTAATTTATGTTGTTATTTTATTTGTATGTTATATGTTATTTTGTTATTATATGTTATTAAAAAAAATTATTTCATTCCCTTTTATTTATTTTATCCTTATGTTTTTTTCTTCTTTTTTTTATTTCTATTCCCTTTATGTTATGTTTATTTCTTTTAAATTTTAAAATTTATTCTTTTCAATGTAATAAAGTTAGGTGGTATATTTGTAAATATCAAACTAGTTAACTTAATTAGCTAATAACTTGCATAAAAAGAATAGAAATCCTAAGGCTAAGCATGGAATAGCTTGCATGAAAGAAATCTTAAGGCTATACATGGAAATGGCTAAATGACTTTACATGAGAAATTCTTAAGCCTAAGCATGGAAACATTTAAAAAAAGCATACATGAAAACTAAGAAAAATTAAATGATTTGTATGTAAATTTAAAAATCTTTGTAAAGGAAGAGGAACATTAAACACCAATCATGCATGTAAGTATGAGGTCTTAGGTTAAGCATGAGAAGGATGAAGAAAAATTTTTATAAGCTTAAGTATTCACAAAAATAAAAGGGAGGGGGAAGAAACTCACCTTGCTTGGAGGAGGTGATGGAAGAACTTTTGAAAAGTCCCTTGTTGAAGCTCACGGCTAGGAAAGGTTGGGATTGGGTGTAGTGAATGAAGTGTGGCTAGCTTGGAAGAAGAAGAAAGAGAGGAGGGAGGCTCACGGCTAGGAGAAGGATTTAGGAGGTGAAGTGAGTGAAGTAAGTAAGTGTGTGTAAGGGGTGTGTAAGTGAGATTATGGGGGGATTTATGGAGAGAGGCTCAAAGCTAAGAGTGAATGGGGGGAGTGAGGATTAGGTGAGGTGGATGTGAGGAGGAGGTGAGGAGGAGGTGTGGTGAAGGTGAGGAGAGTAGGGTGAGGTGGCGGGTAGGGCGAGGGAGAGGTGAGGGAGAGTGAGGGAGAAGTGAGGGAGTAAGGTGAAGGGAAGAAAAAATATATTTTTTTGTTAATTTTTATTTTTTTTCTTTGTTTTGCCGTGAGATATGAGAGGGGGAGAATGTGGGTGGGTGTGTGTGTGAGTGAATTTTAATTTGGTGAATTTTGGATTTTTGGTCCATTTTAAGAACATTGGGCTAACTTGAGTTTAGATTGGGCTAGAGATCTAATGAAGCCCAAGTGCCTTGATCAATATTGTCCACGTGATTGTAATGAATATTTTTCATGAAGACACAAAGTGGTTTTGAGCTCATTTGGAGGTTCAATTGTGGCATGGATTGGATTTTTGATTATTTTGGACCATGTTGGGTTCGGGTCAAGTTATCTTGAGTTTAAATGGGAATGGGGTTCAGAAGTATTCAACAATAATTTATATATGGTTGTCTAGAAGAATTTTTATGAAGACATAAAATGGTTTTGATGAGGTTTAGAGGGTCAATTTGGTGGATGTAAAACATATTTTCAGCTTGGGTCAAAATTGGGGTTTTTTTGTTCAAAATGGATTTGGGTAAGACCTGAGCACAAATTATGGAAATTGATGATCCAATTCAGTTTAATGAGGTGTTATAAAGAGTTTGGAATTGAAATTTTGGAGGAATTGATTGACATTGGGTCACTTTAGGAGTTTTGGGTTATTTAGGCAAAATTGGGGATTTTGATTTCAAGTGGAATTAGATTCAACTGTGGGTCACATTGGACTTGAATTTGGTATATATTGATATTGGGGATGTTTAATTTTGTTTTTGAATTGAATTTGATGAAAATTGGGGTCAATTGGGTCAAGATTGGGTTTGGTTTATGCACCTTTAGGTTAAATGGGCAAAGTTGGGATTTTGGATTGAAAGTGTAATAATTTGGCAAAATTGACCCATAGTGTAGTTGAACAAAATGAAATTGGAGATTTTTAGGATTTGTGGGAATTTTTTGAGAATTTTTTGGAAATTTTGGATTTTTGGGAAAAAAGGGTATTTTGGGTATTTTGAGGGTGTTGGGGGGTATTTTTGAAAATTTTGGAATTTTTGGTCATGAATGGTCAATTTTAGTGGTAAATAAAATCTTGGAATGATTTTGGGGGATTTTGGTGAATTTGGGTAATTTTTGGAAATTTTGGGTAGTTTAGGGTTATTTAGGGGGCAAAGGGGCCAAAAATTGAAATTTTGGAAATTTGAAGGTGGCTTCAAGGTGAGCAGGATGTAATGACCAAGGGTCACTTACATTTGGTCCTCTATGTGTTGGTCCCTACCACTTAGTCATAGACTGAGGGCTGGGCTATCCACATGAGTTTCCAAAGAGTTCAGGGTTGAAATTAGAATGTGCAGTGTGTGTATGTTGTGAATGTGAAGTGTATGAGTGGTGATCTCCAGACCTCCCTCGTGGAAAATCCTAAGGTCTGACCACCTATAGGAGACTTCCCCTAGGATTCCTTATGCTTGCCTTTTTCTTACCAAAAGGTGGAGGTTAGGCCTTAAGCATATGAAAACCCCCTAGTGAAGCAAGAAGAGTTTTGAATTTCTACGGGAAGGGTTCCATGACTAGTCCTCTAAGAAAGTCACCAGGAGAGTCTTATGGCTAGATCCTAGGCTATTTTAAAGAGAGAATAGATTTCAACCAAAAGTGAGGTCAGCGCCCACATAATTTATAAATGAAATATCAAGCGACGGTTACCCCACTCATTGGAATAATTGAAACATCAAGAAACATAACGGTATAATATGGATGAATTATTTAGCAACATAATAAGTTCAAGTGAACTTGAGATAATTGAAAAGGTTATGAAATAATCCAGTGTGTTGCCCCGGACGCCTTCATGATCTTTTGGATATCTTCGAGGATGACTGAACCTATTATGCATTGCTTAAGAAAAATCATCTTTATAAATGAAAAAATAGGAACTCACCAATTTATGACATAGGATTTGGCAAGCACATTTTTAGCCTATTTTCCTGTTTTCTGACATGCAATTTTAAATTCCTTTGAAAATTATATACTTGTTGCAAAAAACTAATCTTTCAGTTGGAATACGAGAAGATGACTGGTATGCTTTTACAACTTACAATACTTTCTTTTCCTACATTTAATTTATTGTATTTTCCTGCTTATAAAACTTGTATGTCAAAACTCAAAATTTTAGGAAAGACACAAAACCAAAATAAAATAAAAATAAATAAATAAATTCACCACCATAACAAAGTAAAATATAAAACAACTCAAACTTTAATCACAAACCAAATAAAACCACAATTACAACTAAATTAAAACGTCTATTTGGATGATCGAGAATCCCTCAGAGGAGGCATCCTACGATTGCTAACGACATTACCCATGGTCTGAATGAAAGTACTTAATTCATTTAGTTGAATTTTGTAAATTCATCTAGACTAAGTGAATCCGAAGAAAATAGTGGTACTGTATCGAGGGAACCGTGGGATCCTAACTGGTATCACTTAATCAACTTTAACATTTCCCTTAATAAGATATTAAGCCACCTCAATTTAAATATCTCCAAAACATGAAATTTCTCTCATCTCTTCAATTTGACACTTCTAAAACTTGACCTACTGTAAAGAGGAGCTTGGAGCATACACAGTGGGCAGTACGATGTCTCGACCCGCAGTAAATTAACTTCCAAAAGATGGCCAAAAACTTGACCCGATTTATAAATAGCGGCTAGTGTGCAAAATCTTAAATGATATAAAAATTAGAAAATATTTTACACATTAGAGGTACTACGCAAGTATACGTATCGTTTCAAGTAATAAAGAGTTTTCTTTAAAAACCTCAATATCGATCCCACGAGGAAGTGAAGTAAGAAGTCTTTAATCAAATTCTAGTCTACTACTAATAGTCCTTAGTTTGGAATGTCGATTAAAATTGTGTTTTATCTAGCAACTATTC